>JAVKLA010000027.1:2812946-2832357 GCA_034782735.1 Sagittarius serpentarius
ACATGACTACAGCACCCCTCTCTCAACCCAAATCATGCTATATGTCACCTGGGGGAAGGGGGAGAACCTGAAACGAAGCTGCCACTGTAACAGGAGGGCGGGTCACACTGATACAGCGTATATAAAGGGGGGAAGATAGGTGCCGAAGGAGAAGAGAAGAAAGAAGGAATAAAAAAGGAATAAAGAGAAAAAGAAGAGAAGAAGGAATAAAGAAGAAATAAAGAAGAAAAGAAATTCCACAGAAGCGCGCTCTTACGAACTAGAAACCCCTTGTTGGCTGGACCAATGCTGAAACCAGGACCGGTGATCTCTCTCTCTCTCTCCCCTCCACCCCCCAACCCCCCCGCTGTTTCTCTTTTCTCTTAGTTGTTAAGCAATGCAAGGCATACCTTACCACTTGTCCTGATTTGTTATATACCTTACCAATTATCAGAAAACCTAGTTTAAGACATATATTAATCACTCTGGGAATCTAATAAATGTTTGTGTATGGACCTTGAGAGTTGTCTCACCTTAGTCCACACTGCTGGGGATTTGCGAATCTGAGTCACCCACCCTCCTCTCCTGAGTGGGTCGTGACACCACCCAGCCGTGTACGCTGAAGCCACCTCCACAACTGGCTCAAATGACTCAGATGGAGACTAGCCCATTGTGCCAAGACTGATCATATCTGGAGTACCTTGCCGTAGAGGGGGGTGCTGGGTAGGATGCTGCACACATTCTCAGCGACTGTTCCTTCCATGCTAGATTGCCCGAAGGTCCCAGGCTGAACACTTCAGACTGAGGCCACTGTCAGTTCAAGATCTGTGTGGTTTTTGAGTGCATCTTCAAACCTCTTCTTGCCCCCAGTATCACTGCTGTAAGGGAACAGATCCTACGCATGCTGCTTTACTTATACATGGAAAGCACAAATGTTGCTGCAAGGGTTCAAGGATATTGTCAGAACCAATGAAGATGCCTAGCTTAAGGAAAATATTTTAGTGAAAAGCAATATAATGCGGTTTTCCACTGTTAAAATCTATAGAAACACCTAAAGTGCTTATGTTCCTCGTCAACATTATCAGGTGTAAAACATTCTTCTGTCATGACTGACTCAGAACTGTGTGGAGGATATCACTAGTATCAAAAATAGCATAGGAAACTTCGGGACGTGTAATCATGTATTTTTTAAAAATCTGTCAGCAAAAATAGCAAGTTTCCATCAACCTCTCTCCTGCATGACATTTACAGTTTTGGTAGTTCTGTGCATGCATAAAGTCCATTTCCTATTGTATTTCCCATCTCACGACTCCTTTGGGAAAACCTAATTCATAAACAAACAATTCCCAAACCAGATAACTAAATCTCCCTGCTGATCCCTTTCCGTACAACCCAACAATAGTAACAGAGACACAGTCTCTGCATTGCCATTCTCTGGTGTGTTTATGCTGTTTCAGTAATGATGTAATGGAAAGAAATCGACATGCTATTATTATTATTATGCTAAAGATTGCAAGGAAGAATTGGTATTCTTTAAGGTTTTATTTTTCCATTCAAGAACAAAAGTCTTTCCAGGGCTTTCTAACCATTCGCTGTTACAAAAGGTCAAAATATTCCAGCAGAAACCTTAAAAAACGTGACACTTGAAAAAATGTTTTTTAAAACATTAACACAGCTAATCCATTTAGAGCAATGCCTTTTATGAGCAATGTCACAAGGTTACACACTTAGCCCTGTAGCCTCAGCAGTCCCTCCACGTCCCATGCATGGGAAGACAGTGACAGAAGTGACTATAGTTGACTGTAGTCTTTGGCCTCCTGTTCCCTCAGAAAGGGTGGGGAAGCCTCTGCAAGAAGACCCATTCCCTTCTGCCCCCTTAGGACAACCACCCATTGCAACATGGAAAGAGAGACAGCTGGACTCTGCCCTCTTCCTCTCCATGCTAGCCGTGGATAGAACAAGAACAGCTCACAGTCATCTCCTGAGATTGTTTGAAGCCTGTGCGATTTCCCAGAGCACCACATATTTCAGGGACAGGACAGAAGCCATTCAGTCTGCCTCCCCCAGAGCCCTATGGCTGATTGCTGACTTTTGTTGAAAGTCAAAATCTAATCCCTAAACAGGTGTATAGAGTGGGACTGAGAAATGCATGCACTTGAGATTTTGTAAAGATTGGGTCCGAGCTGGGGACAAAGAGGAAGAGAAAGACAGGAAGACCCGTTTCAGACAGCAGCAGCTCGCTAACTTGAGAAGTGTCTGAAGAAAGCAACCTGGAGTGTGACACCAAGTGCCTACCACAGAGGTCAATGATCAGGCTCAAGATTTGTGAGACAGTCTGGAGACATTTCACCCTTGAGGGTTTTTAAGAATTAAAAAGGCAGCTAGTGATCCAGATCCTAAAAAGAACAGGGAACCAGCAAGGGAGAAGAATGTGGCTATTTTTGCTCATTTTTGGAAGCCTAGCCTTAGCTAGCTTCGAAACCTTCTACATTAGTGTGTTATATACTGCACGGTTCTCCCATGTAATTTTGGCATTTACATCAGTACATTAGCAATGGAAACAATTTCCAAAACAGTTCTCACTCTTTTGTCTTCTCTTTGTCACACTTACGATTCATCTCCCAGGCTCAGCTCTCCACATGTAAGTAACTCCAGGAGACCAAACAAAAACATGTGAGACTAGGAACCTATTATGCAGAGGAACCAATGAACCTGCATCCTCTGCAATTCAAAATTCTGTTAGACTTGACAAAATCTACTTCTAAATTGTCATTTTCTACTGTCAAGTATATAGAGACGATTTGTCAAGGGCAGGGGTGAAAAAGTACCTTCCAAAGACATACTCCAAGCTAGTGGTTCTGCAGTTAGCTTTATGTTGAAGAGAATGACAATACCAAATGTACATGATGCACCTGAAATGGATAGCATGATGGATAAAAAGAACCAAACTAATTCTAGCATCTCTCAGGACTCAATCTATCAATTAATGTCTGCTGAGACTGGATTCATTATATTGAGCACAGATGAAAATTGTGCTGTGATACTACTCCCAAGTCGCAACACTTAACTTTGTGTACTTATTTGTGTGACCATGTCATGCCCACATGGTTGTGTAGCAGCCATTTTCAATGGATACACAACTGCAGCCCTATACAACACCTCTTAATGTACATATTAAAATTTTCCATTACCTGGAGATTCAAAATCTCCAACAAGTCTCAGCTATTCTTACAAGACAGCTTCCTTAAATTCCATTAGTGCCCCAGGGAGCCTGTGCCACTTAGCTTAGTGGTCATGTAGCACACAAAGGAGTTGTTATGGAGACTGATGTCTTCCCAACAATTATATGGTGTAATTAGTGTTGGATGCTACAAGGTAACTATCAAGCTGTCTCCATGGAAACTACCCAAAAACCTATACTTTTAAGGTTTCAGCAACTGGTCTTTTTAGAGACCCTTAAGATGCAGTAAAGAGCACAGTGATTGCCTTATCTGCTCATCAAGCTCAGCTGAGAAACACATTTTCTTTTCCAAGGTATTTGCATAGTTCCCATGGTGACTCACAGGAATCAAATATATGTGTCAAGAATAAATGTACATATTTCATACAGTGAGGACCAACCATAAATCAATAAGGATTTTTACCATTTTTAATTATCTTTATGCATATGTGTGTGCATATCCACGTGCATAAGAGTACACAAGGTGCACAGATGGTGCACAAGCTCACTTCTACTCTTACGAACCCCTTCTTGGCATACCTGAAAGCTTTAGGGTCATGGAAACTTCTTCTCTCAGATTAGAGACGCACTTCAAACCACACTGGTGCCATGGAGGGCACCTACCAGCAAAGTCCAGCCAGGTCTAGCACACAATTCTCCCTCTCTCCCAGAGCTTTGGCTTGCAGCTGCACAGTTTTTCCAGGTTGGGCGAGCAGAGATCTTGAGACAGCCTTGCACGCAGTGCAGGATCTTTGCCGAATAAAAACTCACTGTGTTTATGGAACTCCAGTGGGAGTTTATGACATTTTTGCATAAAGCTTTATGAGGCCCAAGCCAAGAAAGCAATGTGATTTTCATCCAAGAATCTCACTGTCACTTTTGCCTGAGCACAGCAGCATGCAAAGAAGACACTACTTCAGTCTACAATACAACCAAATGGGCAAGTGCCAGATAACCAAACACATTCTGGTTATGATATACGTATAAAATTTTAAAACATATTTTTTAATCCAGAATCCTCTCCCATTAGGGCAGGACAAGGAGCGCCATTTGCTTCAGAAGGTACCAACGGCAGGTCTCTTTTAGAGTGGCACTTATTTCTGCAAGTAAATAGCCCTTGGTAGAAGTAAGGAACTAACATTCTGGACCAGAATATTTTATAGCACTTGCATGCTAAGCAGCAGTGAGAGAGGAATTAAGAGATATACAAATAGGAGTGCATGCTTTAGCAGAGGCTTTAAGACTGCAAAAATGTGGAAAAGAATGACTTCATTTTATTTCTCTTGGTTGGTTTGTCCATGGAATTAAAACAGATAAAATTCTCATGTGAACTGCTATCTGTGAAAAGAGGTGCAGTGAGCATAACCAGGCTACAAGCCTCAGAAGGCTTGCAGTTGTGGCCTCTCCATTTTATGAGAAGCACAAAAAAGAATTTCTGCTTTAATAAAAAACATCAGTACTTTTCCAATCTTTAAGAGGGATATCATCCACTTTTTTGCATTGACATGAAGATGGATCTAGTCTATCCATTTTCTTCAAGACACCATGGGGACCAAAGAAACAGATACACAGATACAAAATACAACATCAAAGACTACAGGAGGCATTCTGAATAGCTGTTACATATTTTGGGGGAAGACTAAAACTGCTGGGGTATACGTACAGTGGGCTACAGTTAGGTACATAGGACCCACGGATAAGATACTCTTTCAGACACTCCTGCAAAATTACTTTTGCAAAATTACTTTTGCCCCAGGGTGACCTGGGGCAAACCCTTCTAAAGTTAACAAACAAGGTACCAAAGCAGCTGTCAGAGGGTGCTTTTAGGTACTGGGGAGCCTCCAATGCTGTTCAGATACACTAGAGATTACATAACCGTGCACAGGACAGCCACATAGAAAAGAGTTGCATACTCCTGATCAGATTAACCCAAATTTTCTTCCAACCAATGCGTAAGAAATCCAATGTAAAACTCAATGCAACTTGATTTCAGTTATCCAACTTCATTTCTTCAGATGAGGGAGGAAGAAAGAGAGAATCCAAAATCCACTGAACTTCCCATTTATTATTCCTCTTTATAACAGGCTGTCTCAATAGGTTCCTATAGGAAACAAGCTGAATTCCCTACCACAAGTTTATTGGGGTAACACTAAACATGATATGGGAATATGAATTCGTAAGTAACCAGTACCTTGCTGAAGAAAAGTTCTGAAATACCATTTTTCCCTTCTATTCATGATTTAAATTATTTCTGCTGCTTAACTTTTAGAGACCCTAACAGGTTTCATCACCAGATATAGATTGGCAGCCTTAATCTAAACAAACTCACTGACAGCACTGTTAGAGCTCATTAGTGTTCTCACCAGATGCTTGTCTGTATATATGAGCATCTCCAGTTCTTCTTTCCAGTACATGACCCATGCTAGTAGCATAGCTTTCAAATTAAAACAAGAAATCTCAGTACAGCTTCAAATCCTTGCTCTTCTGGGGATTAAATCTGTGCAAGGCTATGACAAAGCATTCCGTACTTCTTGGGCTTCTTAAAAGCATTTTTTTTGTTGTTTTACAGATCGCTTCAGTGATTTTTTTGCCATTTCTCATGAATCTATACAGCTATGACTAACATGCACACTATTTGCTTTCACAGCAAAAGTGCAGAGAGCATTTGTCACTATAAACATCACACAGGTCTATATACACAGACGAAACCTGTGCTTCGTCTGTCTCTGCACAAAGCAACGCTTTGACATGAAAGCTGTCAGAAATCATTACGGGGAAGAATTTAAAAACCTCATACATTGATTAAGTTGCCGCAGCCAAAGTATCATAAAAACAAGTTACGACCCAGCTCCAGCTTTTAACTGAATGAAAAATTAGAGGGCAGGGAGGCCAAATATGTGGGCTTCACAAAGAATGTCTCCTTGAATCTGCAAAGCAGGCCTGATCAGATCTCATGGTTAGTTTATTGGTCTATCGGCACTTAAGAAGAAATGAAGTGGTGGCAACGATCTCAGCCCCAGCTCATCAGTCACATAGGTACAAAGCATCCAAATGGAAAACAGATTTTCTGATTCTCTGCACATCCCTAGAGGCCTGCGCTGCTGTCTGAGGACTACAGCATTCTTCTTTCTTGGCTCATTTGCAAGATAAACATATTCTGGCCTCAAATGCTGCTCCTTTCCAACTGCTGGTGAAAACTCCAGTCAGTCTGAGAGATTAAGAGGATGATCTAGGGCACTACTCAATCCAAGAAAAATGCTCATGTGGGAACGCAAAGCCGTTGTTGTGACCAGAGGGTTTTTTTCCACTAGATCTCATTCTGCAAATCCAAATGCAAATACCTTCTATCTTTATTTTTTATCCACACTAACTTCCTTCCTTTTTTTTTTTTAAAAGGAAGTCACACACTTGGATTTAAACATTTTTGCAGTACTAGTTAAATACTGCTTTTCTGCACTTATAAATGACCTAAGATGTGATTGAGACAGCCCTCATACCCAGGCAATCCTGGGCTGGATCAGTATGTAGTTTTAACACTTCCAAACACCTGCAGGAAGCAGCATTAGTGATCAGATAGATAGTTAACTACCCCATACATAAATTTATGGTTCCTTACAGTTACAACACACCTTGTGAGAATTTTGCAGGAGCTGGCAGATCAGCTCCTACCCTTGTACGCAAGCTCCAGTTCAGCTCTTGCTCTCTGCCTGCCTGTCTGCAGTCTCTAGATCCCTCTTCTAAAACTGATGTATAGTGCTTGTGAATTTTTCAAGCATTCACTGACTTCTAACCCCAAATCAGCTGTGTTTCAGCACCTGCAGCAGCCGCTCCTCCATGCTCCTCATGCTGCCTCAGATGGGTATGACTGAGCTCTAAAATCATTCTTACAGCAAGCTTTAAAACACTAGTGAAAGACACTAGGGAAACTAGCAGTTTTGAAAAAATTATTAGTGATACAGACAGAGCTCATGCCCTTATTTCCCTCTTTGAACTCAAGACAAGACAAATAATTTGAGCGCTGGGTTAGAAGCTACAACAGGAAAAGGACTAATTTACTCTGTTACAAAAACCTTCCTAAACAAGATAATTAAACCATGCACATTAACAAACACAGACTTTTAAGGCTGAAGAACAGATTAAATTATCACAGGGACACAGGGACAAATTTTTAGTTGCTATAAAGGCACGTAATTTCATTGACAACAGTGGCTAGAACAAATTTTGTCTAACTTATGTCTAGAGTTGGCCAAAACCCCACAAATCTAGAAACCCTTGAACTCTGGGAAAGCTTTGATCCAGTCCAGACTTTGTGGCTCTCATCCACTTCAGCTGGGAAGGACCCAAATCTGCTTAAAATATATTTCACAATACATCTTTGCCTGCATTTTTTTCAGATAGGTCATAAATACCACTTGTAGAACCATTTCTCCTCATTCACAACACCTACTAGCAGAGCCAGCTATTCCCATCTCCAACCCAGAATGTTAAAAAAGGGAAAAAAAAAAAAAGACGCAAGATTTTAGATCAGCTGACTTCCTACCAAGGAGCAAGAAGAAAGCTAAGGTACTAAAATCTGCACAGTCAGAATGTTTGGACAAAATTCAAACTGGTGAGAAACTTTATGTGACTTGTACAGTGTGGAACAGCTTGCAAAGCACAAAACAAGACCTATCACTCCCTTCTTGTTATCACCAGAAAAACCAAAGACTCATTTGACTACAGTTTCTAAACAAGTGTATTATGCAAGTCTACTTTTTTTTTTTGGTAAGGTGACAGCTTCATTCACTGGAGTAGGAAAGCTGTGATCACAAACCACATAGGAAGGTTGTGGTTTTCAGATGACTTAGCTGAGAGTGATGAAACTAAGTAAAATCTAACCAGGGAGAAAGAGTCTGACTAGCCCTTCTGACTGCATTTACCACTGATAATTTAACAAATGAGCTGTTAATAACTTATATCAAGTACAGCCAGACCCTAGATCCACAGATCATAGGATAATTCCAGTAGGAATGGACCCCAGGAGGCCAGACCAGGTTGCTCAGGGCTTTGTCCAGTTGGGTCTTGAAAACCTTCAAAGACAGAGACTGCACAGCCTCCCTGGGCAACCTGTGCCCCTGCCTGATTTGTCCTCGGGGTGAAAAAGTTTTTCCTTATACCCAGTCTGAACCTCTCTTGTTTCAACTTAGGCTTGCTATCTTACACACCCCCACCATGCACCACTGTGAATCGCTTGGATCTATCTTCTTGATAATTTCTCCATAGCCACTGGGCAGCTGCAGTTTGTTAGCTGCTTCCAAAGCTGAAAGGTGCTCTTCCAGTCTGAACACGCCTGGTCCGGCAGCTGCTCCTCACAAGGCAAGTGCTCCAGCCCCCCGACTTTCTTGGCAGCCCTCTGCCAAACTCGCTCCAGTTTATCAATGTCTTCCCTATATTGAGGTGCCTAAAACAAGGCTCCCTGGTCTAACAAGTGCTGTGTAGCGGGGCACGATCACTTCCATGAATTTACTGCCTGTGCTACTGTCAGTACAACCCAGGATACTTTTGGCCTTCTTAGCTGCCACGGCACACTGCTGGCTCATGTTCAGCTCACTGTCTACCAAAATTCCCAGGTCTTTTTCCAGAGAGCTGCTTCCCAGCCATCCAGTCTCCAGCCTGTATTATTTCCAGGGGCTCTTCCTTCCCATGACCAGGACTTCACATCTGTCCTTGCTGAATTTTGTAAGATTTCTGTTGGCCCATTCCTCCAGCCTGTTCAGGTCCCTCTGGAAGGCAAACCTGCCCTCCAGCATTATTGACTTGTCCTCCCAGTTCGGTGTCCTTTGCAAACGTGAGTGCATTCTATCACCTCTGATTCTTCAATAAAGATGTTGAACAGGGTGGGTCCCAAAACAGACTGCTGTGCTACTGCAGTTGTCACAAGCCCTCAGTCAGAGTAGGAATCGTTAACCTCTAAATTCTGAGCCTTATCATCCAACCATTTTTCACCCATCTAATTGTCTGCCCATCCAGACTGTAACAGTCTAATCTGGATATAGGAACATGGTGGGAGACACTGTCAAAAGCCTTATTAATGTCAAGGCAAATGACATCCACTGCTCTCCCCTGCAACAGTAACAGTGGGAGTTCTGTTACTGAACTTCAGGGTACTAGTTTTAACTCTTGGCTCAGGGAATACAACAGCTAGTGCACACACTCTCAGGAGTATTCTCCAAAACACCTTGAAGTACAGATTTGTATTACTGGGATTCAGTAGGCCAAATCCTTAGCTGCAATAATCAGCCCAGTTCCATTAAACTCAGTCTATATACAGTATTTCATCTCAGCTAACAATCCTGGCTTATTATGCACCTGATATTTCTTGCCTCAACTCTACGTGCAGGTTGCACAGACAGGCCCTAGGAGCGTCAAACAGGAATAGCAAGGGAAACTAGAAAGATGCAGAAATTCCTCCGTTCTCCTGGGAGAAGCACAGATCCACTGTGTTCCTGTGACAGTCTTTCTCTTACCTTTGCAAGGAAACTCCATGCTGCATATTGCCCTGAGGTTGTGCTGCTTTTTAGCTTCACTGTGTGCAACATCAGAAAGAATCCCAATAGTCCACTGCAAGGGATGGGGAAAGCTTGTTAATAAAAGTCTCTTAATTTCAACTAAGCAACCTCTTCCAGGCATCTTGGTTTTCCTAATGCAAAACTGCAGTGTTAATTCCATTTGGAGAAAGAAAGCTGGTGGACAAAGAGCCTACATTATGTCCAGTACACGTCGGGTTTTGTTCAGTCAGTGACTAGAGTCTGAGTAAAGTAAGTCTGACGCTCTTACGGCTGGTCTCTAATGCACTTGCATAATCAGAAAAGTAGAGATTATTGGAAACATGAGGTGAAATATTAACTTCAGGCATTGAAATGGCTCTGAATGCTAATTTCAACAGGAGCCGCACATGTTTGGCAACTAACTCACTTCAACCTCCACAGAGCCTAGCACTGAAAAAATACCCACTGGAAAGTTTCTGCCTGAAGCTTTCAAGCTGTTTAAACTTCATGAAGCCTGAATTCCAATTAGGAAGTGAAATACATCTCTACTGTTTAACAAATAGACAGATGACTCAGTAGTGATGGGAACAGAATACTCCAAAGCTCTCTGCTGATGATTAAGGGAATTTTGATTCTTAAGTCATATAGGACAGTAGTCCCCAATGCACCTGTAGCCAAGACTACTCTTAAGGAAACTCTGTTCCACATCCCACTGGACCTCACAGAGCTTACAAACTTTGGGTCTGGATTTTGTTTCACCTGTGACGTACTTACAACCCACTGGTTGTGAACCAGTGAAACAGTGTACACCAGCAAGCAGGGAATAGAAAAGGACTCCAAAATACATAAGGCACAAATTACTGTGTGGCTGGCTGAGAGGTGTAAGAGATTATAAAGTACTGTGGGAAGCTGCATGGGAAAGGAGATAGGATCAACACTGCACACAGTTGGTGAGGCAGTAAGTGCCTTGGTATTCAAAGAGGGTATGCTGTTCTGGATAGTGATGCAATGCAGTTGGTCTCCTCTCTGCAATAGCAGGAAGGGTGAAAGATGGTGGCTCTCCAGGTCAGAAGTTCCACGCTGGGCTCCAGCACCTCAGCCAAGTGCTGTTCCCTGCTCAGTACACGTGGCAAAGTTGCGTCTCAGCCACATGTCAGTACAGGTGTTTTTGATATACCAAACAGCAGGGTAAGATAACTGCCCAGGAGTAAGAGGTACTGGGGTTTCTCACACTGAGCCTTAACATGAGACCCCAAAGGACGACCCACTGTGCCTGGAGCCAAGAAAGCAGATGCCGCTTTGATGATAAAAGATAGGCTCAAACTCAGCTCCTTGTTGCAGAGGATGAAGTGCTGAGCTGTAGAGCATTCCACTCTCAGTGAGTTCAATGAAGCAGCATTGCCCAAACTTTTGAAAGTCCAGTAGGTGGCTTAAGTTTGTTCCACATCTTCTGTCCTGCTGAGAAGGGCTTTTAGTCAGAGTGATTTGAAACTGTTTAGTGTAATTCAAGAGATAAAAAGTGAAACAGCTAATTATAATACCTGAAATACTGATGTCAGAATTAAGACCAATTTATTTCATTAAGTAAATGGAGCACTTTGCACCTTACTACTAATGTTTCAGACATTCTACACAGGTAGTAGATTTAGCCGCAGCAGTTACCCTTACTTTACCTTGTATAGGTTTTCCTCCAAATCCCTTATGTCTACAAAGACACTAGATTACAAAATGTAGGAGAGCACCTGAGATGCTCGTTTCTCCTTTTAACTATTCCTTTCCACTTCCTATAGTGTACAGTGCTATCTACTACACACATACTGAAGCTGGGCAATGGAAACAGAAGTGGGAGGCTACAACAGTGGTAAAATTCTGATGAAGTGGAAGAGAAGAATATCTGGGCTAGACAGATATCCATTAGTGCCTGCAGTTAGACCTTGCTTTCAAGAAGAAATAGATTTCACCTACCCAGTGTGGGCCAACTTGTTCATTAATACCTAACTGCAAATTACCTGTAGTGTGGATAGTCCACCCTTGAAAAAAGCTACTTTTGTACCAAAAAACTATGTACATTGGGAAATTATTTAACACTCATTTTTAATATCCCCCTTTAATGGAAAATCCAGATACAAGTAAGAAAATCCCTAACAATCAGGAAATATTTTTGCCATCAGTTAGCATGAAAATAATTTTTTCCCCTCTAAAAAGAAAATACTTCCATTTGGCAAAAGACTGGAGGGGAAAGACAGGAATATTTTTTTTTGAGATAACTAAGACCTATAGGAAACATATTTACATTGCCCTGTGAGTATTACACTATTGGGTAGTGAACTTTTGCTACTCAAAATACAGGAATGCTTGTTAAAGCTTTTCCCTTTTACCCAAAAAAAGCATTCTGCCAAATAACAAGATGTACAGGCAAATAAATCCATGTACACTCATATACTGCTGAAGGCTAATGCTTCATAATCATTGCAAACAGCAAGTTTTACAGGGGCTAATCCGACTTGAGAAGCATTTGAGAGATGCTATTTATCAAAGCTTTGCTACATTAGGTAAAAATTATTTTACTGGTGACTGGGAACTCTCCTGATCAGAATGCGCTCACTCAAATAAACACATACACTTCCAGCACATTTGCATCTCAGGCCTTCCAATGCATATCCACGGATATGCACAGATACATATTCTCTGCAGTTTTACTGGCTTATGCCAGCAGAAACTAGTATAACTAAGGTTTTGCACGCTCCAGAATTTTTAACTGAGAGTCAAGGCTGGAAATCAACAGGATCTCGCCTTTTGAAAACATTCACGTCCTGTTATAGAGAGGTTACCTGGCGCAGCAGCTGCTATGAAACCTGTAGAAGAACAGGAATGGGAAGTCCAAGGCACTGAAGAGATCACCTGAGGGACAAAGCAATATACTCAGTGGAACACAGGGGAAAAAAATTACCCACTGTTACAAGCAGGGGAACAGCAATTACATGCACATTACTAGTTTAACATTCCTTTGAGCCTTTACAGCTGGCTGACTTTTCATTTATGATGCTTTCCACTTTTCTAGCGTGTTTAATGATTTCTCTCTGACCTTGCTTCTAGCCAGTTCCTGCCTTTGGTTGAAAAAGGGGAAAGTGATACGCAAGAGCATTCTTTGCTAGTATAAAGATCCTGCTTAAGCAACAATTGCCAGTGGATAGACGTGCATCATATCCACTTCTTTTATGACAGAGCTCATGGTAGTTCCTACTGAAGCAACAGGAACCACAGACATATGTTGTCTGCTTCCCCCTCTGGCATTTGTATTCTGTCACACAGAGCATGTTGAGAGGTTTAAAAAAGTTCTCCCAGATCCAAGCAGAGCTCTCAAGTACTTGCATTTCCAGGAACCTGGGCCCTGGTTGTTCTTGGTAGCAACAATTCCCAGAGTTCTCTGGCCTTCAGGCTCTACAGATCTGAAGGAAGCTCCATCTTTCACTTTTTGAAATGCAGGACTATTTTGCTTAACATGTCTGTCTATCCTAGTGGGGAAATAGTATATACACAATACGCACCAACAGGCAAAAGGGGGAATTTATGTTTATTTAAATGCTGCTTCTTTTGTTTTTCTGACTGAGCAAATGTCTAGTGAAAGCAACAAATTATCATCTTTATCATTCTAACTATTAAAACACCAGTATGACAGGAATATTAGCCACCATCAACTATTCAATTTCTCCATTTTTAGCCTTTGATTTTTTGCTACTACAAATCCAGCCATGGGCTCAAGTGATGGGATACATCTTATGAAAGCAACAAAATGAAATCTCTGCATAGCATTGAGGGCAATGCAGAGAAGGAAACCCAGTTCTGTATGAACTGCTGGGACACTGCTCTGAAGAGGACATATTTACCTAGGGAATCCTTGTTCTTTACCAAGCACCACCTCAAAAGATGTTCTTTGTTGTCTGTCCCATGCTGCTTCTTTGTAAAGGGCAGCTAAGAAAGGTATTAGTAAATATCATGCAAATTACAGTGTTATATACCCTCCTCTCCTTTTCCTACAGGGTATCATATTATTGGTCTTATTCCTGTTGAATTCCAGGGCTAAAATTCTACAGGGTTTGGCCTCTAAAAACATGCATGGAAAGGAAGGGCAATATGGAAACCTAAAAAAGGAACAACTCAGTCCACTTTACCTGCTGGATGGGATGCAGAAGCCAACAGCAACACACTAAAAAATAAAAAAAGATTATTTGTATACTACAGAATCTATGACATGGCCTGAACATTATAAATTGACAGCTTTGTGGTTTTTTCATGGTGGAACTTATTCCAGTTAAGTAGAATAACTGAGGCATAAGTATCAATTTAAAAAAAACAAACTGCTGGGAAGGAATCTCTGGGGTCACCTAATACAACATCTCACCCTGAAGCAGGACTATCACCAATATTTGATCATGTCCTCTGTGGCTCTGTCTCAAAAAGCCAGTCTTCAAAAACCTCCCAGCGTGGAGATTCCACACCTCTCCAGGTAACTTGTCCCAGGGCCACCCTGCCCTCCTAGTGAAGAAGTTTTTCCTGATGTCCCGTCTTTAAACCACCAAAGCTGCAATTTATGGTTGTTGTTCCATGTTATACCATCTGCCCCTCCTCAGAAGAGTTTGGCTCTGTCATCTTTGCAACTCCCTTTCAAGAAGGTGTAAGGCAGTTGTTAAGTTGCACCTTGGTCTCCACTTTGCCAGTCTCAACAAGACTAGCTCCTTCAAACTCCCCTTGCAGTAGGCTGTGTGCTCCAAGTCCCTAACAATGTCAGGAGCCCTCTGCTAAGATTTTCAGTTTCTCAGTATCTTTCTTGAACTGGGAGGCCCAAAACTGGATAGAGCATTCCAGCTACAGCCTCAGCAATGCTCATAATAACTTCTCTCAATCTGACAGCCATGCTCCTTCTAATGTAGCCCAATACATGGTTTGCCTTAATCTGCCTTGATTTGCCAGGAGCGTGCATTACTGCCTCATACAGATCTCAGCATTCACTGTTATCCCCAAGTCCTTTTCAACAGACCTACTGTTCAGCCAGCTGGTGACACCACTGAGACAGACTCTATAGAGAACTGTACTTGTGTCTAGACTTGAGTGTCTTTCTGTCCAAGGATTAATTTCAGCTGTGCGCGTACTGACATCCACTTTATAGGGATGTGCATATATTGCCCATTCATGCCCAAAATGTCAGTTAGAGAAAGGACAAACGCTGAAGTGAAACAAGTTAAAAAAATGCATGAAACTAAAACTAAGTACCAGCCCAAATGACGCACACCTTTCAGAAAAATACCAGTGAACAAGAAAATCAGCTGTGACCAGTTCGTTAGCTGGAGTATCACTTAAGATTTCTGACGTCCTACAAAGACTTCATCCTCTGAGTTTGCGGTATAGGCCGTACAGAGCCTTTTTCAGTGCTACTCATTCTTCTGGTAAATTTCTGATTTTTCTCCCAAATTTTTTCATTCCATATTGTTTCCAAGGTTATAAGGCTACAGAAACATATTCTGGGACACTTTAAGACAGGAGAAGCATGCATGTCTCCAAAGCAGAGCTACAGCTTCCTCCAGTTACCAACAACATATGTCCATGACAACCACAAAGGACAAGACGGAGAAGAAGAAAAGAGGATCTAGAGAGGTTGCTTCTTGATAAGCAGCAAGCACTGCACTTACAAAGGTAAAAAGACATTAATGTTACGAATGCTAATGCTAAGCAATTTTCCCTGGCTAATTACCAGCAACTCTTACAGTTCACGAGGCCCAGTAATGGCAGTAATGTGCCAATCCAGCCAGCAGAGGAATGGAAGCCTGCACAATGAAAAGTTAAGGCAGAGAAAGAGCTGGAAGTGGTTCCCAACACACACGGCGATGGCGAGAAAACTGAACTCACTGTAAATGAGCTACCTCCAGTACCTGCAGCAGCACAGTATCATGAGCATGGTGCTTACACCAGGCCAACTCCCTCTTCCAGCATTAACACAGCTACCGTTTCCAAGCCCACCTGCTCTCAGCTGGTCCCAGCTCTCCACGTGACCAGGCTACTGCACTGGTGGCCTGCCCTCAGCATGCTTTGGTGAATCCCAGCATCGTTCACAGAAGCACCAGTAGCAAAAGGAACTGCAAAGAGCATAGAAATCCCGTGGGCCAGGGAAGCCTCAGGAGGAAGCTTGTCACTGAAATCAACCATGGAAGACAATGGGCTGAAGGAGGAAACAGTCCATGAGTGACAGGCAGGTGGGTATATTAGGCTTAATGTTTTATACAATGTCTTTGAAAGGCATCGGCTGGTACACTCTGTTCACATCGTCAATATTTATATATGCTTTTAAAAGATGTGGTTGTCACAAAGATATTAAACAAGGCAAAGCAGATCACTTACAGCAGGGAACTCCTCCCGCCCCTCCTCCCCACACGCGCGCGCTCTCCCCACACGGGATGCCAAGAGGAATTCACAATAAACAGGCCCAATTCCTCAGTTTCCTGGTAAAGAGAGAAAAGGAAACAAAGGCCTATTGCTTTTGACTGAATAACAGAGAAAACAGGAGACTGGCAGGGCAAGTGAAACTGTATCAACAGTGATGAGAATTATGACTAAGCCATGTTTCTCCACTCTTGCTTTTTGCATTATTAATTTTTAAACAAAAAAGTGAGATTGGGAAAGGCTCAGAGAGAAACTTCCTTCTGCAACCAAGGGGAACTGATAACCCTACCAGACATCCCAGGCCTCGATCCAAAGAAAACATAGGAGGAAAACAAAACCTTCTTTGTGAACTGTGGGGCAGGTTAAGGCAAAGGGGTTAGGTGGCATTAAAGCTGTACTGTAACTCTGCTCTGAACAGACCATCAGTAGAAAAGACATGATGATGTTGTAAAACCAGGTTACGGATTCAGAGGTTTTCAGCAGGACAGCTCAGACGTCAGGCTGCAGGAAAAACAAAATCCCTGTGCCGGATTTATCTGCTCCTCTCTTTTTCCCCTGTACTCAGTACTGAGGGCTAGGTCAACCGTGGGTTTCTTTCTGGCTAACGAGGTTTTGTCAGTAAGAACAGCTATTTATGCCTGCAAAGCTGCCATTCCCTACTGCAGAAAATCTACTGCAGCTTTCTTCATTCACAAGTGTGACAGATTAGCAGCCGTTCCAGAAGCCACATGTAGTTCAGCTGCATAGAGCAGAGCCTTTACCTCACACCTTTCTCAGTGCCAGTTATTCACCATTTGACACTCTCCTGCTGTAAGTCTTTGTTTTCTCCTCACCAGCAACTGCTAGGCTGTCTGGCATGCCTTTGTGAACAAACATGAGACAGTTACAGACACTGCGATGTACTGAAACTTTCTTCCAGGTTCTCCACAAGAAGTAACATCTCTCTACCTGCCTCAACATAGGAGAAAGCCCAAGACGAGCCACGACCCACTTCTAAGACACATTATGTATCCCTCAACATGCCAGGCAGACGTTACTACCACCTCTCTCACACTACCCCTTGCCAGCTAGCTAAGGGGGAGAAATCTGGCTCCCTCCTTGATAAAAACTGGGGGACTGGAAAAGGATAAAAGAAAATGCAAGATTATGGGAAAAAACACTAGGAAGTAGAACACTAATGCAAGAAGTCAGAGTGCAGGGAAATACAACACTGCAGTAAAAAAAGGTGGTGGGAACAAGACTGGAAGATTAGAGGGAGGTTCTTGGAAGTACATTTCCCCCTCTTCTCTTCCTCCCCCTCCCTGCCCCACATGCTTAAACACAAGGGAGACAGATGAACAGGATGGGGTTGGGCACTGAGAAGCAAGGTCACCCCTCCCTTCTCTGCACGGCACAGCTCTGCTTTCCCTCCCCCACTTGTTCCTCGTCTGGCTCCCTTTTTAAAAGCCATTGAATAATCATGCTGTAAGTGATGAAGTGAGAAGAACGCCACACTCCCAACATCAGCAAATATTTCTTCAGATCTGTTTAGTTCTGGAAAGTTCCTGTTCATGCACATTTGCTTAAGATGTTCTGCCCTCCCAAACTGTTCCAGATTTTAAAACAAGAAACAACGCATGGCATGTAGGGACAGCATATGTTAGGAGACCTTGCTAATTTCAGTCGCACCTCTGGAAGCGTCCAACAGAGCCAAGACAGTTGATGTTTCTTTTTAATCTAAATACATATTTTTTTAATCTAACATATTGGTACATTCTAACATCCAGTAGCTTGGGGCTGAACTTTTAACCTGCTCTATCCAGGCAGTCTCTACACTCAGAGTACAACTGTGCTTTTGTACCAAGCACAAACGCTTTGAACAGCCTCTATTGTAACAAACCTATATACTTTCCTGTTACTTTCCTACATATTAGGAAAAATTTCTTCACCAAAAGGGTTATCAAGCATTGGAACAGGCTGCCCAGGTAAGCGGTTGAGTCACCATCCCTGGAGGTATTTAAAAGATGTGTAGACGTGGTGCTTAGGGACACGGTTCAGTGGTGGACTTGGTAGTGTTAGGTTTATGATTGGACTCAATGATTTTAAGGGTCTTTTCCAGCCTAAATCATTCTATGATTCTAAACACTATCTGGCTGTCCCACGCAGCTGCTTTCTTTTCCCCGCACAGCTGCATGTCAGCTGCCTGATCTAGGTTAGAAATAAGGAGCTATAAAGGCCCATCGATAAGAGTGCTAAGAGGAACTGATACCACACTAGCAAGTTCCTTCATAAATCACAGAGTCATGCTCGTAAAGACAAGACCACCAGTACACATTAGACTGTCCTGTTCTGGAGGCGGAACTGGGATCCTGTCATGGCCAAAACAGTTCTCGAGAATCCCGAAGCAGAGGGATCAGCACATACCTTATCGCCTGCTAAATCACAAATTTTTGTGCTGGGCACACTCTGACAGAGATAAGAACATGCTTACAGTAATTCTGACCCAGAACTGCCCATGAGGAGTTAGCGCTTATTCAGAGAACGTTCAGAGTAAAATGCCCTCTACTCAGTGCAACTTAAAAATACTTTTGCCTGTTCTCTACAGAAATTAAGCTCGTGCAATAAAGCTGTGTGTACACACGCATGCATAGCTCTCAAACACAGTGACCAGCTTCATCCAAATCTGGGAAGTGGAAGTCATGTCCAAGATAACTACATCTGCAGAGGTCTCACAAAGAGACAAACCCTGCCAGTGCCTTCTGCAGCAGAAAGATTTCAGCCCCATTAGACACTGGAGGACCTTCACAGTAGTAGCATGTCATGGAGGTTGCAAACAAGGAGAGAGCTTCTGCCAAATTTCACACCCTTTCAAACATCATGACAAAACAAAACTCTAAAAGAAATCAGATGTCACTTATCCCATTGCCCATGGTACTGTTTGTTTTCCCTAGACAAGATTAGGTCCAAATGCTACGGACTGCAAGCTTCTCTAACACATAGAAATATATACATACATATATAGATACACAGACTTCTAGATATCCACAGACCAAGCCAAATAAATAAGCATCCAGTATTCTATCTCCTGTAAGCCACCTGTGTTCCAGCAACCGCTTTGCACTATCCCAAGCACAAATACACGCTGGGCGATGAGTGGATAGTGAGCAGCCATGAGAAGGACCTGGCGGGGGGGCGGTGTGGACAAGAAGCTCAATATGAGCCGACACTGTGCCCTAGCAGCCCAGAAAGCCAATCGTATCCTGGGCTGCAT
>JAVKLA010000027.1:2832457-2850038 GCA_034782735.1 Sagittarius serpentarius
CACTGTGAGGGCGGTGAGGCACTGGAACAGGTTGCCCAGAGAGGCTGTGGATGCCCCATCCCTGGAAGTGTTCAAGGACAGGTTCGATGCAGCTTTGAGCAACCTGGTCTAGTGGAAGGTGTCCCTGCCCACAGCAGGGGGGGTTGGAACTAGATGATCTTTAAGGTCCCTTCCAACCCTAACCATTCTATGATTCTATGATTCTATGATCTTGCAAGGTACGCTGACCTTTAAGCCCCTTAATGGTGAAAATCTCTGCAAGCTTTTATAACACATTTTTGCTTTTAAGCCGATGCTAAAAAAAACCCATCTTCCAATTTGCACAATTCCATTGTTGTTTTGTTTTGGTGTTGTTTTTTTTAAAGAACAGTTTTAAAATACACACCACTGCACCTCACAGTTCCTTAGTTTCTCCCTTTCAAAAGCCTCTAAATCAATAAACATACTTCCCATGTAATGTGGAACTCCTGCTCTCTGCTGGACACACCTTCACAGACTTCAAAGGATACCACCAACTAACAGAGAAGAGCCCAGCCCTGACTTGTCAATCAAAGCTGCAAAATTAAGACCTTCAGTCAAAATCTGAATTTAAAGGTTCAGGCCCACATGCAGTTTTCAACTAAAATGACAACTGAGAGCCATAGTCAAGCAGGTGCCAAATGAAAAATCAATTGATTTTACTGTTTGTTTCATGATTCTCCCTTCAACACAGACAAACAGCTACAGCTCATTCAAGACTATTATTTCTGCACACAGCAGCATATTTGCAAGTTCCATGACTTATTTTTCAAAACAGTTTCAATAAACACAGCTACCTTCTTTGAGTAAAATTTATTTGCTTTGCACTTCATCATAGATGGAAAATGGCAACTGACTTAAACAAGAGCCTACTTCAAGCAAACTGATATTCAGATATTGTCAACGTATGGGACCCTGGTAAATAGACAGTGGAACCATACAAATGCAAAATCAGAGGCCTGCATTACTTATTTATGGAAACAGGAGATTTGATTGAACCAAGATAGAAAGAGATACACAGTATTATCACGTTGATGATGCTCACAAGACAAATGGGAATTGAAGTGAAGTAACTGTCCTACACTGGAGTCCCTGATGTGTTCCTATCAAGGATCTTTAATGTGGTCAGGCAAGAGCACACATCTATCTAACCAAATGGACAAGCACAACTTCACTTTTGTTATGCCTGATCCTACCTTCTTCTTCCATTCCTTTTGCCCATCCTTTCTTAGAACTTAGTATCTGTATTCCATAGTGTTCCCATACAACTTTAGCTACCATTCCAAGAAAAGAGGTCAACATATACAAGAGTGATTATGGATGGAGGAGAATCTACTAAAGTCTCTATATGCCTTACTTCAAACAAAGCCTCACAAAAATCTAGTGGAAGCCATGCACACCAAATGTTCTGGCTAATATGGCTCTTTGAGGAAAGAACTTTTTTTATAATTAAAAAAACGCAGGGGAGTCTCATCATTGACTTGGGCTCTTTTACTAACTACAAAATAACAACCCACTTTTATATCTCCAAATCAGAAAAACAACTGAAAGTCTGAATTACTCAATCCACTAATGGCACTCTGAACAATCAGTTACTGCTCATGTTCTTTGCACATCGTACTTTTGTAATCACTACCTCCCCTTCTGGCAATTTTGTACAAGTTTTATTTTCTGAAGTGGGGTATTGCCAAGGAGTTACTCTGTAAATATTATTTCTGGAAATGATAGATCACTTGTGCACATGGTGATTAAAAAATTCATAATTAACACCTCGTTACCTCCCCAGGTGTATATTGGCATGTCCACCTATAACCAGAGCCAAAAAAATTCAGCTGCTAAGCCATTCAGCTTAGCACTGTTCTTCCAGTGAATGTCCTCCTAAATAAATACATTTAAGTAGTGGTAGCTATGGGTTTCCTAAACAAGCCATGATTGAAAATGAAAACATATACCACATAAAACCAGCTATGGTGTATCAGAGGCTTATTCATTTTACCTGAATACATAGTTGATGTACTGTTGGTCCAGATCACTGGGAGAGGAGGGAAAGAAAAGAGGCGTTCTTTTAGTAATGCAGTTCATTTGGTGTAAGAGATCAGTATATTAAGTAGTATTATAACACTGTAATATTACATAATATTAGTATTATATAATACATGACACAATGTTATAAGGTAATACTAGCATTATAATTATATACATTCTAACCACAATCTATTAATATTATCATATTATCAATATACTAATCAGCATATGAATTTACACATTATTTCTGTTGTTACTATGTCAGTGGGAGTCTCATTTAAAGTGAAGATAAAGTGAGACTGACTAAATTTTAGACCCTTTAAACAGAGACGGAAAATGGTTTTGAAATAAATGAGCTTATCCATATTCTATACACGCATGTATTATGCACATATACATAATATGCAGTGGCAACATATCCATCTCCATCCATACAGACAACTGCAGATTATAGACACTGTGAATATGTAATGCTACCTGCTTTCAAAACAACTATTGTCTGGCTGAAGTTCTAACACGCACATGGGATCAGTGCAAGGTTTCAAGG
This sequence comes from Sagittarius serpentarius, assembly GCA_034782735.1. Lineage (NCBI taxonomy): Eukaryota > Metazoa > Chordata > Aves > Accipitriformes > Sagittariidae > Sagittarius > Sagittarius serpentarius. The sequence goes on from JAVKLA010000027.1 coordinate 2,835,048, forward strand.
TTTTTAATGTACTCAGCCATTCCAGTCCTGTGGCAAGTCACCAGCTGCTAAACACTTACGAGACTCTGTCGCAAAGGGAGATACTGACAGATTCAAACCATGCAGCTTTCAAGACTAACATTTCCTCTTAATGCCTTTGCCAGTAATTAGGGGTTCTTTTTCCAGGACTGAGTCATCATCCTTTGACAATACGCTGTTTAAAACTAATTCAGTGTTGGAGTTAGCAGTATAACTATCAATAACCACATGCTATTGTTATCAACAACAAATAAGGCTCCTCTTGCAAGAGAAGTCATTAATGATTAACCAAGAGTGGCCCAGCTCATGCTGATAACGCAGAGATCCCTACAGTTTACCTGTCTGCTACACAGATATGTCTCTAACCCTCTTTGGTAACAATCTCTTTCTTTTTAAAAGAATATGAAAACACATTACCTTAAAGAGCTAGGTTTCCATAACTTGTGAAATACTTTGTAAGCCCCTGTAATTGAAATGACATGTGTAATTGCCAAAACGTGCAATCATTCTGACAAACAACGGCTTGTTTGGCTGTGGTACCGGCAGACGTGGAACTCCTCTGAATTACAGTTTAGCAACACGGCACAAAGGATGCCTAAACCATGAGTAAAATAAACCTATCGCTTCAAATTAATGGTTTTCAAAGTGTTACCATCTCAGAGTACTGTCATGCTATTTGTTTGTGCTAGTCGTCTGTGTGTGTGCGTGCGCACGCACGTGCATGCATGCATATGTGTGTGTGAATACATACAGAAAAGCATCGCTGAATGGGGTAACTTCTATGACGTGTTCATCTATGTAGACCGCTACAGCTGTTGGCTCTGAGCCACCTTTCCTGTTTAGAGTTCCCTCAGCTCTAGGGCCCCCAGGTTCTTTACATTCTTGACCTACCCATCTCTTGGTTAGCTCCCATTTCTATTCTGGGAAACGCTTTAAGCACTCAAGGAAGGAACAATACAGCCTCAGGCTCTATTTTTTTCAGACCCTTTCTTCAAGGCTTTGGGTTTTTTTTGATTCACAAAGAAAACCAGAACATGAAAAGCAAATCCAGCAGAACACTATGTAATAGATGTCCTCAATTTTCCCTCTGTTAGACAAGCTGAAGGGTAGAACACATGTCCTTTCTCTAATGCTCTGTCCTGATTAACCATGCAATAAGTTAGTTCATCTGTTTGCTCATTCTTATAGCATCTTTATTCTGTGTCAGTTGATAGTAAAAGTAATTACACAAAAAAAACAACAGTCATATGAACAACTTTCTCTCAAAAACAAGAGAATTGGAAAGGAGCTATATTTTGAGCATAAACATTATGTTGGCACTTCCTACATGTTTCAAGCACGCAGAAGAGGCCTCCTGAAGACTCTCTAAGCAGTTTTCCACCTCCGTGGCCTAGCACTGCTTTACAAATGAGACCTCTTGGCTTTAAGAAAGCAATAACGTCACTCGTTACAGCAAATGAGTATTTGAAGTAAAAAATCTTTAGCTTTTTGTTTTATCTGAATGAGCAAATGTTTACCATATAACATTTCCTAAAAGAAAAAAAAATTACACTATTTCTTATTTGTATGTTAACAACATTTTAGAACGCGATCTCTAGACCCTTTCTAGACACAAATACATATAAACACATTACCTCTGCCCTGAAAGTTTTACAGTATGAATAGATAAAATAAAGACGAAATCATCCCTAATTTGCCAACAAGACTTAACATATGAATGAGTCACTCACTAAGTCTATAGGACAGCTAAGAACCAAATACAGGTCCCCTATTATCCAGCCTAATCCTCCAAAAGACACAAATCTCCTCGTCAAAATTTACTACTCGTTTTCTTCAGATTTTCTGGGTCTGACTGTTTCTAGCTTTTCAGGGAAGAATTATGATTTATCCAAATCAATGTTTGGTCTGAAAAAGACAAAAGGAAACCTGACAGGTTATGCAAGTCATTGTTAAAATTTTTTAAAAATGCATATGGTTGCTTAAAAAAACCCAGCATTTCAACACCCGTCCTCTGGAAGCATATTCCACGATATTTTAGAATATTTTTGTCAGTTTTTAAATAAAATCAGTGTGCGCAATAAAGCTCCAACTACAAGTTATTGCTTGGTTTTTTTTCATGTTTCTTCTCCCCTCAGAAAGAAGTGTCTCTTAGTAGGCAGCCATCAGAAACTCCAAGAAAAGCTTAGTGCTGATTAAAATTGTATGTCCATTTTCTTATCCACTGTTAACTGACCGCAATTTTTTATTCTGTTGTTGTTTTCAACATAAAAGCTATAAAAGGAATGTACTCTTATATTTACTGAGCTTCTTCATTCTTTCCAAGTGTTTCTTACATCAAGAACCTTAATTATCAGTAACTTCACAATAAAGCTGATTTCTCCAACACATTTAATCTTCCTAATTCTTTTTCCAAAAGAAAATGACTTACCAACACAGATCAAATGAATTAGAGCCCATAAATAACCGTTTGGATCAAACTGCAATAAAGAATATCTACATAAATAAAAGCACGTTTACGTAAACATACATATCGATATTTCCCTGAAGTTAGCTTCACAAAGCAAATACAGCAAGTGGGAGCTGTGCCACAAAGAAGGAGAAGATGACTAAAGAAGACTAGGAAGACTAAAGTTTTTCTTGTCCTGCTTAAAGACCTGGCATATGCCAGTTACCCGGGCTCTCAGGTAGTCTTGGCAAGAATAGCTCTATTTCTTTCAGATACATACACCATTTTAAACAATCTAAGCATATGGACCCCAGTCTGTTTAGTCTTGTATTGACAGTCAGGGAGGGGCAAGAGGATCAGAGGAACATCACTAAGGTTTTTGTCTTGTCTCCTTTCCCCTCTCAGCCCCTGCAGCAGCTAAGCAGTCTCTCTCCCCAAGGCTCCAACTAACCACAGAGTATCCAAAAGCGTGCTTTAAACAGACATCTGTCTCTGAGCAAGGCAGGCTCTCTTCACAATCAGTGAGGCAAAACAAATGTTTTTCAGAGGAATTCACCTGGCATATTTTAATGTCTACTTTCAGGGGAGGTGAATTATACACCAGAAGTTTGCACCATGGACTATGAAGGGAGCTAGCACAGGTGCAACACTTCTGATGGCTTCCGATCAGACACATCCAGACAAGTTCCCAGATTCATTTCCCTGACTCCAGATATTAACTAACGTATCTAAAACAAGGAAGCAGCCTTCCTAAGTCTTCAAAAGAGAAGAGCATCTCCAAGGAACAGATCTTTGCTGGACTGAGCACTCTCTGGAGGTACCTCCTTTCTTTCTCCAGTAGCTACAAAAAGCGTGTATAGTGATTACAAAGCTAATTTAGGAACCTCCTGAAAGTACAAGGAATTAATTCAAACCCAAGTGATTTGCTCTAAGCCCTGTAAGAAGTTAAACCGTGGTTTCCTCAGTCACTACCTTCACCAAAGAGCTGTATGTCTGCACTGCTCAGAGGTTTTACCATGATGCAAATGCATTAAAACCAGCAAGACTACAACACAGCAACAGGCAACATTTACAATTCCTTTGCAGGAATCCCACCCTCGCTTACAAGTAAAGGCTGCATTCCTCATATGCTAACAAGATGTCAAACATCAAGGTCTAACTAGAGCTGCTTTACAAAGCAGTGCTCACCTGTGTGTCACATAAAGGAAGGCACACTGCTGCTACCAGGAGGAACAGCACACTGTGGAGAAGAGAAAAAAAACAGGTAAGACCAAAAGCTCATAACCTGGATTTGTACTCTCAGCAAAGTATAGGCAATTCCACTCAATTTTACACTGATGTTTAATTTGTTTAATTTTTATTCCATATTTAAAAAGTAATTTCTGCCACCAAAATTTTTACATCATGCATTCTTCATGACTCATACACAGCAAAGTCGTATGAGGAGAGAAGCAGCATAAAACATCTCAGCAGTGATGAAAACAAAGTTTTTGGTAGGGAATATTGTTCTTCACTTGCCATCTGGCTTCCCTAGGCTGCTTCAGAAAGCCAAAATCAACCGATTTCTGGCTGTGAATGGCTACCAAAAAGTTCCTTCATTAAGGTGACTTGCCTATTACTACAATTCCAGCAGAGGTGACTCCATTAAAAGTTATGGTGTAACTCCAGAACACAGAGCAACGTGGGAGTGAGTGGTATTACGCTAGAAATGGCTTAAGGACAGCACAAATCCTCCCCTAATCCACTGGTTTGGACTAAATAAATTCTTAACCCGTGGCTGAGTCAGTATTTCTACAGGCTACACCGAATACACTGATATGGAATTTCTGTGGACTGTCACTATTAATAATAATGAACATTTGCTTTTGCAGCTTATTTTCTTGCTCTCTAGGGGCACAGGAAAAGACAGAATAAAGATGATAAAGAACTTGGTATCCTTGACAATAATCTAGTGGTGAAAACAAGGCCACAGTAAGTCAGACAACGGAAACAACAGGAAGGAATTAGGAAGATGGTGCCTCTAAGTACACTAAATAATAATCCAACATTATCCCCTCTAAGTACAGCTAAAAGATTACAGAATGTGGAGGACAGCAAATACGTGTTCTTCAAGGAGATGGGGGGGAAGAATGAAACTTTTAATACATGACTGGCCGACTTCTGTTTGTCCCTTTCTATCTCCTTTTTGAAACCTAAACAACTAGGGCCAACAAGGGTTGGTAGGTTGTGTAGCTTAATAGGAATGATTCTAGCAGAAGTGGATATCACTCACCTTTTCTGTCCTAGGAAAGGCGTTTTTAGCTATTTTCTATCACATTAATTATCTTTCTCTTACTGTTTAAGATTACCCACTGGAACTTCAAACCTGATTTCTACCTCCTTTCCAAAAACATACTTACAAGCACTGCTTTGTTATTCAGGAAAATTGGCCTTCTGGCTCTTTTTATTTTTATACAGAGAAAAAAATGTATCTAAGCAATTGTTAAAAAAGAAAAAAAAAGAAAATACATTTAAAAAATATGTAATTACTCCTATGTTGCAATTTAGGCTCACCGCCCACGGGAATGTGCCTTACATTCTTCATTGTTTTGGTGTGCCATTATCTGAAGCAAATCCAGAAGCTGGAGCCAAAACAAGTCTGAATCTGAGCAGTTTTAAAAGCTTACCTACAGACTTTCAGATGAGAGGTCTGCTGTAAAAAAAGAAAGCATAATTAAAAAAATTAAAATTTAAAAATAAAAATGGTGAAATAGTGCTTTCCCCTTCCAAAACAGGGAAGTGATGACAGCTGATCTTACTGCACCAAACACATTAAAAATCCAGTAAGCAACATTCAACAGCCCATTATGTTTGAGCACTGCTTAGTAAATTTAATTTGAAAAAAAGAACCAGGACTACAGATTAGCCTACTTCAACTTGATTTATATTTTCAGATTACTTGTCAGCAGGTAAACCTAAAACCAGACATGAACTCTATACCTGGTCCTCAAACTTAACTGGAACTATACCAGAACTATGTATTGTATGTACTCAAATATTAAGTAATCTTAATTAATTAGGTACTACCCCAGCCAAAACAGTCTCGGTCTAAACTTATGAGAGTTTCCCAATCCTTTGGTCCAAAATTATTCTCTTGAAGCTTCCCAGCAAGACCTATGTTTGCATTATCCTTGTCCATAGTGCTTTTGTTTTCAAAGAGAGGAGACATAAACGTGTGAGCTAGAAGGAAAATATGAAACACTTTGACAAGGACACTAATCAGAGGACACTGCCACAGGGACATACCATGGCACACACTGCTACGTCCCTTAGGCATAACCTTAGTGACATCTTCAGTTTGTCAGCAGTAGCAAACATGGGCCATTTATTTGTCTTCTATATACACAACAGAGGTAACGAATGGAAGATCCCTTCCACAGCAAGCCAAGGGCCACTGTAGAAACGACTTTGTGATGAATGATTTCCCAGTGTTACCCCACACAGCGGCTCCCTGGTCAATTAGAAAAGTGTTTCATAGCCTAAAAAGAAAGATCCCCAATGCAGTCTGTGAGAAACAAATCCAGCTTTTACTAAAGGGAGCAGGAATTACTCTCTTGACTTTAATAGATCTTGGGACAGATTCTCAAGCATTCAAAAAAAATCCAAAAATGCACTGGTTTTCCTGCATTTCATGTGGAGATGTGATCTATCTATAATCACATAATCTAGATATATTATACTGGTTAGATCTAGGGACCCAGTCCTCCTCCCTCTCAGCTCAAACAATGAGATTCTTATGTGGGGCATCAGATATAGGTAATACTAGTTTTCAAAAGGGAAAAACAAGCAGGACCAAGCCAGTCTTAAAAATGCAGATCAAACTGTCAATACACATTTGCAGTGTTTCATCAACTAAAGGGGAAAAGAAAACATCAATATAGCTAACTGGCAACAGCAAAGCTCTCTCTGGGTCTCATTAATGACAAGCTATCACAGCGAGACTAGAAAACCACATGGCACTAATGCCCATATTAAAAGAAATCAGATGTCTTGTTACAGGGCAATTATATCACAGGAGGTACCTTGAATATATCAATTAATATATCAATTACCTCTTTCTGCACAAACTTCTGGAACCCACAGGTTATAACTTCTGCCGTGTTATGCATGGTGAGGAACACTGGGATGGGCTGCCATCGGGAGAGAACAAAAACACCCAAATCAACCCAGAACAGTCACATACATAGAAAGGGGCACTCCTCTTAGGGACAGCTGTCCCACATGTTTGTGGTTTGGGGTTTTATTCTGTTTTTTAAGCTGTAAACCCATGCCACATCTCCTAAAAGAGACTTAGAACCATTCCAATCACTATTACATGGCACAGGCATCTTTAAATGCAGACCTTGCTTGCTTCTTCTCTCACTTTTGACTGCAGAGTCGGTTTGTTTGTACACAGCTACCTCAGTGAGATTTACACCAGGTTTCTTCATCTAGTTTTGCCTCTCTGTTCAAATATCTGCAGCCTCCACAGTAAACAGTTCTCATTAGTTTTCCCATCTCTGTCTACTGGTACTAAGAATACAGTGTGACTCCTAGCAACAGAATTATGGGCAAGATGATTTTAGGTGGTCGCTTTCAGTTACTGCTAGGAAGAGCTGCCTGAAATTAGGGTTGAAACGTAACAGTTCATACACAAGTGATGTTGAAATTATACCCACTGAGGTATCTGGACACCGTCCCAACATGAAATCATTAAGAAACAAACCCCAATGATAACAATAATGAATCAAACACCTATTGCCCCAGGCAAACCCAACGAGAATCAGTGGTTTATAATTCTTCCTCCAAATCAGATCCATGGTCGCTCAGACAGTTGAAAAGAACCAATTCTCTGCTCCGATTAAGATAATCTAAAGACTAAGGCAGTTTTAGGAAGCAGTATTTCCCCACTTGTGTATAGTATTTAAATGACAGGAGTAGACAATGAGTCAATGTCTCAGTGATGTCCAGGCCTTTGAAGTGTCAGGTCAATAAACAGGAAACATCTCATAAATTTTACTTTGTATTCAGAAATCTGTATTTTCTGGATTTTCTTTTCATTCCCATAAAGCTGGATAAGCATCGCTAATTAAACATTTTAAGTCATAATGACAACTTGGGTGGATCCACAAACACAACAGTTACACCAAGATAACTTTTAACACCTCTAAATTAGCAAGGAATGAAAATCATACAAACACAACTGGCATGAAGTTGTCAGCCCCAACTTCACCAATTCTGAAACCCTGTTGCTGGACAACTGAGAACGTAAAACCAGAAGGATCTAACATAAGCATCCTGAGCCTGACACAATAATAGGAAATACAAGAAATAATTATACACAAGGAAAGTTGACAGCAGAATTTACATTCTTCCTTTTGTGAAGCCAATTTATTGGGTTTTTCTTTCTTCCTCCCTGCTTTTGGCTCTTCCAAATGTGCTTTGGAGCCAACAATGGCTCCAGTTTGCCTAGCCCAGTTAACCTTCTCCATGTGTCTATTGTCTTTGATGTGAGTATTTCTTAAATTTGTGAGTGGGCTTAATGCTTACAAAAAGAAAGGTTTACTGGTTGGGCAAGCAGGGTGAATAGACTCTGTAGAAACCTCCCCTTGCAGCTCTGCATACTTTTGTTAATGCATCACAGTCCAGAGCTAAGCAGTCCTCCTCCAGTTCCAGCCCTGAACTCCTGGGCAGGGGAGACTGCCAGCATCTCTAGGGTGAGGCAAAAACAGGGATTACAATTGTAGACCTGCCAGCATACAAGAGTGTTTGAAAGCGGGTCTCCCTGGCTTTGATCAAAAAAGTGCATGTAATTTCTGCTTTAGGAACAAACCCACTTAATTCAAATACACAGCTGAGGTGAGCCAATTCAGGCATGAGTTTGGGAGAGTCCATTTTCCTCTCTCAGTGTGTCATAAAATTGTTCTGTACAAAGTCATTGTAAGTAAAGCTTCTATGTATGATTGAATTTAGCCCCAGTACAAGGCATTACACAGTAAGTACAGCCTAACACCACTTGTCCTTTTGTCTTTCCTCCTAAAGTGGCCACAGAATTAGGCCTCTAAATCCCCATTCATGTACAACAAAAAGCCATTCTGAAATGGGAGATGGTCCTTAAGAAAGGTTTGGGATACAAATCAAAACCATTCACAGCCCCTCTGCCACTTCAGTGCATCTCACTCTTGAATGACCAGAGCAGGGACAGGAGGGAAAGAAGGTAACTTATGGGATGACCAGGAAGTAAGAAGAAATAGCAGAGAGGATGTGAATCATACCTACTCCACCTCCCAGGTAAGGAGGCAGAAAAGATGCTGCTGCCAAGGCCTTATTGCTGTTTCCAGACAGGGCTCTCCTTAGGGATCTTTGCTCAGTTTACACCAGGGAAGCCCAACAGAACGTGCTTTGACCAGGAGGAACCAAGAGGAAGTAAATGCAGTCACCCTGAGACAGAGTTAATCCGGAGGCATGGGGCTTCTAAGCACAGGCCTGTGCTTTCCAAAGGTCACTTGGGTCTGAGATGAGGCCCGCAGCCTTGTTTGTGAGGACAGAGACCTTCTGTCCTTTTCTGCCCTACCTCTCCACTGGGATGTTCAAGGGATCACTACAAGCAGAATCTTGTCAAAGATCCCCTTTTGATCCTTCTTGGGGTTTAGGAGCTGGCAGGAGCGAGCTGGCTCTGGGATTAGATTAAGATGCATTGATAGAATGCAGAAGGGAACTTGGGCAGAATCTGGCCTTGCAGACTGCGTAACAGCAGCAAAGCATTGCTGTTTTTAAAAAATTCATGTCACTGCCTTTTTTTTATTATTATTTTTAAGAAAGACTATATCATTTAAGTAAAAAGCATTCAACTTCAATGAAATTAAATTTGATATCCTCTAAACGTTTGGTAGGTTACTGTGATTCAAATGGATGATAAACTTGATTAATCTAGCCCTTCCCATAATCTCTTTCCAACTTTCAATTTATTTTTTCAAATCCTGTAAAGCAGCAAAAGCCTCTCACTGAAATGGTCTTCATCCTTTTCCTGGAAGGATTTCCCACAGATCCCACAGCCCGACACCCACTTTTGCAAAGTTACAGCTAGTAACTTCTTCCGCTTCTTCCCTACTTGCATAACTCAGACCACTGAGGATCTGTTCTGCAAAACACTGAGTACTCTGGAGAGATGCTGAGTGCTGCGGACTGTCATGGAAGCACTTTTTGATACTGCTCTGCACTTTGTAGGATTGGACTGCTGCTCTAGCACCATTAACAAGGTATGTATTATTTAAACCCCTCCTCCCTTCTTTCCCCCCAACCCCGGAACAGCATTAAACGCCTTGTATGAAGGGAAGGTTCTTTGCTCGTAAAGTAAAGGTAATAAAGAATTGACTTCTACTTGTGTGTTTCTTACCAATCTAGACAGTGCCCTAGAACCAGCATAAATAATGCCAACGAACAGTACTGAAGCAGGAAGCCATGACAGGATTTCAGACCTGTGAAAACAATTAAAACCCCATTACTTCACCACATTCTGTTTACATACAGTCAGCAACAGTTGCTTGCAAGGAATATAATAATATGTATATATGTACATATATTTCAAAGGTGTGCATATTAAATTCATTGTCTGATTGTTCAGTATTCCTCCCATGTAGTAAAGAAATCTGAGAAAGAAATTAATCACTTCATCTAATCTCAGATAGGAGCTATCTGCAGATGTATTTTCTTTATTTTACTCTTTCCCTGGCTCCTTTCCCTGCAAAATTGTTTCATAGCAATTACTCCTCCTGGTTTTAAGGGAGAGAAATTTCAACCGATTTCCTCGATGCGCTGTAAAAGGAAGAAACACTGACAAATGAAGGCATAAAATGGGTGTACTTGCACAGACAGCATACATTTTCACTATGTACAAATACAGTTGCCCACCCACACATTCATTTCTCAGCCAGATTTACAAAGAGATTCTTCCTAAAGATCAGATAGTCTCTGTGGGAGCCTGTCTCTTGAGATTTCCTAATGATACTCCTTTGACTAAGCCAAACTCCTAGAGGCAGTTTGACAATTAATGGAGGAATGAAATCATCACAGATTGATCTGATTTTTTTTTTAGCCATGGTTATTGCAGCAGAGTCAGGCTTCAGTTCTGAGAAGGGGCTTCACAATTTGCACTCTTCCTTTTCTGATCTTGGTACTTACGGGGAAAAGGGGATCAGGTAGGTGGCAAACTTCAGAGAGGATAATGTAAGATCTTGAGCAAGGGAGGAAAGGAGTAGCAGTGACCTAAAGGCCTGATCCAAAGGCTTCTCAGGACTGAAGACATTGCTATCCCCATTCACTCTTCCCAAGCTCTGAACTAAATTCAAGAAAATGTTAGCAAATAATGCTGCTTCTCAAAATGAAACCAAACGGCTTGTAGTTCCTTAATTTGGATTACGCTTCCAACTAGCATGTTAGAGTTAAAACCTAATTATAGGTACCACTACACTACCACACTTCATGGAAAACAAGCAAAATAGACCAGTAAACGATGAAATGAAAACAGTCTGAATGAAGATAAAACATGCTCAAAGATTCATGTAAACACAGACAAGGAAAAAAAACCTAAACATCACGTTTCCTCTTTTTTTAATACATACTTTGCCAAGATACTTGATCAAAAACCCAGGGTAATGAAAATAGAGTAATCTTTAGATCCTTTTACTGGCATAGATATTTACTCTGGGTTTTTTGGGGTAGTCACCATCATTTTTTATAAAAACACTGTTCCTTTTAAGGTTATTGACTTCAACTGGAATTTCACCAAGACCAGGATCTAAAACTGTCACACCTCATTACCAACGAGTTCACATCAGATACCAACAAAAATACCCCCACCTTATTGGAACTGCAACAAATGGAAGAAAGGGGGAGGGAAGAGAAGAAAGGAGGGCTGGAAAGATCAAAGGAACACATGATGAAAACTGAATTTTCATTTAGAACAAAACACTCCTTCATGTTCCCCACCACTAAATTCTAGGAATCCCAAATACATCTTCATCTCCAATGCAATACTGCAAAGTGCAATGGAAAAGGACTTCAGATGCTTTTTCCATGATGTAAGGGTAAAATTTTATGCTGCCAAGTGGGAATTTCAGGACTGAAAAAGAATGCATGGATGTTTGATGTAATGTGTCAGCACCAACAATCTGTCTTGTATGTAAACCAGTTAGTAGCTTCTTATGTTGGCAATACAGTTGGTGTACATGCAAAACAGGAAGGCTTGCTGACATAAAAGAGCTGATGAGCTTGTGGTTGTAGGGCTAGTTCCAAAGCCCCCTCAAGTCAATGAGTAGCTTCCCCTAAACCACACTCTGGAGCTCTGGCTTAAGCAAGGCTCTGAGCTGCTGCTTAGCTGTGGGGAAAATCCAGGGCTACAAGAAATGCCAACCAGAACAGATAGGACTTACATGCCTACAAAGGTTAGGCAGAAGCTGGGTGGCAGATCACAGCACTGGAAGCATTATGCAGATGCTACACAGCCCTTGCTTTGGATACAAGTTTTGCAGACAGTCACCATTCACCCTCTATAGGCAACGATGACGGTGACAGAGCCCCTTACAGCTGGGAGTAATGGGGGGAATCAGAAGAAAAGTAGGATAACCACAAAACCTAAGAGAAACTACTTTAAGTAATATGTTTTTATTTGGTCTTTACTGTGGAGCTAGAATTTCTGACTTTAGACAAAGGGTGATGATCTCTATGTAATAAAATAATTCTGCTGAGACACTTTGGGATAACTTGAACTGGCTCAAAAAGCATATGAGACCATTCCACATGACAGAAATACTGAGACTTTGTGGAAATAAACAAACAAATGAGTAGCAGTTTATTATCTGAAGCATGACAAGACTGGGAATTGGATATGGTGTTCTTAAGTATCCCACAGATACACACACACAAAAAAAAACCCCCAACCAACCAGACTCAGACAGATTCAGAGACCAATATTCTGTAAGGGGGGAGGGGAACGTCCTCAGCTTTGGAGGGGGGAAGGAGCTTGAGAGGAAGTGGTAGACAGAAGCTTTGAGACATTATGTTTGTTTTTCGGGGAGTTTTTTGTTTGGTTGGTTTTGGGGGGGTGGGTTGGGTTTTGTTTGGTGTTTTTTTGTTTAATACAGAAGATACATGCTACAAGTCCAGTTCAGCAAAGCATTAAAGCATGTGCCTAATTCTTCAGAAGAAAGACAGATTTAAACTCATGCTTAAGTAGTTGGCTCAATTATAGCCAAAACATGTCAATTAATTTTGGTCATTTCATTCAGTCTGTTCCAGAAAAGGCATTTTGTATTAGCTAAACTAATGAAGGTTTCTCAAGATCTGTTTTAATCACTTTTCCTACAGTGTGCTGACATCTAGTGGCCTGAAGTCAAAACACGAACTAATTTTTCACCAAAACTTTTCTTAGATAAAAACACCCTCTTCAACAGCAGAAAATGGTTCTTGTCCAGTATTTTCTTTAATGTCTTCCAAGTTTTGAAAAAACGAAAATATATTTTCCAAGCTGGAGAAAAAAGATTCAACTTCTTTAATGTCATGATTTAAAGCAAAAGTAATCATCTAGTGATGAAAAGTTGAACTAAAAAGGACATTACTGATGGCTGTATTCCTTTGTCCTTTAGACTGTTCTGTGAAGACAAAAACTGCATAAACAATCTACATTTGATAATAATATATATATCAGTAACTGCCCCTAAAGCAAAGTTTGGACCCTGATCCTGCTTCTACCAATATCATTGACAGCTTTTACACCAACGTCCTCATTTTATCTACATGGCAGATAAAAGATAGGAAGTTAAATTCTGTTTCCATTTACAATTTAAGTTTCAGTAGTCACTTGCACGGACATGAAAACAGAACTTGGCCTGCTTCTTCTGACATACATGCAGGATTTCATTCCAGAAGAGAAGATTCAGTTTTGCAAGCCAACTGTTTGAATCCTAAACAGAAAACTCATCAGTTGTCACTTGCTAATACAGAATCACTGAAAAAATTTACGTTAGAAGGGAACTCTGGCAGTTATCTAGTTCAATCCCAGCTTCAGAGTCAAATCACATTACTCAGGTCATTGTTCTGTAAGGTTTTGAATACCTCCAGAGCTGGAGATTCAACAATTGTTGTGGGCATACATCTTCTAAATTATAACATTTTGCAAAATAAAAAAGATATGCTACATTCCATACCGCAGAATGGATCCACCTGAGCACAGTACAGTATGCTGGATGACTCTTCTGAGTTGCCATCACACTCAGTTCAAGCAGATGACCTTTGTCTGCAAAGCACCTTTTAATTTGGAGTTTGATTATTATACCAATCCTGTACTGCAACGGCTGCTCTTGCTGTGTGGTTATAAATGCTAGAGTTAGACAAGGGTGGATGATTCCCATTTATGGTACACACTTCTTAGAGAAAAAGGCAGATCTCATTTGTGGACTTCACTGCACTGAGGTTTTGGGGAAAGGTATGTCAGCGCTCTTAACTAACATTACCAAGGTTTCTCTTGTAATACCATAAAATAATCCAGGGAAGAGATGTGGACAGATGATTGGATAAATTATCCTTACAGTTTTCACTAGTGGCTATGCTTTTTTGATTGTCTTACCAAGGTTAAATTGAATCCACTTTATATTAGTAATCAGTTGAAGCCTGTGTCATTGAAGATTCATTAGACCAAAACAGAAGATCTCTCCCACACCTGTGGAGCAGAACACATACAAACACACACACACCCCTGACTTACATTTTAGCAAGTTAGTAACTTCCACAACCAACTTAACTATGTCGTAACCCAGCTACAGAAAATAAGTATTTAGCAGATACTGAAAACCCCACAGTACCTTGAACACAAGTTTATCTCCACCCAGCCCAGCTTCCAGGAGACATGAAGCAGAAGTCCACCCACTAATGTCTGCCACCTGAAAGAGAAACAAAACAGCCTCTGAACTGTTTGTCCTTTTCAACCATGTGGAGCATGACCTTAGAATCCACAGAATTTCTCCCAGCACACCCCTGACTCTAGTTATCTACCATTTCTCTACGTTTCCAGGGATGCCACTATTCCTCTTTGAAGCTTCCATTTTTGTGGAGCTTGATTTCCTCCAAATTTTCTAATACTCTGGTTCTTCCACCTCCTGTTTCAAATCTTTTGTAAATTACCATCTACCACAATTACCTTAGTCACATTACTGAATCCCCATTTTATCATCTCTTCCCATACAATGTTTACAATAATAACAGTGATGTTACAGCTGTGATGATCTGAAGATGCAAGTGAGGCAAGGTTTGTGACAAGAGATTAGTATCTTTTCATACATAAACTGTTATTGTTAGAACAAATAAACACGATTTCAGGATTCAAAGACTCACTTCACTTGAAGTAATCATAGAATCATAGAATGGCTTGAGCTGGAGGGGACCATCAAAGGTCACCAAGTCCAACCCCCCTGCGGTGAGCAGGGACACCTTCAACTAGATCAGGTTGCTCAGAG
>JAVKLA010000027.1:2864876-2889875 GCA_034782735.1 Sagittarius serpentarius
TGTGTCCCCTCCCAACTTTCTTGTGCCCCTCCAGCCTTCTTGCTGGCTGGGCAGGAGAAGCTGAAAAGGCCTTGACTTAGTCTAAACACGTCTTGGCAACAACTGAAACCGTCAGGGTGTTATCAGCATTCTTCTCCTACTAAACCCAAAACACAGCACTACACCGGCTACTAGGAAGACAATTAACTCTATCCCAGCTGAAACCAGGACATAATGCAAGACTTTTTTGACTTGTAATTTCTTGAAGCAAGTACATGCATTAACAGGGCTGTTGTTAGCTATGATATTTAAGTAAAATACTAACAAATTGGGAGATGGAACCTATTTGGTAAGCAACATATAGTCAAAATGCCAAACCCCAAACATTCATATATAAGCTTAATCATAGAACTCTTATAAACTTAACTTAAATTGGCTTCCAAATTTGATAGAAAATCAGATCTTTTTCCTCTCTTATATTAAAAATTGCTGTATCTTGCAATGTTTAAAAAAAAAAAAAAACAAACCCATGCATTTGCTTGTAAAGATGTGACTAGGTAACTTTGTTATATATTTGACTTTTTCCATGAGAAGTGCAACTGAAGATAAAGTTATACCTCCAGAATGTGCCATCAAAGTGTTTAAAACAACTCTTAATGAATTCAAGAACCGTGACAAATACATTAAGGATGACTACAGATTTAAAGACCGCTTCAGTAAATTGAATCCACGAAAGATTATTCGTATGTGGGCTGAGAAAGAAATGCATAACTTATCAAGGTAAAGGAAAAAAAAGTGTAGTTGCCAAATGCCTGTTGGTTTCTTGTCCTCTGTGTAAGGAAGATACAGTATGTCTGGGTAGAAGTTTAGATTTCATTTTTAGGCTAAATAATATACAACCTGCCACAGATGGAATAAGCCTCTGGTTTCTTACAGTTTAATGAATTGTCAGCATCTTCAGGGATTTGGCAGCAGAATTTACAAGCCCATGAAGTTAACAGGCTCTAGCTGTAAAAGTAATGAGTTTTCAATGAGCATTTTTAGACCTACTTACAACTTTAAGACTGGAATTTTCCTATGTGAAATATATATATTTATTCAGTTTGGTCTATTTCAAAGACTTTTTGCCTCTGGATCAAGTTTCTTACACACAGCTCTAAGATTGGAAATGAGCAGGCAGGAACTAGAACTGTAGGGTTTTGGGGGGTTTGTTTTGTTTTTCTTAATTAGTATCTATTTTCTGATCCACAGAATGCAGAATGCAGGAATTCCTTGTCCTGAAGTGGTTATCCTTAAGAAACATGTCTTGGTTATGTCTTTCATTGGCCAGGATCAAGTCCCAGCTCCTAAACTAAAGGATGTAACACTTAGTAGTGAAGATATGAAAAAGGCCTACTATCAGATTCTTAATGTAAGCCAATACTGATTTCTCCTCCAATTCTGGGTTGTGTTTTCTTTTAGGGGAATAACTTAAAGGACAAATCAGCATTTATTTACTTTTCAGGATACTTGCATCACTTTCAAGATATGGAGTCCAAAGGCTTATTTTGCTGCTGTTTAATGTGTGACTTAAAATAAATACAAAATTATGCACTAAAAAAAAAAATAAATACATTGACTCTTAATCTGAGTGGAAAACATGCAGGAACTTGATGACAAAGAGATACTTGACAGCAGAGGAATTATGAGCAAGTAGTCCTCCTTTTATAGAAGAAGCAGTATGTGGTTTAGTAAGTTCTGAGGTATTTCTGGGCTTACCGAATACTTAATTTACAGTGCTTAAGCACTCTCCAGTGGGCAGCCCCTGCTCACTCCCCTTTTGAACAGATCTAGAAATCAGAGAATGAATTAGAATATTTCATGGTGGATACTTTACTTTCCTATTATCTGCTGTAATTGGTTCAAACATGTACCTGCTAATTGTCCACTCACTATTAGCTTCCTACAGGCAATAAAAAAACCCAAAAAATCCCAACCAAGCCGGCAGCTTGATAATATGAATGGTCTGTGCCTCAAATCTTGAGACTGGTAGAGCAACACAGCCATGTTTCAAGTGAATATGTATCCTAGTTAGGATTCAGTATCTAAAAACTGTGAGACTCCTTTCCTGTGTGATAGGGGTGAGCATGACAGGTATATTTAGAGGATGTGTTTATGTGTCTCATGTACTTGGACTGGTTGGCAGAGCTGATATGAGTTTACCAGACTGATTCTTCTGACTTGCCAAAGCTAAGCTCAGTGATAAAAGCTTAGTTTGCTGGCAGTTTACCGAAACTGCGATTCCCTGTATAGAACTTTACTGAAGACTTGGGAAAAAAATTATGTAAATTGGGTGGGTAATTGGAGAAAGGCTTTTTTTTTTTTTTTTTTTATAGTCATGCAAGCTGTATTTATTTGGAGTACAGCATACTTCACTCATTCATTAATGTGGTTCCTTGCAGATGATGCAACAGTTGTATAAGGAGTGCAACCTGGTCCATGCAGATCTGAGTGAATATAATATGCTTTGGCATGATGGGAAGGTGAGCTTATTCTTAATGTAGGAAGGAAAGGTTTCATCTAATGTGAAATGTTAATACAAAGTGAATTGCCATCTCTGTGGCTGCAGGTCTGGCTTATTGATGTCAGTCAGTCTGTGGAGCCAACCCATCCTCATGGACTTGAGTTTTTGTTCAGAGACTGTAGGAATGTTTCACAGGTAGGACCTCTTCGTCTGACGGTCTTCTGTTATGCTGAATGTTTTCCAAGATAAAGTTAATTCAGAGCTAACTAAAAATCAACCAGTACAACTCCATAAAAAATGATCACCACCACACATATATATATATATATATTTTTTTTTTTTTTTTAATATGATTACCCTTGCATGTTGTCATTCTGGTGGTGGTCTCTGAAAGGGGAAAAAAGTGTGGACGAACAAAATGGTACCACTAGAACTTAAAACTTCTTTCAGTTATTTTTATCTGTAGGTCAACAAAAGCAAAAATGTCATTTTGACTAAATATTGTAATTGTAACTTGGGGAAGGAAAACAAATGTTTTGTTTTCTGTAGTGAAGTGTTTAATGTGTGCTTTTTATATTGACTAGTTCTTCCAGAAAGGAGGTGTGGCAGAAGCACTTAATGAGCGTGAACTCTTCAATGCTGTCTCAGGTTTAAATATTACAGCTGACAATGAAGTAGACTTCCAAGCAGAGGTATAGCTTTCTCTGTGTCTAACGTTTTAATTTGGTTATAGTAGCTATTGTAATGCCTTAACTTCCCACATTTAGTTTGTATGATTAGTGTGTGCGAGTATAATTTCAGCAATCGTTCTGCGTCTCTCTTTCAAAATGTGATTATTTCAACCTAGTACAAATGGTTTCAGAAACTCAGGTTGACAGACCTCTCCACCCCCTTTCCTGATCCCTCTGCTCCCAGGTATAAAAGGCTTCATGTGGCATACAATTGCTTGTTTTGGTGTTAAGGAAACTTTAGTGATTTGTTTTAGTTTAAAAGCTAGCTTTGTTGTCTTTTCTTACATACCTGAAACATTATTCAGAGAAAGGAAAGCTGGGTTAAAAATAATAATTGTTCTACTGCTTATTTTTCCTGTTTCAGATTTTAACTTACTTGAATTTAAAGTTTAGGCTAGCATTTTCAATTTTCAAGCCTAAAATCATGCTAATGTAAATATGGACCAGGAACCTTGGGTCACATTTGGCTTTTAATTTTCAAATTTTGGCTGTAACTCCTCAAGGTGTGCATCCTGATATCAGACATTTATAAAAATAAGTTGTCAAACATCCATACTTAACTAATTAAAGTAAGGGCAACATGGCAGTTCTATGCTACTTGATTCCTAATGACAGTGTAGGTTTATGCTAGTCTAGTATGTAGTAGATGGGAGCTTGCAACTGGTTAACTCATGGGGTAGGCTCTCATAGTGAGGAGGAGATAAAGAGAACACGTCACTGTTCCACTATCCTTACGTATCAGTTAAGCAAAAACCAGTTCCTTCGCTGACTCTGTTGTGAGTGTTGAGGTGGGGGGTGGGGTTTTTTGGTGGTGGTTTTATGTCATCTTTCGTGCTTATAAGTTTTGTGGGAAAGACTTACATTGCTCTGTACATAGAGGTGAATTTGAGCAGCCCATCTTTAAACTTCAAACTTTGACTTTAGTCGCTAGTAACTAAAATTATCTCCCCTGGAGTACAGGAGGACGTAATCCAAACATAACAATCTGACAGTCAAAATAAGCTACTGTACTGTGTTACTTTTGATGGCACAAAACATGGAAGTATGACTGTCTTCAACTTTCACCATTAAAAATGGTTGCAGTGGGTTTGTAATCTTAGCATTACTTGGAATTTCTCCAGTGCTGATGGATTGGCTGAGTTACGGTAGAGGTGTTCAGATTTGGAGAAAGGGACACTTCTGTACTGCAGGGAATATAGCTGAAGTCTTAAGAAGCATTCAGTCCTCCCTGCAACTCGTGCATTTCAGTTGTATAGCATGAAACTATAAAGGAGTGCTGCTCGTTTTATTAACTTGTTGAGAACAGATGTTTCAAGCTGTACTTCCGAAGTGTGTCGCTCCATACATGTGACTGAATCATGGAAATAGCAATATGGGGATATACCTGATCAGTCATCTGAAGCTGCCTTTTAACACTGTTTAGAAACATTCTGGCGCAGGTGTGGTTTTACGATTTCAGCTTGGATTTGTTTTTGGCTCTCTAGATTGAAGCTTTGGAGAAGATGAATGAAGATCACGTGCAGAATCACGGAAAGAAACTGTCAATGTTTTCAAATGATGGAGACCCACCTATATATGATGAATAGCACTGACTGTATAGCTGCTAAAGAAATGAAACACAAATTTACTGCTTCTAACTATGTTGGTGCAATGGTAAATGTCAACTGCCAGCGTCACAAGCTAGTGGTTGACTGGGAATACCAAAATGGAAAACACAGCGAGCATATGGTGATGCCTCTGTGTTTTGTTTGTTTGTTTGTTTGTTTGTTTTTTTAACTTAGCCCACACATCAGGCTGCCACTGTGAGAATGGACTTGTCACTACCTCTTCGGATGGTCTGACAACTTCACCAGTTGCCCAGTTACGTTAGACTAATGTAGCTGAGGTGGTCATATTTTGCATGATTCAGAGCTTATATGTTTTAGTTTTAAAAAAAAAAAAAAATCATCTGAATTATTTAGTGGGAAAGCACACTAGGAGAGTCCCTCTCTTTTTCCTATTGCTACGTGAAAAACTAATTAAAAATTGCATACGGACAAAATGTCAGTGAACCTTTTATCCTTCTCCAGAAAGGGAAAAACAAGAAGTCAAACTATGTGCTGCAATCGTATGAAAATGTTAATTTAACAAACCTGTGTCTTTGTATGTGCAAAAGTCTGGACCTTTTCATTTGAAGTACATGGAATGTGGCTCTGTCTATCTCTGTAAATACAATTGGGTATTACATGACAAACGGATTTGAATCCAACCAGCAGAAGACTTCTTTGTTGACGCGCCAGCAAGTCCTGAGGGCTGCATCCAAGTTGCATAGCAGAGAGTAAGTTCAGTTAGCTTTGCTCTTAATATACAAGTGGTTCCAAGAACTTGGTGCAAGCAAAAAAAAAAATTAACAATCCTGTCTCTAAACTGAAGTTGTGGGTTGAACATCAAACATTCTTACTCTAAAGATAATCATAGACTATGAAAACTAAATACTGATCATTATTTTTAAATGAAGCTTTTTGCATACAAGTGCAAAAAGAATACTCAGATTTTTGTCTTTCTCATGCTTTTATTCTTAATGTCATTCTTTTTATTTTAGCAAGTTCTAAAAATCTAGCAATGTTTCTCTCCAAAACAACACATTTAAAGATGAACTGATGTAGTGGGATGGTTTAGAATTAAGAAATTCTGATCAACTTCTTTTTAATTCTGATCACTGTTTCTGATGCTGCTCTTTATCAGGCAGAATATAGTGTTGCTACATGTGACATTCTCACAGTGCGCTGTGAAAGTAATTTTTTAAAATTTTTTGTTGTTGTTGGAAAACTGGTGGTGAAGTAAAAACTTAAGATCTTCTGGTGGTAGTCTTGCGTGGTTCTTTGCATCATACAGGCTTTTATTGCTCTTCAGTGCTGCGCTCAAGCAGCGTTAGGGTAGGACTACCCTTCTTCATTACAACAATAGAAAAACAAATGGTTTGGTGCGTACTACATAAACAGTAAACAACCTTTGCCTTTTTGCCAGTTTCATCCCAGTACTTGGATCCTCTTCCCTTTTCTAAATCAGACAATTGTCTTGCATTTACGCCTTACTTTTGAAATAAAGGAACTTTCATCTTTTGGAGACTTAAGTCTGTTCCTGATTGCTCAGTGAAACAGGTGCCCAAAATAACAGTATCAGGAAGAACAGACTAGGTACTGAGAGGGAAGTGCTACAGTTACCTAACCCCTTCAGGAAGACTGAAAGCTTCTGTTGTCACGTACAACCACATCTTCCTCAAAGCATTCAGAGGCAGCAGCCTTTAAAAAGAAAAGCATAGTCCTATTCTAGGCTTATTACAAGGTTCAGTACTCTTAACATTTCTTAGAGAAAAAATTATCCCAAAGTAGTTGCTAATACCTTACAATGTGCTTGTCTAAGAAAGGTGTTGATTGTTGAGGATATTTCCATCGAGTGAAGGCAAGAGAGGGCAGGCATAAGGGGAAGGGAGGGGAGGGTGGTTTTTGAGCTGTCATTTGAAACAGAGGCACCTGTTGTATCGTTGTGCTTCAATGGAAGCCTCAGTTGTTATTGTCATTTTTAATTTCTGTCTAAAGTATGTCTAGCACAGATTTAAAAAAACAAACCAAGACACCAAATAAATGAAGCAATGGTCCTCAAGTCTGTGATTTAAAGCTACTGGGCCTGACACTGCCTAAACATCTTTTCACTTCCAGCAGTAAAATTGGTTGAGAAATTTGCTTTGAGATTTTAAGACATCTAGGCTCTTCATCAAGTAGTTGAAAACAAGGAGAAAATTGCTGAAGTGAGCATTTTCTGGGACTTCTTTGAAATAAAAGGTTCTAAGGTTATTACTAAGCAAATAGAATCTCCTAGAAGGAAATCCAGATTTTTCGTTGTTGATTAAGCCATTAACTTTTCTTGACCTTATGACTATTCTAATTGCCAATTCTAAAACTATGATAGTTTCAAGTTGTGTGTTTATATACTTGTCTGCTGATTTCCCTCCCATGCGCCTCGGTTTTCTACTACTGCAATTACAGAAAGTGCTTGCTGTCCCATAGGGAAGTCGTAGAAGGTTATAAACGTCAGTAGAATTTCTTAAATTTTGACCTTGGATTAATTAAACTTTGGGCTAACATGCAATGAACTTTTTATTTTGTAAAAGCTTACAAACTTTAAGGTACTCTTAATTGCTCTGGAAATACTTGTGCTCTCTAGCTAACACAGAATTGTTTGGTGATGCAGCAGGGCTCTGCAGAACAAATAGCTGCTTGTAATTCCTAGTTGTGCCTTTAGTTTCTCTCGTCTGATGTGAAATTACTGCAGTTGGACTAACTGGGTCACAAGTCAGCAAGCAGTTGTTTGCCCGATACTGTGTTAGTATCTGGTACTTCAATTTAAATTTCTGTTTCTCCTGTACTAAGTTGTGCCACTCCGGTCTAATCTGAAAACTTTTAAATTGGTATGATCTCCGTCTTCCCCCCCGCCTCTATTTTTCATTTCCTTTATTTCCCTTTCTAAACCAGTAAGCAAATATGTAATTGATGACATTCTCGCACAATTTCTAAATGATACTGTAGGTTTTGCAGCTAGTGAACTAAGGCATTAGGTAGTGCATCCACCAAAAAGCCCTGTTGCTAGTTTATTGTCCAAACTACAATACAAATAAGCATAAATGCTGAGAAACAATCCAGACTAACTTCAACGATGCTTTATTAATATTGTTCCTGAAATAAGGACTATTTTCAGAGCGTAATTTCCCTTTCTGATCTATTTTACCACTAGCCGCTAAAAAGCGGTTTCATGCCCCAAAGCAGTATCGATAGCAACTGCTTTTCAGTGATGATGCAGCAAGCGTGGACAAATTAAGGCAGCGCTGCAAAGCAGTTGGTTCCTTTTCTCCCCCCACCTAAAAGTTTTGGTTTTCTTTTTTTTGTGAAAAAGCACTGTAAAAGGTTGGCCCAAACGCATTTATCTCCTGTGTGACACGTCTCGGCTCTTAAGCCTTTTCCTTCCAGGGGGCTAGCAAAGCGACCGACTGGCTACCCCAGAGGCCCACCTAAGATAAGGGGAAGAGGTCTCAGAGAGACACCCCACGGCAGGGCGGTACCGCAGCCCCGGCAGCAGCAGAGGCCGCGCCTGAAGCGCGGACCCCCTCCGGGAAGGGGCCGGCAGCGGATGGGCGCTTCGGCGTCTCTCCGGTCCCGACACCCGCCCGCGAGAAGCCCGATGCCGCGGCCCCGCGGCCTTTTCCCGGAGCCTCTTCTCCACAGCCTGAAGCAGCGGGGCGAGGGAAGGGGCAGCGGGCCCGCGGCCGCCTCAGGGCCGGGGGCGGTGTGCCGGGGTGAGCGGGGCAGCCGGTGGCCCCGCCCGCCGCCCGTTGCGGGAGGCGCGAGCCCGAGGGCGGGGCGGGGCCCTTTCAGCTTGGAGCCGCCGCTTCCTCCCCTTGCCGGGCCGGCCCCAACAGTCACCCGCGCCCTCCCCTGCCGCCGCTGCCTCTGCGCCCCTGCGCCTTTAAGGCAGTCCGGTCCCGCGTCACGTGCGAGGGGAGTGTAAACAGGAAGCGGCCGCCCGCGCGCCTGGCCGGCCGGGAGGGAGGTGGGGTGGGCTTGGTTTGGTTCGTTGGGGACCGTTTGCGCCGGGTGACTTGTGCCGCGAGCCGCCGCCATGAGCCGCGAGCCGCCGCCGGGGGAGGAAGAGGCGCCAGGAGGAGGAGGAGGAGAAGAAGAAGAAGGAGGAGGAGGAGGAGGAGGAGGTGGCGGTGGCGGCGGCGAGGGCGGCGGGGCGGAAGAAGGGAGAGCGAGAGCCGGGGAGGGCGGCTGCTACCTGGTGCTGTGCGCGCGGCCCGTGCATTTCGAGAAGGCCAACCCCGTCAACTGCGTCTTCTTCGACGAGGCCAACAAGCAGGTGGGTGCGGCGGCGGCAGCGGGCCCCACCCCGCGCGGGGCGGCGGGAGGCCGCGCTCCCCCGTCCTGACAGGCCGCCGGGCGGTGGTTTGTCGCCCGACGGATCGTCGCCTCCGGAGCTCGGCCCGCTCCCCTCCCCCGGGGCTGCGTGAGGGACAAACCGCTCGCTGCCTTTTGTCGGTGCGGAGCCGCCCGCCTGCCGCGGCCGGCGGATCCTGGCCACCCCCTCCCTGGCTGGCATGGTTCTGCAGGCTGGGGTGGCGGCTTCGGGCCCGTTGCCTCAGCCTGCCCTGCTGCTGCTGCCGTGTTGCCTCTCCGAGAAGAGGGGTCTGGAGGCTCTCGTGCCGGGGTTTGGTTTCCTCCCCTTCCCTGGGCTGCCGAGCGTGACTCTGGTTGTGCCCCTTCTGGGGAACTGCTACCGGGCGAGGTCCTGCTGCTGGGTGCCTGGCTCGGGACCTTTTATCTTGCTAGAGATGGTAGAATTTTTTTTTTTTCCTCTCAAAGGCATCAACATAGATCTATTAGGTTGAATTTCACCTGTTTTTGCGCTCATTTGCCGTTAAGGTCTTTCTGGAATTCTTCAGAGTCGGCACTTTTACTTTCTATCCCAAATGTCCTAACGTTACCGGCAAACTTTGTCACTTCACTGTTACCTTCATTTCTCTGATTTTTTTTTCCCTTTTCAGTTCCTAAAGTTCAGTATATTCATAAAAATCAATATTTGTGGTTTTACTTGTGGCTTGGACCTGAGTGGACGCTTTGCTTTTCATTTCTTGGTTTTAGTTCTTTTAAGCGTGTTTCTCCTTAATGTCAGTATGGGTTTCTGACTACTCAACTCAGTGTAGCTAGAAGATCCATAGTCTATCATGAGGCTTATATAGATGTGGATACATTTCACTCTCTAATTCCTGTCACCGTTCTGTGATCTCAGCATTCATGGAACTGAAACATTCAAGCTTTCTTCCCCATATAAATGGCACAGTTTGCCACGTGCGGTGTGGACATGATCAGCAGCATATTTGGAGAGGGGGGAGTATTTCTGGAATGTGTTTCTTGTTGTTGCACTCTGTTCAGAATTACTGGTGTCCTTTCTCTTTATAAACCATAATCTGTTACTTACATTTTGAGGGCCACTTGAAGTAAGATTACTTAACTGTGCCTGTCAGGAGACACTATTTCACAGTGTGGATGTGATAGAACTATACAGAAACTGGTTTTTGAGAGCTTACTTGAAAGAAACTTATTTTCAGCTGTAAATTTAATTCTCCATGTTTACTTGCTACTCTAAAATTGTTTAATTTCTGATGTGTCTCTAAATAATTTGTAACCAGCATTCCAGTGACAGTTTCCCATGTGAACAGCCTTCTGAGGGATCTGTCCTTGCTATCTTCTCGTCTCGCAAAAATTAAGAGAGTGTTGCCTTCATTTTCTGCCTACATCAATATTAAAAGTAGTTAAACTAAGTATTTCTCATTCTAGTAAGGCTGTGGACTTGCTTGCACATGACCTGCACCAGTAGCGTGGCCAATATTACAAAACAATACATCTGTTATTCTGAGACCTGGTCTGTGTGTCTAGTGCTTCTACACGTACAAGTACAAATAAGCCATCTGCCTGACTTTCTTTTTCTAAACCAGTTAAAGTTTGTAACAGCATAACTTTTTTTTAATGTTACCTTATTCCAGCTCAACAAGTGGTATAGCTCTAGGAGGTTTTACATATTTATGTGCAGTTGTGCTAAAGGAATTCTTTAAGTTGTTAGTACAAGTCGGCTGAAACTTCTTAGGTACAGGCAAAACTGCAGATTTGTGTTAAACTATTCCTATCTAATAACATGTTCTGATCAGATCAAGCTTCTGGGTCATTGAGTTGCATCTTTTCCCAGTCCCCAAGCTGATCTCCTTTTTCTTTTAAACAATGCCCTGATGTCTCAGATACTTTTACTAGTACCTGACTTAGGAAAATATGACTATCAAAAAAAAAAAAAAAAAGAGAGAAAAAAGCTTATACAGACTCTTACTGTTTTAACTTGCCCAGAAGTTCAGAATATGCCTACAAGACTGTTACAGTACCATTGGAAACCTGTCAACTCTTAAGTGAATTTGGAGGTCCAGAAGAAGGAATTGGTTACTTACTGAATCTCAGTGTGAACTGGCAGATCTCTGTAAAAACAAAAAATGTATCTAGTAAAAAAAATTAAAGGTATGGCTTATAGAAAAGAAAGCATGTTAAGGTTATGATTTTGAATAAGCTACAAATATGTTCAAAAATTTTTGATAGGTTTTTGCTGTTCGATCTGGTGGAGCTACAGGAGTTGTTGTTAAAGGTTTGGAGGATAGAAATCCCATTTCCTTCAGGTAAGGCACCTTCGTCTTTGTTGTCTTGGGATAGAATTCTGCAATCTTAAAATTATGTGGTACTTAGTCCTGATCTGCTGTAATTCAGGCATAAAACTTGTATGTAGTTGTGATCATCTTTTGATTTTGCTCTCAGACAAATCTTGTAATTAAGGTGGCATGCTTTGCCCTCATGAATTTATAGTCTTGGGGGGGGTGGGAAGTTAGCAGGCCGTGGCTTTTTTTTTTTTTTTAAACAGCAATGTTTTATTAAAACATGCTATATATGTGAGAGAGTGTAAAGACTCAGACTTGTGATTCCTACAACAGCAATGGCTTTTCCAAGGGTGCAGTTTATCAAGTTAAACAAAATGAAGTAAACTTAAATGTGTAGAGAACTGTAATTTCTGAATTTCATGCCTGTGATTCAACGCAGTGTTTCCTACATGTAGGTTTCTTGCGTTGTGTTTCTTGTTTAATCTAAATTGTCTTCTTTTATATCTTCTGGGTTTTGTTCAAATGTTTTTTTGCAGAATCTGACAACAGTGCTTTCAATGAAACTACTTTGTCTTTAGAAAACTATTTTATGTATGCCTCTGTTAAGAGCGATGGCTCTTTGTACTCTGCTGTCTGTACATAAGGAAGTATTCTTTTGCTCAAAGGTTGCTTCAGTCTAGATATAGATGAAACAATTTGTAGTTGAGGTGTGTTTATTGTGGTCTGTCAGTTATTACATAGGGCCTGTCCTGAAAGTTGCTATTTTTGTTTGACTTTTTAATTTGACTATGTTTTCCCCAAATCCTGAGTGAGCTGAAAATAGTCAGTGAACTTCAGGAGGTTCCACAGTTTTCCTGCTTGACTATCTAGCTCTCTCTTTGTCTGGACTTAATAAGGCATAGTGGAAGTAGAACTACCTTATTCCTGCCAATTGTACTGATGCTTGTTTGGTAAGAATACATTTTTTATTTTTTCAAATGATGTAAAAACAGCCTCACTCTCCCGTTAACATCAGAAATTCTTCTAGAGGATGTGTCCTAATGAGGAAGCGAGTAGGCTTGTGTCACTTAGCAGTAGTTCTGGAAATAAAGGAGCTGATTGCAGGATGTTGGTGGGTGTCACAGAACTCCAGACTCACTGGGATAGAACTGAGAATGCAGGTTTGAATAGCTCCACAGTCTTCCAGTGCCACATCACAGGCCAACAGAGTTGAGCATTTGTAGTAACTTCAGTTGCTACTTTGTTTCTGTGACAGATGTGTTCAGGACTTCTGAAGAGCGGACAGCTGTTGTGTTCCATTCTGAATTTTAGATCCTGTACTTGTCTGGCAACATAAGTTGTATTCAAAAGCATTTGCGTTACACTTTTTTCCCCCTCTCTCATTGTCTTTTTGAGGGTGTATTACAGAGTTCCGTAAGAAACTATTTTTGACGATATTTCCTTATCTTCTTTCTGTATAGGATGGAAGACAAAGGAGAAGTGAAGTGCATCAAGTTTTCCTTGGGGAACAAGATACTGGCTGTGCAGAGAACTTTGAAGAGTGTGGTAAGAAACCTGCACCCTGCAGATAGGGAATTGGAGCTGGAAGTCTTCTACTTACAGTACCAGAGTAGAAGCGTTTGAGAGAAATGGTGGCTAACAACAGCTGTAGTGAAAATTCCTCTATCATCCTGAGAGGCTGAACAGGCAACATTGTTGTCTTGCTAGTATCACCATTTAAGAAAAAGTGTGTGGGGAGCCAACTTCTGTAAAGAATTTCCCAGCAGGGATGAAGTGGGATTTAGTAAGTCTAGTTTTTCTTCTATATATCTCATCCAAAATAATTTGATAAAATAATATTTATTCTCTTGTATCTACGTATGTATCTTGTCTGTTCTTCATAATTGCTAATATACTTCATGGGTGTTTTTGCAGGATTTTTTGAATTTTATTCCAGATAGCCCTCAGCTAGAATATACACAGGAATGTAAGGTAAGTTAAATGTCCCAAGCTTACATGCTTAAGTGAAACTCTAATGGTAGTTACACTGGTGGCCTCTACTCTACAAGAGAACTAATTGAGATACTTCACGTTAGCGTTTTGGAAGGTAAATGAGATACGTAGTCACTACTATGTGTCTGAATTGAGGTAAACGAGCAGGTATTAACAATACCATAAAAAACTTCCTGGTCCAGTCACTTTAATTCTTTCCTAGAAAGGACTGGGAATGCTGTGGATGCAGCAATGTCAAGGTTTGGAAAGGAGAAGAGACTATGTGCTGATGATACAGAAACAGTGGACAGTAATTATAGTAATGCCAGATATGTTAATGTGAATGTTTTACCCTCATTTCACTGATCAGTAAGCTATTACTAGTTTGCATACCAGGTTTGGTATTTTTAAACCCTTCTTGTTTTTGATGATTATTTTACTAGAAACAAGTACCATTATCATTGTTTGGTACTTTCCAACTTTTAACTAACATAAATTACATTTTGGGGTAATAGAATGCTAAAGTAAATTTTTAAACGTCTGATTTGCACAGATCCTGTTATTCCTGTAGACTTTAAAGCTGAAGCACTCTCTGCTTCATTATTTAGGATTATGTGTTTGAGTAAACCATTCTAGCAAAGCAGTTACGGTAGTGTTCTGAGTGGAGTCACGGCAAATATTTCCACTTAATTCTTAATTTCTGTCAACAGAAGGAACCTGCTTTTCATGTCAGGAGTTGGTTGAATTGGCAGTATGGTATCAGAAGAACTTGGTTATATTTAGGATGAAGAGAAAAATCTGACTGTGTAATAAACGTGTAAATCTGACATGCTGCCAAAAATTCCGGTCGTGCAGTAGTTGTGTTCATACATAGTTTTGGAAGTCTTTACAAAAGTAGCTGATCCATGCTGGGTGTCTAGTTGGCCAAAAGTATTAACTCCAGTGATTGGATAACTAAATTGCCTTTGGTCTCTCGTTCTTCATTTAGTAATACTAGCTTATCTGAATAGTTAATTTTTCCAAGTAAAAAGGTGTTTGTTTGCTTGTTTGTTAAAAGACAAAGAATGCCAATATTCTAGGATTCTGCTGGACAAGTTCTGCAGAAATCGTCTTCATCACAGATCAAGGAATTGAATTCTACCAGGTAATATGAATAATGCCCGTAGGATGCATTTAGAGATTCGAAAATGTAAATTTGTGACAGTATCTTTGTATTCCTTTCTTCTAGCTCTCTAATGAGAGAGTGCACTACTAAAAAAAAGAAATCCTGCTGTTTTGTTTGCAGGCTATGCTTATTTTTCTTTGAGAGGAGTACATTTTTGGAGCAGAGGGAATTTATCATCAACGGGTTATTTTGCACAGCTAGCAAAGACCCTGTATAAAGGAGTAGTGAATTAAGCCTTGAGAACTCTAGATTAATAGATTCTCTTGGCTTGTATGCAAATGAGTATTTAAATCTAATGTGAAATACCACTTCATGCAAAACAAATCAGCATTGGGGAGGATGTGTGCATGCTTAAAATGCAGCAAAGAACAAATAATTGACTAAGATAGTGATGCCCTTCTGCAGGTTGGCAGCTTCCTCTTATGTTGATCTCATTGTCCGAGTTCTTCTGTTATGTATAATTACCTTTGTGTGTGTTTTTGGAGAAATCTGATTAATAGATAGCCCTTTCTGACATTAATGATGAGGGATATTACAAACTTCCTCCAAAGTTGTGCACTTCCCAGTAGTTCCAGTCCTGGACCTGACATGGTGTTTCACATAATTACTGTTACTAATAGCTAGTACTAAAGAAAGTAACTGAAAAAGTAGCATTATTTCCTGCTGATGGAGGGAGAAAAATATGACACCTAAAAGGTTTATGAACGACAACGCTGCAGGTAAAAGGACCAAATCAAGTGAGTGCGTTATTTAAGCCCTTACAATTAAGGGAATCAATTTATATACTTAGTTCTTCAAAGACTAAGGAAGCTAGGGAGTGAAGGCAGCAAAGACAGTGTAATAACTTTATTAAAACTTCACTAGTTGTGTCAAGCTAGGTGTTTTCTCCGTTGTGGACAGAACTTAGGCCCAGACCTGGATGAGGGGGAAGAGACAGCACCTTTCAGCTCTCATTAGTATTTGAGGAGGATCTGATGTGTGTTTCCTTAGCTACAGTAAATTGGGGCTGAAGCTATAATTGTCAGTTTTCTGATTTTTAATTCTATTGCTGTAAACGCCCTTACACTTAACTGTTTCTCACTTAACATTCCTAGCTACTGTGTAGTACTGTTGGAATCCTGTTGGTAATATTATGCTAATATCTGTGTTTCCAGGTATTACCAGAGAAACGAAGTCTGAAACTTCTGAAGAATCAGAGTATTAATGTCAACTGGTACATGTATTGTCCGGAGAGCTCTGTTATTCTTCTGTCGACCACTGTCCTTGGCAATGTCCTGCAGCCATTCTATTTCAAGGTAAAGGGCTATGTTCCAAACTCTTCATTTTGTGTGCTTCCATTTTTTTAGGCTGCTTCTTCACTGAAATACTCTGTTGTTTTTCCTGGATTTCTTCCAAGAGGTGCATGTGTTCATATCCTTGTATGACAATAAGCAAAGGAAAAAGCAAAAAATCTATAAGGTATTTCCTAGATGATGGCTGAAAATTAAGTAATTCTCTCTTTCTTATGTCCTCTTTGGAAAGAGGTGTGTCCAGCTGATGTTGGACAGTTGACCTTGAGAAAGGAAAAAAAAATTAGTGACCTAATACTTGACAACTTAAATATCTCTCAATCTTTTTTTTTTTTCACTTACATATGTATATATTATTTAGTTTTGGTAAGGGCATTTGCACCCTGTAGTGCAGTAATAAAGAAAAATTAAGGGCCTTTCACTTGTGATTACAACTACAACTTTCCAAATGTGAGTGGATGAATTTGAAAAAGAAAGAAAAAAGGTAGCGCTTAAGAAACAACTATTGTCCCAAGCATGCGAGGGCTTTGTTTACAGTATTTATTTCTCTTGGTGTTCTTCCCCACAGGCAACACTTAAGGTTACTGGGAAAATATTTTTCTTTTTGGCTTGGAAAAAGTGTGTAGTAAAAACTAGAATCTGTTTTAAGTTAATCATACAGTAAGGTGATTTAAAAAATGAGGAAAAGAACTAGAGAGTTCATCTTGCTTCTCTTAAAGGATTAGGAAGACTTCTCTGGTAGTCTGAGGGAAGAGATTAAAAAGAAGCTTGTTCAAATGGGTTTCCTGGTTTGATCTTGTGTAGGGTCTGTATTGGATCCTGAAATGATGTTCTCTTAGGTAGCTAGGTGGAACTTCCTAGCCTCTCACAGCTTTCTTTTTAAGGACTTAGGTCATCATTCCCCCTCCTTAACATTTTGTGTCAAGTTGCAGCTTGAAGCTAAATAATTTTCACTTTGTGTTCAGAAGGTAATCCTTAAGGATTTCCTGAGAAAGGTACTGTACTAAAATAATCTTTGAAAACAGAGCTCGAGCAAAACATATTTCTGTAGTGTTCACACTTTGCACTCAAGAATGAGTTAATGAGAATGGGAAGCAAATTTCAGTAGAAGCTTTGAAAACTCTGAAAACTTGCTTAAATATAAATTCTACATGAAAAGAGGAAGAGGAGAGAGGAAACCTTGGGCAGGAGCAGGAATATGCTCTGAGTATAAGGCAGATTCTGGAGTTAGCAGGAACAAAGGGAGACTGTGACTGGTAGTAGGGACTGATATTTTCCCCTTCCTGCTAAGCAGTTATTTAAGAGCTGGAGCATATGTTTTGCCCAAGAGAAAGGAAGTTAAGAGAACTGCTGTTTGAGATCTCCAGGCCAACTGTAAATGGGATCTGCATAGAAATTTGTCTTAACTTAATTAAAATGGAAATGTTTCGCTAGCTGAAGCTGATGTTATAAAACTAAGATGATAAAGCTGCTAAAATTACAATACCAGAAGTATGAGTTTATGTCCCAGTAGGACAAAAAGTGTCAAACCCTTTTTTTTTCTTTTCAGCTATCACCATTCTTCACCTCGTGGGGGTGCTATTGATGCAGCGGTTGATTAAAGGTTACTTGAGAGCTTTCTGTTTCAAGTCTTGACAATGGGTTTCTTTGGGTTTTTTTGCTGTTTTAACAGAGTGGAACGATGTCAAAACTATCAAAATTTGAAATCGAGTTACCTGCAGCACCCAAGGTCTCCAAGCTCAGCCTTTCTGAAAGAGATATTGCTATGGCTACAATGTATGTATCTAACTAACCAAGCCTTTCTTGGAGAAGAATGGCAGTTTGGGGATGCTGAGAAAAGACAAGAACATTAACAGGGTTGCACTTTTTTCTTGTTTTAGCAGTACTGCTGCTTTGAAGTGCTTCAGTTACTGCCTTGAACAAAGCATCTAAACAACTCTGTTGGGGCAAGGTGGGGAGGGGATGCTAAGTGAGAAGTCTTAACGAAATTGTTCTTGATTAGTACAGAAATTTTCAGAATACTTCATTTTTGAACTGATATGTTGATAGAGTTGTTCTTAGATGCCTAACTTGCATGAGTATAGGCTGTGCATTGTGATTTATTGAGTGGTGTTTTAGTCTTTCACTTTTAATTAACTGATCACTTGACTTTGGTAATCTCACATCTGTCCTTTTAGGATAAAATGTATGGCTCTAACAGGCTGGTAGAGATCTTTCTTACGTCAAAATAATGCTTTAATCCCGTTGTCTTGTTAGATATGGGCAGCTTTATGTTCTATATTTGAGGCATCACTCAAGGACTTCCAATAGCACAGGAGCAGAAGTAGTCCTCTATCACTTACCAAGGTAAGAGCAGAATGAAGAACATAAGTGGCAATTCACATATGTGTAAGACATCTGCTTTTCTAGTTTACACAGGCTTACTGACCAGTTCGCCTCATCTCTGTTACCACAGAGAGGGGTCCTGTAAGAAGACACATATTTTAAAGCTGAACAGAACTGGAAAGTTTGCACTGAATGTTGTGGATAACTTGGTGGTAGTACATCATCAGGATACCGAGGTATGATTTATTTATACTATGTTGTGCCTTAACTTTTAAAAGTTATGGGCACATTTTAACAATGATGCCTGTTAGCTCTAGAAAATATTTTTGCACGTGCTCAGCTTTGCCAGAAGCCAGAGTATTTGCAGGAACAAAACCATAAGGGTATAAGAGATTCAAAGTTATCCTTTTTTTACGTTTAATCAGGGCTCTTGCTAATGCCTGTTTTTTCATACAATTTTATTTTTCTTCTTGTTCGTTTCCTATGATACTCTGCTGCTGCACTGTGTAGGCTTTTAAGGCATTATATGAAAA
Source organism: Sagittarius serpentarius (assembly GCA_034782735.1). Taxonomy (NCBI): domain Eukaryota; kingdom Metazoa; phylum Chordata; class Aves; order Accipitriformes; family Sagittariidae; genus Sagittarius; species Sagittarius serpentarius. Next base: position 2,883,597 of record JAVKLA010000027.1, read on the forward strand.
GGCTGAGTTAAATTGGATACTAAATTATTAATCCTGGGAACTTCTCATGTTCCAAACATTTGAATGATATGTTTCTATGACACAAACTTACGCTCTTTTAGTTTGAAGGCCTGGATCTGCAAAAACTTTTATGAACAAAAATGATCTTGTGCATATGGTAGCACAAGTAAAACTTGCTTGTCTGTAATCCCAGTAGCAAGGCTTGATCAGTGGTAAAGCTAAAGCGGTACTTTGCTTTTAACTGGTGGAAAGGGTTTGGCTTCTTGTATTAGCTTCGCTTGGGCAGCTTCAAGAACTGGGGTGTGTTGACTCATTAGGATGATTAGTTGATGTTTCAGTTATAATTCATGTGAATTCTACACATTAGCTTTTAACCTAGAGCACTTACTCTCCAGCATTTTGGTCAAGCTATAAACATGACTATATAAGCACAGAAAACAAAATCAGACTGAATAGGGTAGATACCAATAATTGAAGTCATGTTTTGTTAGCACTGAAAGTGAAGATAATTTCTACCCTGCAAGGCTAAGAATGTGGTCTGTACTGGGCAGAAGCGTTAGTGACCTGAGTTGAACAAGACTGAATGGCAGGAGTATGAGGATATCATAGGAACATGCAGAACTTTCCTCAGTTTCTAGCATCCGTAACTAAGCAGTGAATTTGATACAAACCTCTTCTAAGAAGGGGGTGTGAGAGAGACTTTTTACCAGGGCCTGTAATGACAGTTCAAGGGGCAACAGTTTTAAAATGAAGGAGGGCAGATTTAGATAGGATACGAGAAACTTTTTACAGTGAGGGTGGTGAGACCCTGGAACAGGTTGCCCGGGGAAGTTGTGGATGCTCCATCCATCCCTGGAAGTGTTCAAGGTCAGGTTGGACAGGGCTTTGAGCAGCCTGACCTAATGAAAGATGTCCCTGCCCACAGCACATCCCTTCCAACCCAAATCATTCTGTGATTCTAATGGCGAACACAAAATGGAAATGTGAAAAGCAGCCTGAGTGTATGTAAATGGGTGGTAATTCACATTTGTGAATACTAATTGCCTCTTCTCAATTGCAGACTTCAGTTATATTTGACATCAAGCTAAAAGGAGAATTTGATGGGTCTACTACCATCCATCAGTTTGTACTTCCACCTCGATCAATACAACCCTATCAAATACCTGTAGCAGGTAGAACTACTATGTAATAAATATCCTACTGCTGTTAGCAAGATGATTATCTAAATGTAACAGCTGGCATACAAGAGTGCTTCAGTTTTTAGGATGCTGGTTACTAACATTTCTATTATACATATTTAGGAGAGGGTGAGGGATGAAAGAAGGTAAGAAGGAATTGAGCATAAATTTGTGTTCCAAAAGACTACAGAAAAGTAAGAGTTGCTGTTTGGGAAGTATGTACCTTATAGTACTTTGCTTTTACACTTCAAAGTTGGGTTTTGGTTTGGTTGGTTTTGGCCACAGATATAAAAGCTTGTGTGTGTACTCAAAAGCACTTAATGCTTTTCTGGCTTAAGGCATGACTATTTAACTTCCTAAGTCACATAAAGAGGATGAAAGGCAATCCAAGCTTAGAATCAAGTTGAGGACCAGTTTAGAAGCAATGCCAAGATCAACGTTAGGACTTCACCACTTACATTCTACTTCTTGGATTATCTTTCTGCTCTCTTGTCTTAGAAGTGTAGCAGATAATTACCCTCAAGCTGGAAGTACCTAGAAATAGTCTGAGTGAAGTTCCACTAGCATATGGCAAAACAGTGTGGTTCTCTTTATAGAAGACAAAGATGCTTCTACAGGAATGATTGCACCTTAAAAGCTCTTTAACATCTGAATGTTGAAGTCACTAACAGCAAGTATGACTGATAAATCTGCAGGTGGAAGCTTGTATTTAAACAAAGGTTAGGATCAGAAAGTATCAGAAAGTACAAACCAGTTGTCTGTCTTAAAAAGCAAAAGTGATCACATCTAAATACAGCCAATGGAGTTTATGTATTTAGAATTATAGTACCAGAGATGGAATACTTCTGCATGCTTGATTTTACTCGGCTGAAAACCAAAACAATCACTTGTTTGCCTTCTCACAGTGTTAGATTTTCTTTGTAGATGATCTGGCTACACAAACAGTATTAAAAGAGTATCTCTTTGCTTGCATGCTGAGAACTGCTAGACATGTTACAATCCATACTTGCCTTTTCAGTGTAAGATTGTAGTTTGTGTTTTGTTAATGTAGGAGAGCTGCTGGAGTACTGCTATTCTTCACCTGATGTTAATTTTTCTGCAGGTCCAGCCTCTGTGACGAGTCAGTCTCCTGTTCCATGTAAACTCTGTATCCTTTAAATACTCTGAAAGTGCAAGAGTCTTACTGAACCCTCATTCTATGTACCAAGCATGGAAGAAGCTAGCATTTGTTACCCTGACCCATTAAGTCCAGCTTTAGCTGATTATGCATATTTACTTCAAGTAATATAGTATGCTTCATAAGAGACTAATGCTTTCACAGAGTTGTAAATATGGAAGTCTAGTGTAATATAATACCACATTTCTTGGGCATTTGAGATGCATGTATGAAATTACAGAAAAGGTACACCATGAAATTCAAGATATAATTCCAAGAATATGGTTCAGGATCTTACAAGAAAAGGTTAACTGTAAGTGAAAGTATGTTAATGGGATCTGCTTCAGTACAGTAATGTGACTTTAGTAGCAACTGTTTAAAATCAATGTTAATATGGATGTTAGAACTTTAACATTTAGATTCTTCTTCTTGGATTGTCTTTCAACCTGATATTATCATCAGTGCAAGTGAAGGTAAGTGGTAAGCTGTTTGACTCCACTGTACTCAGTGTCAAAGGGTGGCTAGTTTATACCTTCAGTGCACCAAAGCAGCTTAAAACGAAGTGACTAAATAGGTGTACCTAGTAAGATGACTACTTGTGATAGTGATAACTGAGGATAACCATATCTTTACTGTAACTTTTCAGGGGTAATGCTGCTCTAAAACACAGATTTAGGAAGGCAAAGTAGTCATAATCTAGCTGTGTTCTCATTTAAAAGGTGGATGCCTAGGCTATACTATACAAGGCAATTCACTTTTTTTTTCACTCCTCCAAATCAAGGTTACCTCTGGAGTCTTCAAGTGAAACTTGAACCTGTAGTTAACCTCGTGCTAGATAAAGGAAAACTAATGGATTTCCTTCTCCAAAGGAAAGAATGCAAAATGGTTATCCTGTCTGTATGCTCTCAGAGTAAGTTCATATGATTTGTCTGTCTTGTGAAAGTACAATACTGCTAATTCATAAATATACAAGTTAGCTGGGCTGTTCTTAGATTTGAGCTCTGAAGCTAGCTTGGTCCTGTAAAATGTCATTTGCCTAGACTCCCCTCAGTCACCATTCTAAAGGGATTAAACAGCATGAAAGAATTCAACTCCTCCCCATTTAGTTAAAATACATGACATGACTGAAAGTGTTTCTTTATTCTAAACTTGAGAGATCACCTTTTGAAAAAGACCCCATTAAAGCCCTTGGTTATTTTTCCTCATAATTCTTTTTTCTTATCTTTTCAGTGCTCAGTGAGCCAGAAAGGGGATCACTGTCTGTGATTGCAACTGTTTTTGACAAACTGAATCATGAATATAAGAAGTACTTGGAAGCTGAGCAAAGCTATACTATGGTAAACCATGTTAGCTACAGAAGCTTACAAAGACAGGATACTACTATTTGCATTTCAGGTTGCATCATGGTAAAGGCATGCTTTTTTCTACTTAGGACTAATTCAAGCCTACCCCAAGGTCCTGGCTGCCTCAGGCTGACAGCAGGTCTGCTGTGCAAGGTGCACTAAGACCCCTGCTTAGCACTGTTGTGGCAGATGCTACATAGCTCCTCTCCAGCATGACAAGTAACATACGTACCCCTGTGCTTGAAAGCAGAGAGAGGGTAGAAGCTCAAAGAGCAACTTGGAATCTACAACTATCAAAATAGTTTCCAAAGCACTGGTTTCATGGCACCTTATGCCACTGCACAGCATATGCAGCCCTGATGCTTCTCAATTACTTCTGTTAAAATACCAAGTTCTCAGTACGGCCACATACTAAAAATCCTCCTAAAGCTGAGGGCCTGTGTCAATATAGTAAGTTTGATTCATCTCCTGGCTTTGAGGCATATAAACATAGATGTTATTACAAAACTTTTAAAAATAGTTTTAAATTTAAATAAATATGAAAGCCCACACTGCACAGAATGCACCCATATAACATGACCATAGATGTGAATTTGCTCAGTAGCAAAACATGTTTATAATTACATTCCCAGTGGAAATGAGTCTCTCTGTATAGACAAGGCTGACTACAACACTACAGGTTTTTTTAAAAGGTTTTCTTCTTGTAGGTGGTAGAATCAGGCCTGAGTAGAAGTAATCCACTTCTGAAACGTCCAGTCCGCACTCAAGCAGTTATTGACCAGTCTGACATGTACACACATGTTTTATCTGTATTTACAGAGAAGAAGGTAAGTTAATTTTAAGTGCTAGTTTGACAGTAGTCTCAGAGCAGCAAACTTAAGTTGACCACTTGAAATAGCCTGCAGAAGGATTAAGGTATTTTGATGTCCATTCTTATGGGGTTGTCATTAACAGGGGCAGCTATGCAAGTTCCACCTAATGCTTTTTTCTTGTCCAGGAAGCACCTCATAAGTTCACTATAGCAGTCTTGATGGAATACATTCGCTCTCTTAACCAGTTCCAGATTGCAGTTCAGGTAAAGTACTTATGTGCCAAGTATATTGCCTCACTCCATGTAATTTCATGGAGTTTCAGACCAGTCTTGGTCATGTATCTAAGTCCTACAAAATACTACCTTCTAGATTGTAAAAACCAGTATTGAGACATATCTTTGGTCTTCTTCCTGCATTCACAGCACTACCTCTATGAGCTGGTCATCAAAACCCTTGTTCAACACAACTTGTTCTACATGCTCCATCAGTTTCTGCAGTACCACGTGCTCAGTGACTCAAAGCCTTTGGTATGTAAGACAAGTTGCTTCAATAAGCTAGAGATGGAGGTGGGAAGTCTTCAGAATGTTAAGGTTATTTCTACTTTTGCCCTAGGCTTGTCTGTTACTGTCCCTTGAAAGCATTTACCCTCCTGCACATCAGCTCTCTCTGGACATGTTAAAAGTAAGCATTTCAGACTATAGTTAAGTCCATGGCACATGTGGGTTAGACTTGTCAAACAGCTTACCTGACCAAGCTTGAAGTGACTAGCTAGCATCTCAGTCATTTGTTAGAAGCATAGTCTTACAGCTGTGATTGACTTCACAGAGACTTTCCACAGCAAATGATGAAATAGTGGAAGTTCTGTTGTCCAAACACCAAGTTTTGGCTGCCTTGAGATTCATCAGGGGTATTGGAGGACACGACAGCATTTCAGCCCGCAAGTTCCTCGATGCAGCAAAACAAGCCGAAGATGACATGCTTTTCTATACTATATTCCGATTCTTTGAACAAAGAAATCAGCGGTTACGAGGAAACCCTAGTTTCACACCAGGTAAGCAATAAGCAGGTAGACCAAGATACTCAGTTGTGCAAACAGAACTAAGACTTGTTTCACTTCCAATACAATTGAGTCTGTATTACAAGATAAAATTCTTGGTGTATTTTAGACTTACCTTTAAGCATAGTTGCAAAGTTAACTTGTCTTACCCCTTTGTATACCACACCCAGGAGTAAAGAGACTGAGCCAAACAGGAACTTGTAGATTAAGCAAACCTATTTGGCTTGCAGTTGCTTGCACTTAGTTTAGCAGAGCCATTATCTCTAATTAGTGTTTTCTCCTGAAGCCAGAAACTGGGTCAAGAAACCTGAGTTCAGTTGTCTGTTTCCACAGATTACAAAAATTTAAGACCTGTTTTATACTACAATTCCTCTTAATTTAAAAACCAAGCTAAACTGCTTGCACCAGCAACATGTTCATAACCACCAAATAGCCTATAGGCACACAATCCCACTCAAGATCTTACATCTTGACAGTAAAGAACTCTCATGGATATGAATCTGCTGGTAAGATACAGGAGCTAGATCAAACATCTGCTTCACCACAAGAATACTTGTCACAGCACTGGAGATACCTCAATATTCCACTGCTTTAAAATTGTTAGACTCCTTTACTCAAAGACATTAAAGATAAGAATTAGTATTTATAAATGGAGGTAAGTGGAACTACACAATCGTGCTTCCAAGTTTTAAAGTTAACATTAACTTCTCTTTTGGGGGGGGGGGGGGGGGCC
>JAVKLA010000027.1:2889975-2918135 GCA_034782735.1 Sagittarius serpentarius
TTTGCCCCCCCCCCCCCCCCCCCCTTAGGTGAGCACTGTGAAGAACATGTCACCTTCTTCAAACAAGTTTTTGGAGAACAAGCTCTCATGAAGCCCACAACCTTCTGAAAGACTCTTCCACTGAAATGTATAAACTTAATTTATTGCATTTAAGTAGATTTTTGAACTACAAAATTACTATTTTATAATAAAGTATATACAAGACATTTTGGCAAATAGTACTAAAAATATTACAACTTGTGATGGCTTCCCCCTAAAAATAGAGACAAAAATTGCATTGACCTGCATTTAAAATTAGTGTCAGTGGTTTAACAGTCTGTTCTCATACACATCATCTCAGTTTCATTGACAAAAAGAGCTATTCAACTTGCAATAGAGCTGGTTTAGGTTTCCAGAAGAAAAAGATGCAACCTCTTGAAAACAGAAGTGTTTTAGTAATCTTGTTAACACATCTAGTTTTAGTAATACTGTTACATGAGCCACACGTAGCATTTCCTGAGTTTAAAGCTATGTCCAAAGCTGTAGCTGGTATCTTCTAGCTGAATCTGTGCAGAAGTCAAGTCAGTGGTGGTTGCAGTGTGATAGTCATAGACCATTGCTACGCTTCAGGTCTTAAGAAGAGTCAGGCCTAAGCCACAGTTCACAGAGTCCACTGAACACTTAAAAACTAGAAATAGAGGAGTCTCTCCCGTTCTGTACCTCTGGTCCTCTCTTGTGCAGCATGATGTTTAGCTTTATTTACTGATGGGCCTAAGTGAGACAAAAGAGAGTTAATGCAAAGTCTCAGCACTACAGCAGATCAGTTAGTCATCAAGAAGCATGCATAATCTTAGTTGTCTAGGTCCAGCTTAACACTGATGAGACTTCAGAAACATGTTTCTGCTCAGCTGTTAATAGCTGGCAGTAGGTGAATCCCCATCCCTCTTAACCCCCTTAGTAAGGCTCAGTTAAAATCTGCTTTTAAGAACTACACCATGGGCATGCATTTCCAAGATGAAGAGGACAGTGGACCACCCTTACTGCAAAGCAAGACCGCTTCTGCAAATGCAGGAATAGTGTCCCACAGCAGGTCTGTTGCTTCTACCCCCCATCCTGTCCCCAGGTTTAGAGACATTAATCATGCTGCTGTCCGTTGGGCCGAGGCAGCCACCTCCATGAAGAGGAATGCAGCACAAACAGCAAGGGCAGGCTGTCATTGCTTTCATTCAGCCTGCCTGTAACAGCACGCTTGCACTGCTGCCACTCAGCCCTTGCTTTCCAACAGACCAGCTACTTGCATGACAGAGGCACATTCAGGAACTGCTTTCTGTCCTCACAATCCTTTCCGTTTTGTAGAGAGAAAGCATCCACAGGTAGCCAGCTATTTTTGTTTGAAGTTGGTTTTAGAGCAGACTGTTGCATCTTACCTATGTAACTAAGCAGAACTGGAAGAAATATTAGTCCATGTGTTGCTCCCAGCAGAACCATAGCTAGATACATCCTGAAGTAAAATATCTTGAAGATTTGAGATTTGGAAAAAGCCAGTACTACAATTCCTCCAAATTTGGTCAGTGTGATACCACTGAAAACCTGTCGATAAAAAAAAGTGGTTTTAAGTGATAAGTAGGGCTTTATGTAATCCATTTGCTTGAAGTACCTAACAATTGGCTAAATTTCTTATGTAATTTGAGGCTCCTATACACAGTATACCTCCTTACCTTAGAACCAAGTCCCAGACCTGCTCAGGAGAAGGGTTCAACTTCTTGGTCCCACTAGAACCTGACACCACAGGCCAGGCTCAGTACCATTAAAAATCCACTTTAGTGTGTACAGCCACCTAGTTTTACTTTACTTTTTACTTCAGGCAGCTAGAGGTGAAAGCCATTACTGAAATAACTCACATTCCAGTGAAGTTCCTTATCTGGGTCCCATACATGTATCACCAGAACAGTCCATTGCAACCCCATCCAGGTTGCTTATCTTAGACTAAGCAACATGACCGTACTGCCTAAATACTGAGCCCTGCTTGCATTCCCAAAGCTTCAACTGCATCCCATATTGAGAACAACCTTTCCTAGTCACCTCTAAGTATGTGAAAGACAAACACTTAAACTTTAATGGAACAATTCAAGGTTAATCCAAACTACTAGTTCAGCTAAAGCTTTTAGCTCTCTACTATTAGGTAGTAGTAACATCAGACTAAAAATTGATTCTTCATCACCCCTATTACTAGTAGAAGCCTGGGTTGACCTCCAGGAGTTTTAATCAAGTATTCCAAAACAAAAAGGCAAGGTCATCCTTATGACTTAAGGATACTGGCATAGTCTGTAAAGTTGTAACTTGGCTACTCATTTCCCCCCACAACAGCAGATACTTACTGAACTGCCCATGTGAGACAGAGCTTCTTCTGCACGCTCTACTCTACTGCCCTTAGTACTAACAGTGAACGCTCTTGTCACATGACTACAGAATTCCACAGCAATACCACAACTCTAGAGAACAAAAAGAAACATACATGAAAATACCATTTAGATGAGCACTTTGATGGTAAGATTCTACTCAGAACTCTAAGACAGGCTAGAGAGGGCCTAGCAGCTGTGTTCAGTTCCCAGGGTTGAGATTTCATTGGAAATTAGAAGCTCAGCATTACCTGGTTACTAGAGGCTGTTACAGGTACTGTATGGCATTTTACCACCAGTCATTACTAATAGTTAATCCGGTTGAACAGGAATCAGAACATGAGACCATTTTGGAGGACAAAAGTTTCTCAATGTTGAAGAAAGCTGGCTTCAATATAGCGAGTGCAGTGACCACTGAACACTGAAATGACTTTACAGGTATTAGCTGCAATAACACTGCTTTAGAGTAACACCGAGTCTACATGCTGATTTGATACCACAAAAATTCAGCTGAGTTTAACACTTAAATCCTAAAACCAAGCTGTTTAATTTACAATATTGATTGAACAGTTGGCAAATCTTCAACTTACTTAGCAGGTAGACTTGCATGAACATAAGCCTAGTTGTAACGTGGGGCAAGTTTACTCTCCCATAACTTTCTCAGATCTGCAGTAAATCTCTAGAGAGCAAGGTAAGCCAGAGCTCCAGCACTCAGCTACTCAGAGTTGTGGAACATTTCCCCAAGGCACTCTCTGCCCAAGTGGTTTCATCCATTTATGCAAGAACAATACTGGTGCTAGCACATCACAGATCTACTCTGCAGAACATAAATGTGGCAGAAGCCTTAACACTAACCTACATATCCTTACCTTAAGCATGAACAACCTCTGCTGATGTGCAACAGCATGTAGCCTATACAGTAGCAATACAACTTTTACTGCAGAACACTGGAAGAGGAGACCACCACCAGATGCCGTATAGCTTACAGTTCAATTGCTGTATCTTATCCGTATTGGGACTAGTTGTCAGAATAAACTTGTTTCCTACACACCACCTAGATGTATTAAGATAGTTTCGCTACTGTTCAAATGCCTGTCAAAGTTTAGTAGAAAGTACTACTCAGGATCATGAGTATATACATAGGACAGGACTGTTCAAGACTTGACAGACAGAAGCAGAGGGATGTCTTGTTAACTTACCATGACAAGATTTACTAACGAAACCGCATTCAAGCTGATGCCCCAGAGCCACATCACTCCAAACATGTTGATGATTATCATAGCAATAGTTACTGAAACTACAACAGCAGCCCATACTTCAAAACCAAGCAGCACAGTTGTCACCAAAAATATTGATCCCAAGGAGATGCAGAGGTTAAAAATAGCATCATGCACTATTGTCAAGTATTGTTCATAGAAGACATAAAACACACTGTGGAAAGAAGAGAAGTTGTAGTTAGCCATCTTTCTTGCTATATGCTAATACTATCCTTAGCACAGAGGCTAATCTAAAGTAGTTCCCTCCTTATAGGAGTCACCAACAGGAACTGGCTTCCTATCAATCAGTGGAATGACTCCTAACACTTCAAATAAAAGGTTGTATCTGGAAGCCAGGGTAATTCCCACACTTCAATATAAGCAGCTACAGTAGTTGCCAGAAGGTAGTTCCTCAGATTGGTTGTGGTATCTGCAGGAACTACTACAGAGGGTCTGAACTGATTCATTATGCGGTGAGACCATAAAGATGGATAGGATGCTTTGAAGCAGAGAGATTAGTATTTCAGCTGTACAGACCCTGTATAAGAGTCTTTAGTATGTTAATCATGCAAGCATTTGACAAGCAGTACTTGGCTGCTGTCTTTGCTTTAAGTTTAAATAACTTAAGTTTGAAGTCAATACATGCACATTACAGCTTGCAATGACTCAGGTCAACATATCTGCTTAAGTTAGAACTACAAAACCCTAGCATTGAAGCTAGGAAGTGTCCAAGCTGAAGCCAGAGCTACCTTTGTAGCAAAGGACAGGTTTCTTCATTTTAGTTACCAACCACAGTAAAGAGAAGTTAGTGCTGTGGATGTAAGTTGTATTTTTGAGGCTTTACTAGGCATTAGAGTGCCTGTGTTACCTCCTGTTAGACAAAACTCAAGACTCAAGTCTAAGATGTTATTCGCCAGTACCTCTTCTCAGTTCCTCAAGTTGAGTATTTGTCACTAAGGCAAGAACGATCTTAAGCATACCTGTAAGGAAACACCCGGTAGTTCTTCTCTTTGATGCCCATGGTTTCAGTAATGTTATCTGCTATAGCCCGAGCTTTCTTCATAGCATCAATAAAATCAGATGATCTTTTCAGTACAGTATGGTAAGTCATAAAGTAAGTAGCTCCAACATCAGATTTGTTGTGTATAAAGTTGACAGCAGAGTTATATGCAGCATGTCCTCTACATAAACATAGTAACATTTTAGATGTCAGTGACAACCATGCAAATTTACTAGCTTTTATAACTTACAATCTTGTTTGTAAAAGTTTCCAAAGCTGGTAAAAGCTTCAGAGCACAATACGTTTCAAGATTGCACAGGATGTACTAGAACAGACTGACTATAGGAGTTGTTTCTCTTTGTACAGGGGAAAGCTGCTGTTCTGTTTAGTTGATGATGCATTTGTTTTCCCACTTTTGTTCCAGAAAGTACTATAGAACAGTGAGATGTCAACATTCATATGACTTTTAGAAGGACATTAGATATCCAACCTTGCAGACATGAGAGTTACACTTCAGAGCAAGTATCTTTGACATACTGGTCTAAGCAAGATACATAGAACATGGCTCTTACCCCTTGCCACATTTAGGATTAGGGTTGTCCGATAGGAACATAGGCAAAAATGTCATGAAGTCTTTGCCCTGTGGTCTCTGCTTGCCTTCTTGAGTCAGTGGTCGACAACGAGTGCAGGATGGATCGGTGACTGAAGAAATACAGGAAGACGGTCAGCTACAGGATCAAGTATTCTTTGTCATAATACTAGTAACTTCTGACTTGCAATACTACAGGATACTGTTCCATAAAAAGGCATTTTCACTGATGAAATAACTGATCAGTCCTGAAATTCTGCAGAAAATTTGTAGTCCTTTATTTTTTACTACTACTAAGGCAAGAGCTACCAGAGAATTTAGTGCACAAGTAACTACTTACGTTGGACCCAGTGAGAATTATACCAAACTGAAGGATCTGAACACAAACACAGCACGAAGTTTGTGTTCTCTAATGAAACGAGCAGAAGGATCAAAATTGTTTTAACATGTTATTTTTGCAATAATCATTACATTGGCTGTCTAGGTAGGCTGTCTTCAACCTGCAGTACTCCAGCAGAACATTTAAGTTCACTCAAACAGCAGTTCAAACAAATTAGAGGGCAACTCAAGAGGTTGCTATTCACCTGACTCCTACCACAATAAAACGTTTTGGCTGTGAAACTTACAAACCAAGCTAATCCCCTGGCAACAAGATGGATGCTAATACCTGAAGCATTGCAAAACTGTCCAGTGGTATTGTAGACTCTGCAACAGGATGACTGTGGCTTCACCCAGTCAAAGTAGTCATCAATCCAGGATGATGGGGCATAGCCTATCCTTGTGCTAAAAAATAACGTAACATATCCACCATCACTGATTTTGTTTCATTCCAGAACACACCCCTTGACCTCTCCAGTGCTGACCTACACCCTGCTGACTCATTCTGGCCCAAGCTACTCAGCTCTCCACATAGTCCCCTGCTCCATTACCCCATCCAAGAGCCAGTCTTGCTCTTAACACTGTAGCTAGCAAACAGCAGGAGCTTCCTCCTTGCATTCAAGTTCCACTGCCAAGCTCAGCTTTCCATTTCCCTATCCACTCTATGCCCTTTCTTATTCCAGATATTGTTGCCTCAGTTTGAGCAAGGCTCCTCCTTCAGTTAGGCCGAAGTAAAACCACTGAACTACAGTGGAAGGAATCAGGAAGATACTTTCTTCAGTTGTTAGCTACTGAACTCGATACAATTCCTGCTTAGCCTTACTAGGCTAAGCTAGTTTATCCACCAAGTTTAGAAGCTGAGCATACAAGTAATTTTCCAGGAGAGCTTAACCACACTGAGAGGTTTTCATGAGTTTTTCTTCCTATCATTCCCAGATTCCTTGAAGGATCAAGCTCCTTTTCCAAACCCAAGCACATCAATATATCCCACCAGTCCAGACAGTTTTTATCCTCCTCCTAGGAGATTGCCACAGCTTCTTCCCTTCCCCCTAACCCCCCCCAACCACAGTATAAAAGCAAGTACAATAGAGTGTTAGTCGTACAATCAACAGCTGAGCCTGAACTAAATTTAAAGGACACACTGGTCAGCTACGCCTCTTCCATGTGACTATGCAGAGAAAAGCATGAGGACTTACTAGCTACCAATTTCCGCAGCATTGAAGACTTGCTGGACAAGTGAATCATTATTACATCCCACTCCACCACACACCATGTTCTGCCCTTCCAAAGAGGTGTAGTTGTGCCCTTCTTCTAAGACGAAGTAGACAGGAGGACCTGCGTGCAGATACTTGCCAAGCTGGCCAAAGTAATCCATTACATAGGAGTCCTTAAAGGGAAAGTTTTGAGTTACTATTAAATAATGTTGAGGTAGCACAACAAGATAAAGGTTTCAATTCAGCCACAAATTGCTAAAGAGCAACATGATCTTAAGACTTACATCTGGCATTGAGAGAGACTGATCCAGTCCGATCTCTACATTGTGCATAACTGCTGTACTGAATGACAGAACGCCCACAAACACTGCTATCTGCAAAAAAAGCAAATTCATGGGAGTGAGAGCTGTACAGAAACAATAAGCAACGGAAGTAATTTACTAAGTTAATAGGAACCATGAAAAGAAGCTCTAGTTTAAGTATGCTACCCAGGCTTAGTACAACAGTGGCAGTAAAACCTAGCTACTCAAGAGTTCCCTTTGGAGCCATAAGGGAAAATTTATACTTGGAAGGCAGCAGTGAAAGATATGCCAAACACCTTCTGTAAATAAGCACAGTAACCTCACACTGAATCACGGATTCAGCAAGACCACTCTAGATGAATGCAGTGTGGGAGCCAACACGTGCTGATCTTTGACATATGCCTGAAGTGATCTGATAGTCAGTCATGAAACTCTTAAATCTGGGCCTTGGACAACCCAACATCAAGCCTCTTATTTACTAGAAATACTCTTGCGGTTACAAAAGCTTATTCCAATACTAATGCTGAAAGCAAAAATCCTAGAAGCTTCATTTGTTTCATTGTGTTGAAGATTTTTCTTCAGTACAAAACCTTGAGGCTCACTACACTTTTGCTCAAGTTTAGATGACTACTTACTGTAAACAGAGTATACATACTACTATTGGTCTCATCCAATCCTTAAGCAGATATGGAGAATACAGATTTCTGAAGAACAGAAATAAGATGCTCTCAGAACGCTGGACTCCACTCATTTCTTCATTGCTTTTGATGCAACACAGAATATCCAGTCTATTCCTCTGAAAATTGATTAAATGCCAGATTTAGTACAGTTCTGCAGAAGATGCCATCTGTATTACCCTGCAGTTACAAGTGCATTTATACTCACCTCTTGACGCTTAATATCCAAGCCCAGGAGACTTACAAAGCAAGTGACTTGAAGAATAAAGTCTATGAGCACAGCCATTCCAGCAAAAAGGGAGAATGTGCGAACCGCTGGCATCGTAGACAGTGTCCCTGAAGGAAGTGACCCAGTTTGTTAAATAAGCAAGCTCCCTTCTCTTAAAAGGGCATAAGCAATTAAGTGTTAGCAGGACAAAGAGCCTTTCTCTTCAGAGTAAAGAACACAGCTGATATGAGCCTGGCTACAACTGCTGTCTTTTGACCTGTTTGACAGCATTAAGGCTGTGCAAAGAAGTGACTAGCTTTAAGACATTTCTCAATTCTGAAGTTACTAGTCTTGTGCAGGCTGCATAAGAGGGTAGTTAAGGAGTGCTGTCAAGCAAAATCTTGCTTCAATATTAAGCCACTCAATGCAAGTTGAACCAATGGCAAATTACGCTCAAGTAAGTAAGCTCATTACGAAAGAAGGCCAATTTATACTTCAAGGGTAACAACACAAGATATCCCTCTAACACATACTGCAAGAGTAAACCTTGAACATAGTCTGCCATAGGGGCATTTTTCCAAGCAAGGGCAAGGTGAGCGAACACAATGTAGGAGCTAGTATACCCTGATATTTGATATATTATGAAGGTCAAATTTGACTTGTCAGTCACTACAAATCAGTAAAAGGCTCCAGCCTTTCAAGCTAAAGAACCTGACAGATTCAGAACTACATCTTTTTAACTGTGCCAGTCTCTTAAAGTACTGCAATGCCTATGCTTGGCAGAGATCAAGTGAAACTTGATTACAACAATGAACAACTAAGAGAAACTTCCTCTACAAATTCTTGCTTTGTTTTTATATTATAGTTTTGCAATTATTCTTGCAACATGCAAGTATAAGCCCCTTATCTACAAATATTAAAGAAGTCTTACCAAGAAAGAATGCCACAGTCTCCGAAAGAGATGAGAGAAACATACTGGGTGCCACATCTCCCAAGACTCTGCCAATCTGTTTATCCAGAGTTTCACCCTGAAGGCGCTCATCTCTCTGTTTTAAGGCAATAATTTATTATAATTAGGAATAATGCAATTTAGAAAGTGCTTTCATATGGCTTAAAACCCCCCCAAACTTTCAAACATCCCAAGCTATCTTTTATCATTTTCACTCCATTAACATGAGTTAAAGGAAGCAGAGATTCTCTTAATACAAAGGCAGCATGAACATCCCCTGCTGCCTTGCTTCAAACTTAAGACACAGTAGTAAGTTCAGCACTTCAGCCAAAACTACACTTGCCCGAGGCAGTGCTAGTTTCAGTGGGTTATTAAGCCTGTCAAATTAGAAGGCTGATTACGCACTTAGTGTCAGAAGTCTCTAGTCTGAAGCATGTCGTTTAGTCCACGATTACTGCTCACAATACACTAAAATTACAAGTGATCAAAACAGTAGTCAAGTTCTACAGCTACCAGAGAAGGATGTTAAAAATATTATTCATTTGTACCTTATTAGTATGTGGACCAGAAACTGTTAAATGAGCTTGATATCAACTAGCAGTAAGAAAAAGCAGATGTTGGGGTGTTTTTTTTTGGAGTGGGGAGGAATGTACCTATAACCTTGGCTTTCTTCAAGACCACTAGATACCCTGTGAGAGTCCAGAGCTGCTCAGACTGGGCTGAGCACTGCAATGCAGAAGACCTTCTGCTCCAGGTTAACAGCTTTCAAAGATAACAGGCACATTTAGAAGAGTCCGTATGAAAGAATACATACCTGAAGTGTCTGGACTATAATGAAAATGTTGTCCACCCCGATAGCCAGCACCAAGAATGGAATTACTTCTATCACAATCAGTGTCAGTGGGATTCCAAAGTAGCTGAAAATGCCTACAGAACATGCCACTGAGCTCAGTACAATCAGGATGCCTGCAATGCCCAGGGAGATCTTTGAATCCACCTAAAAAAAAAAACAACCATATAATGACTGTCAACCAAATCAGCATCATCACACAGGACAGATTATAGCAAAGGTAAAAGACATATTCTGACATTTAGTGTAGTTAATAGAAAGCTTACTTTTCTGGTTCTTTTGAAGATCCACATATATTAAAAAAAAACCTTGAAGCTACAAGCATTAAAACTTAGGGTAACTGCACATTTCAAGTGAAAATAGACTCATTTGAGCCTATGAAGCACACATGAATTGTCAAGTATGACAAGGACAATGCTCCCCCTAGCTCCTGCCCAAGGAGGACTCAATGCTTTAAGACAAGACTGAATATGAGCATTCTGCAAAAACATTTAAGTCACTTAAAGCTAAGAAAAGACTAGTCAGCAAGCTGTAGCTTCAGTGTTCATAGCAATGAGAACTATACACGTACCAGCAGTCTTCTACAGCTCTGGATATGTCCCAAAGCTACGGAGATGTACATAAACATTACAATATAGCTTATCAACACAGTGCCAATATCACTGTTGCTTTCGCGATTGATTTCATCTTCAATACTCCGTTCGGCAGAAAATGATATAGTTAAGTTTGGATTATCATAGTTCTTCAAAAAGTTAATAAACCTAAAAAAAAAAAAGTCGGTCACACTTTAAAGGACAAAACATTTTGTATTAGAAATATCTGGAAGTCTGTTGAAAGCAAATTTAAATCATCTGTGTGGTACAAGACTGCACTGTGGCCAGACAGTACTGTGACAGACCTTCATTTTTAAGATGACCACTGGCTACACACCTGTAGAACTCTACTTCAAGCACTAGTAATACATTACTTGTCATGTCCTCTCCAGAGTTTGAGTACAACCAGGTATCTTGCATAAGCACAAGCTATTTCAAAGTGTAAGTGCAATTTTCCTCAAACCTAGACCTACAAGTACACACATGAAGTATGACTGCAGCTTGCTTACAGTACTTGAAAAATTTATTAGCCCTTATTTCAGTTTCCCTAACTGAAGAGATGCTTGTGACACAGGTAGACGCTAGTTATACATGTACTTAGACTCAGACTTTTAGTACAGTAGTTTTGTTTTTGTCTGAACTGTTAGCCAGAGCAGTTGGCCTGTGTAAGCCAACATCAGCTCTTCAAGATGGTGAAGAGGTGAAAGCTTTAGATCCTCATCTGGAAGACATTTTTAAAAATTAAAGTTTAAGAATTATAGGACAATGCTGGATGTATCCACTGGTTGTTAATGGTTCAGTAGATTGAAAAGTCTACCTGTATAATTCTAGCCAAAGTAAAATACATCAAATCCTTTCTAAAGTTACTTATCAGCAAGTACTACTGGAACAGATGGTCACTAACAAGACTAAACCTATCTCCTCAAAGCAGATGAAGTATGCCAGATAAAGTCAAAGTCTTGTGACCAGTATAGTCTGTCCTTAACCAGTTTTGCTGCCTCTCAGAACACCCCTGTAGTTATACTGAGAAACTGTCAGTACAGTACAGGCGTTTTTCATGTATCTACATTTAAAGCTTCTTTAAGTAACATATGCATTTCAGGATACAGGAAGCCTACTTACTCTTTTTCCCATGCCAAGGCTTTCATTAGCTTTCTTGAGTCATTGTAGTAGTTGTTGACAGGAAAAGTAATAACAAGAGCTGTAGCATTATTGTAGTTATCGTCTATAGAGCAGGACAAAGAATTGTCAGGCATTATGAAATGGAGCTTACATTCCAGTACAGGCACAATTATAGGTACATAGGTACAATTAAGTTTAAAATGAGTATTGCCCAAAGAAATCCCATCCCTACAACTCCATAAAACGCGATGTTTAACAATACTGAGTTCTCAAACACGCTACTAAAATAAGAATAGAAGCTGATAAGCACTCTAGATTGTATTCAAGAGATTATTCATTATTTACCATGTTCATGGCACCCCAACATTAACTTGTTGCATGGTTAGACAAGGGGCTACTATATAACCAGTGCTTATGACTTTCCATCTAATGAGAAACAGGATGTGGTTTCCTAAACACTGTGCCTCTTGCATACTTAGATTTTACTCAAAGCAAGTGCAAAACCCCTACAGTTTAATCAATAAGTGCTTGCTTTCAAAGGCTGTTTTCATACATTTATGTTTGGTGTAACTATCAAGTTATGTTTCATTGGATAAATTGCTCAAACAAAATTCTGGCTTCAGAATAATTATGGAAGGATCTCCTTTGTGAACACTTTAATCTATTAACTGCTTTGTCAGATCAGTGACAAAACTTTATTCTAACTCAAACGCAAAATACATGCACATCCCAGCATGTCAACTTGGAATACTTCATATCTTTCTCTCGTCTCCAGAAACTACAGACCCTTTAGTAGGCCCAAAGCAGACTGAGTATTTGCATACTTGTCAACAAGGCTAGTGTGTTCTAGTAACAGACTACTTGCATTTTACACTTCTAGAGCAGTCTGCCTCCAATCTCAGCACTGATCTACTGAAGAGTTATTTTAAATATCCTTCATTACCCAAAGTTTAACAAAACTCCAGTTTCTCTGAAGTGCATTTAAACATCTGTGTTAAATGAGAATGCACCTTTAGTGCCAAAGACAGCACACAAGCATGTACTCTCAGGACTTAAAGTTTTAAAATACTGTTTTTTAAAATACTGTTTTGCCACCTACCATCATATCCTCCCAACACCAGCCATGGAAATACAGGTCCACCAAATGTTCCTAAGCAGGGATCATGAAGCAAGCTTGTGTCATTCAGTGATGCCGGAGCCCTAAAGAGACCACCAGCAATAACTGTTAGCTTCTGCTTGACAACTAAGGCACAGCACCACAGGACAAACAAGTAAAAAGCTGTTGCATTGTAACTGATTATCAAGAGAAAGAAAGTAAGACTGCTAGTGATACACTGCCGTTGTGCTACGTTTGCTTTGACTTCAAATGCAGTTTTAAAGGTGTCTTCCTTATAGCTTCTAAGACAAGGAGTAGCTTCTACCCAACTGAACTATAAACTGAAGTGAAACCTTTGAAACTGTCTTCTGTTACAGAACTCTACTTCTCAGAAGTGTCTGAAACATGTTTAAGCTAAACCAGAGCTAGTGTCTGCACCAAACCAAGCTTAACTGGAAACCAGATCAAAACATAACTCCTGCTGAAGTACTAAGACACAAACACAAGCAACCTATGCTAATCTGTAGTTCCAGATAGTATCGTGAATTTAAGAAGAGGTGAGAGAAAAGGTTCAAAAGGGCATTGAGAACTAGCTAGTTTTGTTTGCCAGCAAGACAGACACCTAGCTGGCCTACAGTTTGAAAAGACATGTAATCATACTGCTTACCGAACACAGTATAAGAAGTGAGTGTGGTAGTCAGCATAGACAAAGAACTCGTCCCCAATAGCGTGATCTAGGACAGAATGACTGTTCTGAAAGTAGTTGAGTACACTCAGTATAGTGCAGTTGTTGTTGTAGGAAGCAAGAGGAGCCAGGCAAATGTCTTTCAATGTTACAGTCTCATTGTCAAAAGAAGCAGTTATGTTGACAATAGCATCCTGCAAATCCAGTACCTTGAAAAAAACCAAACCATATTTTAAGAGCAGCACAAGAAAGCATTTTCCTTGCAAGACAGGACTTAAATGCATGCAGTATTCTGTAAGCTTCCAGAGACAGTGACACACTTCAATAGCAGCACTTTACTAAACCTATTATTTCCATGTTCACACCAAGAACACTTACTGGAACTTATCTTGCAAGTCTACCTCTAACAGAAAGGTTTTCAGCAAAAAGCTTTTACAGTAAGACTAGGATTTTTAATATGAGTATCTAGTGATTGTTTTGATGGACACATGGCGTTACAGATGGACGCCAACTCCGTATGTTTATACCCGTTAGGTATGTTTAGGTCTTTGCTCTTCGCAAGTCCCAATTACCTGATGGAGAATCTCTTTGGTAAGTGGAGGCCCAAAAGGTATATCTGCTCCTGATGGGTAAGGCGAATAGGTGTCTGGATGGCTGTTTGGTGCTTGAATAATAAGTTGTTCAGTACGAAAGAAAGGCCCAAAGTGTGTGTCAAAGTACTCCTTTTCCTTGCGAGCTTGGCTGTTTGGGGCTGACCAGAGATCTACAGGGTTTGTAGTTGCTTTAACATATACGAAGCCTGAACAGCACATTGCAATGAAGACCACAGAGAAGAGGATAACAGGACGTGGATTTCTGACACAGAAGGCCCCCCATGATGTGAATGTCATCCTTAGGCCATTCTCAAACCTTTCACCAAGCCTTTCACTACAGGTAGTTTTCCCTGTAAGAGCAAGAAGTAAACAGTAAGTGTTTGAGAAGTCAGTTAAGCAACATTTTCTTGAAGTCCACTAGGAAAGATGAAATTTTATTCTAGCTCTGCTTGTAGTAAGCACCAGAAGCTATGTCTATGCTGACAGTCAGATCCACGGACCAACCCTTGACTGAGGTCAAGGGGGCAGAAACCACCTTGTACCTAACACTGCCCCTTCTAATGTAAGATTGTGTTTGACAGCAGCTGGCACAGCAAATAAAGGCAGGAAGCAGCTAAAAGATACATAGCCATTAAAATGAGCTACCTCAGCTGCTACACAAATTAAACTACAGTTCTTCCATGGCATGCTTTGAACAGACACATGCATGGATCGGTCAGAACATGATTAAATGGATTTTAGCATCATGTTGCCCCCTCCACCCCCAGCTACAAAGTGCTCCAGAACTTCCTATTAGCATAGCTAGATCCATAAACTGCTCACCCAGAGCTTTCAGAATCCAGCAAAACAGGGTTAAGTACTGCTCTAAAAGAGGAGAGATACTGGCCAAGATTGAAATAAAGCCCTGTAAGAATGGATTATATGGCCTAACAGCTAAAATTCCAGAGCCCATCCATGGGAGGGGATGCACTTAAGCTGAGTTTCCAATAAATCTATTACTCTTATCCAAGACATACCATTGTCACGATGGGAATTCACAGAAAAGGCTATATTGCTGTCAATTGGTGTGTACTCTGACACAAAGTGCCGCCTCCTGTAAAACAAAAAGCTATGTTACCCTGCTCCCCCAAAAAGGCATCTTTTGGGGTTTGTACAGTAAGAATAGAGTCCAATGCTAGTAATAAATTCAGTATTTGACTCCTCCAGGACCTACAGACACCGTGTTTCCCCGACACTCATCCACTCAAGAACAGCAATCTCCAGCTCTATGATCCTTTGGAACAACTTACAACCATGTCAGCTGTCTTAATAAACTTTTCCAGCTTGGATCAAGCACACATTCTTTACTCATATTTAGAAGATCAGTAGCATTAACAGCACAGAGAATCTCTTTAAACTGATCATAACTTAAGAGTGCTAACATCTGCAAGAGCTTTCTACATTAGAAATATTTTACTTCATTAGCCAGACTGCTTAAGTTACACCTACTTAGCCTGAAGAAATGAGGAAGTGAGGAAAAAGGAAAGTAAGGTACTTTCTTCCTATCCTGAAGACAAGCAAGTTATAGCACAGAACACTTATGACAGACCTGTATCGCTTATACTCATTCCTGATACCCAGAGCAGGAGATAAGTTCAACAGTCTCCTCATGGTAATCTAATCAGACTTCCAATTATGGCAGGATGTTTTTGGGCTATGAACCAGGTATCTCAAACACCCTTACTATTTCATGTAGTTTACTATACATGTTACCCAGTAAGATAACGCCGCTGAGCATATCATAAGTTTGTTGCAACCACTACCATTTTCCACACAGATTTAATTCTTATTATACAGCAACTTCAGATTCTTGGTCATAATTGAACAATATTAAAGTTGCACTGAAAAGTACCACCATACTTCAGGACATTAGATAGTGGAAACCTCTGGAAAATGCTATTAAGAAATATTAATAGGTTTCCACTGCTCCAGATTGCTAGCACACCCACACTAAAGCATTTATAGCTACAGCTACTTGTGCACTTTACTAGAAAGTATCACACAGCACAGAGAAGCTGCCTTGCTGCCCCTTTACAAAATGCTATAATTACTGGAAGCTTAGCTTTTGTTTGCTTTTTTCAAAACAGGAGACTATGTATTCATGACTTAATTTGCAATAGGGCAGTGACTGTTTTGTTACAAGTATTAGTCTGCAGGAAAACTATGATTGCATGTGGCTGCCAATACTGATCTTGTTCTCTCCCAATGATTCTGAATCGAGTTCCTACAAACCCATTATCTTCAAGTCAAACTTCTAAGCGTTTCCCCAGACTTTTGCATACTCTCAAGTTCTTGCTTATGAAAGCTGCAGAGTTGTGTATTTGATCCTATAGTTAGGGATGCCATGAGTGTTGCACATCAACTAAACCGACTTCTGCACTCGCTTTCTACCACATGGTTTTAGGTGTTAGAACACTCCCTGTAAGTATAAGCATCTGCCACAGAACATTACTTTTGGCTGGATGAAGAAGTAGAGGCATAAGCATTCTGTCCTGAGCAAAGGAAGTTTTCAGGAAAAAGGCAAGTAACTTTCAGAGCTGAGCATTTTGAATGCTTTACCTGTAACACCAGACTCCAAAAACTAGTGCAAAAAATATGAGTAGAAATCCCATGTAGGAGATCCACATGATGACATACACAGCATCCAAACCAAACAAAAGCCAAGGAGCAGGCAATGGAGGGGGCTGAGGTTTTGGACCACAAACAATTGAACAGTCCTGACAGCTGCATGGTCCTGTGGAATCATCCATAGACTCGTTACAGCCTTTGGTAGCATTGTTCATAGGATTCATGCCATGGACAGGAGCATCTACGACAAATCACAAGTTGCAGAGTCAGTTTACTACCAGGTAAAAATTCAGACCTTCACAGCATAAGCATCCCAGTTAAATGGGTTAACCCTTTATATGAAAGCCCCTAGCCTCTATACAGAGTAGTTTTTCTTGGTCTTACAGCTGAAGAAGCCACTGCCTTTTCCATAGCAGGTAATGACTATTTACAGTTCTCTACTAACTGTTCATGTTTTAAAACACTTCAGTCTGTAAAACTAATAAGCACATACTTCTGTCATTCCAGCAACAATTTGTCATGCCCCTCATCTGTTCAGACTGTGAAGTATGTAACAATTTACTTACAAAGAAATCCTAGAAGGATCAGGGTAGTGCCCAAGTTTCCCAAGGAATACAAGCTATCCAGTTGTCTAAGCTCAGTTCATCCCTTAATGAGTTTGAGATCTATACAGCAAGAAGCTGCATACAAAGCAAGCACAAAGTATGACTTCCAAGCAGAAATCAAAAGAGATAATCAGTTTATCCTACATTGCTTTGAAAGCCTCTGACTGCAGGCATTCATTGCTGGGCAGCTGTTTAACAAATCAGTATACTAGCTATAGCACATAGCCTTTGATAGAAGCTTCAAAGGCAAGCGCTGTTTAGTTTCGTACCTGAAAAGACAGGAATAATGCTGAAAGGAGTTTGTCCATTGTCTTTACTAAACATGTACTCAATCCAGTTGGTTGCATTGCAGTCCTTGACATCCTTCCCACACAGCAGCCCCAGTGCTTTAACATTACTCGATGGAGCCTCCACATCTTTGCAGGCATTATACATTGCTAGGAAGAGTGCATGAAGACAGAAGAGTTATTAAACCAATGCTATTATTTAAGTGAGCATTCCAAGAATTTTGTAATTTCCAATAATTACAGACTCACCAAATTCAAAGAACATGCTTATAGCTTTCAAAAAGAAACATCTTAAGATGGTGAGATAATGCTTTCAGTTGTGTTTACAGTATTCAAGGTTGCAATGCTTTGTTACAGCTATCTTACTCTTGGTAGGCCACCTGAACCTGCATTACACTAGAACCTACTTTACTGTTTGAGAGGGAACAGTACTTAATATAAAGTTCCTTTCAGAGGAAGTTATGACAAATATTTAAGGTATTTTTGACCTGTAGGCCACACATGACTTTCAAGAATCTCATAACTTGTTTAAAGGTTACTGTACAAAGTGTACAAAGACTGAATTAATGCTTCAAGTTTACTATAAAACCAAAATACAACCCAAATTTGTTTGTTCTTAGAAAAAAAATCTTTGGATTTGACAAAGGACTAGAACAGTCCCTCTCAAGAGGAGCAAGTGCCTCTTAGAGGACCATTGTAGTGCACTGTGTACAAATTTTACTATCATACTTGCCAGACAGTTTCACTATCAGATAGGCTTTACACATTTAGTATTTAGCAACAACTTTGTTTTTCTGAAGTTAAAAGTCATCAGGGTTATCAGCTATTAACCATTTGTACAGAAGTCCAGTCTCAGCTGAGTCTTCAAAAACATTATTAACAGTGTCAGCGTAACACCTCCTACCCAGCCAGAAGTTAGTGTCCCAGCAGTTTCAAGGGGAACCTACAGGTACATATTTGATGCCTCAAACTTCAAAGAACAGTCAGAAAGATGTTTCCTCCTCCCAATTCTTCCTGAGAAAGCACTGGTCTTTTTACCTTGACCAAAGTCTAGGTAAATTAACACACTGTTTACTCACCATTTGCAAAGCGTTCTCCAATAAAGTACTGCAGCTCTGTAATGCTACTTTTGTTCTCTTTTAAAATCGGATCATAATAAGGTATGGTGCTTGTAACATTCAAAAAGTCAGACTGATCTGGACTGCAAGTCAGTTCACAGAAGAGGTTTATCAAGTTGTAAAAACACGAGGGACATCTGGGTAGGAAAGTCAATGCAGCAATCAGATTAAGAGGTAAAGATGCAAGGCATATCTGATTTGACATACACAGCAAGTGTAAACATTCTGCTCAGTGACAGAACAAAATATTTAAATTCTGCAAGTTTTTAAATCAGCAATACAACAGTAGTTGGTGCTTAAAATTGCTCAATACTGATCAGTAGCATCAACATCATTCACTAGCAAAATTGCCAGCCTCAAATAGCAGATACAAGCAGAATTTGAAGGAAAACTTAACTGCTGCTAGCAAGAAGACTTCTGTTAGAACAAGACTGAACAGTACTTTACATCACCCTCTTCTGAAGACTTCATTACACATACAGTAAGCTTGAGACAAACTAAGGTAACGTTTATTCTATCAACTAACTCAATCCAGACTGCAAGTAGTTGTTTCATGAAATTAAAGCTCCTTGATATGGATGAGGAAGTCTCTCCAAGAGTTTGCTCCAATATGCCTTTAAATTAAATTACCACCTTTTCTAAAGTCTACTTGAACAGAAGAGTCTTAATGTGCTTTCTTATTGTGTTACAAAGCTCTAGTTGCTTTGCCATTCATTAGCATACCTGGAGAGAAACTGCAGAGGCAGCTGCAAGTTGTTTTTCAATGTCTGAAGCTGACGAACATCACAGCAAGTGCTAACATTGCCAAAGAATAAACCTGGACAGAGTTCCTTAAATAAAAACAGTATTGAGATCAGGGGGGAAGGAATGAAAAGCATGTTTAAGACTTCAGAACTCATTTAGTTATGGGTTCTGCTTCAACATATTTCAGAATACAGTAGCTGTTGGTGTGGGAGATGCATAGAAAAAAAAGTCTAGCCAATGAGATTCTTCAGAGAAGAGGGAATCACTTCTTTTATTCAAGGCATCACTTCCTTTTAAAAAGCTCCTTCAGACGATCATTAGTCACCAAGGTCTATATATAGAATGATAATGGTATTTGAGAGTCTATTAGTAAGAGGACAACACATGTTTATCCAAGTTGAAAGTATTCCTGCAGCTTATCTTCTAGTATACCTTCTGGATAGTATCAGATCCTGAAGTCTCAGAAGGCAAGCCACTAACCACAAAATCATTGATTACCTGGAAGAGCTATTTCGTGTTCAGTTTACAGAAGAGACAAACGCATTTAATACAAGTATTACTGATAGTAACATACAAGAAATGTACACTGAGTCTTCAGAAACAGTACAAAACAGTAGTTAGCTCACCTGCATATTTAAGTCACTCCTGCAGCCAGCCAAACCATTGTTTAACTCTATAGCTATTTCCCACTTTAAAGCTTCGAACTAGCATCTGCCAGAAGGCAAGTCCAGCAGCATCATCCTACATTGCGCATCAAATATACAAACTCTATTTTGACCATCGTTTTGTTCACTTTAACAGCTAAGGCCCAGATAAGGAAATACGGTCTCACACCAGGCACAGCTAAGGAGACTGAACTTTGTCCAAGTTTGCTCAATGTGAATGAGTGCAGTTACTGCCTTCCTATTTAAGAGAGAGATCAGGAAGGATCAGAAGATGGAAAACAGTTTAGTCTTGTCCTTTAGAGATCAGAATTTCATAACTGCCGAATGTATCATAGTTTGGAAGAGTCCTAAAAAAAACCGGTCTGACTAAAGAGTGCTCAAATCAGTGAGGAAAATACGCAGGAAAGTGAATCAATCCTATATTTAAGGTTATGTTTGTGAAAGCCTGTAATCAGATGTTTTGGAGACTTCTCATATCTCCAAACAGAAATAGAGGTATATTACCTTCACACAGCTGGGGCTACAAGCTATACCTGAGAAATCAGAGATAATCTGTTCACTTTCTCATCAAGTTAGGATGAGAAAGCTAAAGGTCATAGTGCAGGTCCAACAGAAGCCAATACAGAACTCTAAAGTGCAGGAGAACTATTTTTAGCAGCAGACCTCCAAAAGAAGCTCACCTGCATTAAGTCATAGCCATCCTCTGGTAATGCTATTGGTGGTCCATCATAAGCACAGTTGTATCTCTTGTCTCCAGAAGCAACTCCACATTCCCCATACCAGACACACAATTGTGGAAGGACCTAATCAACACAAGATAACTGATAAACTGCAAGGAATAGTTGCTAAATTCCTCAGCTGTTGTAGAGTTTATATGCTACCACTCCAAAAGTCATTTACAATCCAGATTACATAACTTCCTGCTAATTTAAACATCAACATGTACTACATAAAAACACATTAACAACAGCATGTGTTTTTGACACAGTGCACATGATCACTGATCTCCAGCTCAGCTCCCCACCCTTCTTTGCCCAGTCTAAAAACAGGAAGTGCACCGTCTGTAAGTTAGACCAAGTATAAGAGTTACTTAAGAAAAACCTAAATCAAGAGTTGAAAAGCATCTCCAAATAGGTGATGTAGAAAACAGTTTGATCATGCAAGACAATGCATATGGTTAATGGGTTAAACTGTCACTTCAGAGCACACGAGTCTGCGTACATGGAGAGAAGTCTATTGATTATATGCAGTATTTCAGTTCCTCCTGCCATCTTTTAATCCTTCTTGCAAACTCACTTACAGTGACAGATTGAGGAAGCAGCAGCATAAAGAGGATTCAGAAACAGAACTTCACAGCCCTGCACTCGCCATAGAACACCATATATTGTCACAATCTCAAAGGATGCTCTCCATCACCACTCTCAAGCCTAAGCATGCAATATTTAAATGGGCTAACAGTGCTAATTAAAAAGAAAAAAGCTTCAAGCCTCATTTTAAAAAAGTTTCAGTTTAAGGGACTATTGAAAAAAATTCAGAAATCGGTTCTTTATTGTATGCATAAAATAAATGAAATTGAAAAAGGACAAGGGCACCTTGCGAGCCTTCTACTTTTGTTCAGTTGTACTGACCCCGAGACATCTGAAAGGCTAAACCAAAATACTTACTCTGAAAATTAAACCATTTAATGCAATAACAAGTTGTTTACAGCAAAAGCTTAGACAGCTCCAAGGTTTTCCTATGCACCTGGGCTGCAAGCAGAAAGCAGAGTGCACAAACATTTACTACACTTCTGCGAGCTCTGCTTAGAAGTTTGCATGGTACAGTTTGAGAGATAACTGACCTATTTTTATCTCCTGAACAACCTTGACCTAGCATTTGTAGAAACATCATATGCTTACACTGGAAGGACAGACTGCTGTGCTTTGTGCTTCACCATGAATAATACTGTTTACTGACCAGAGGAGGCCCCTGAAAGGCTGTGTTCGTAACACTCGGGAACTACCCAGAATTACAACGCCTCCACAAAATGTGTTCTGCTGAACAACACTGACAGTTCTTCAAAAAGTACATCAGTAATTGTTTTGGGTTTTGGGTTTGGTTTTGGGTTTTGTTGTGGTTTTTTAACCAGGAACAATAACCATCACCAATTTACCTGACCCTGTTAGAATTGTTTTCCCTTAACTTAACCTAGGCAACACAGCCCAATTCAAAGTTACTCACCATAAACTGACTTTTGGATCTGGCTTAAGTACCACTCATCAAGATCACTATTTCATTTGTCTACTCTAGCATTTATTCTAGCTAAACCTGTAACCAGCTGCTAAGGATCACCATATTACATACAAGTTGGAAAGCACCCCTTAAGACTGCACTTGTAAACACTGCATGTTTAACAGCAGCATGAGCCAAAAAGTTAAATTCCCATAACTTGGAGACTGTTTACAGAAACTACAGTGTAAATTTGTTCATGCATCAAATTAATAAGTCAACACTTCTTTAGTGCAAATTGAGAAGTCACTATCTTCACCTCTGCTTCCTTACACCCGTATACCCCAGTTTCAATAACAAACAAACTACTAGTGGAGAAAGATGATAGTTTGGTGTTTGTGTGTACCAATGTCAGAAGTGAATTAATCATCTCTTCAAGAGGAAGCACAGATTCACTGCTATTCTTGCAAACGGGCAAAGAATTTTGAGCTGCTTACCACTGCCTGTGAGAACAGAATTTAGGTATTTCTTCAGTATCAGGCTGGCTTCCATGTTTAGTCTAGAACAGTTTGTAGTCATACTTTCTATGAACACTTTCTAAAAAACACTTTCTTTGCTTCATTAAGTCTTGTTATCCAACACTTAATTTTTAAAGCCCACAAAATTATCAACCTGCTCTTTTCAGGAAGACTTAGCTTCTTGCAGAGTGGAAAGTGTGGTAAAACTGGTAATGCAGTTACCAGTTACAAAAAACCTTACCAGGGCACTTCGTACCTAGAAAAACTTAAAGTAAATTTCAGCTACCCCATCAGGCTGACTGATAGTTCTATTGTTTTAAAAATGTTATCTGTATTTCAAGGTAACACTTCCTTGGTTACAACTACACATATACAAGATAAACTACAAGCTGTATTATGTCTATAAATTTACCTAGAAAGCTTTTTGCCATCATTCTCAGGACAGAACATAAAGCAACGTACTTGCACATGACACTTGGTCATGCACCAAAAAGTATTCAGCTACACAGACAAGAAAATAAAGCAAGATGAGTGTTAGTTTACACTTGTAATTTGAATAAAGAATTTAGAGCCATATTACTGAAGTTCCACATCGATAAAACCTACAATGGAAAAATCAACATGGTTATCACTCAAACTTTCAGCCTGTTTAGAAAAGCTGAACAGATCAGTTACTTTTAACTGCTAGAAGAGCACTTAGACTTAGAACTGCAAATTTGAATACTCTGTTTTAGTAAACACCAAGAACACAATTTCAGAGACAATCTAAGATTAGATAGTCATGCCATGACCTAGTAGGATCTCACTAGTAAAAGTCTGAATTTGTTTCCTGAACTGGTGGGCATCGGTGATCCTTGATTTACAGCTGTTGAATCAAGTCAAAAAGTCTAAAAATCACCAAATCATGCAAAGTCAGCAGCCTAAAGTCACCAACATAGCTCTCAAGCATTAACAAGTCAATAGCATGCTCATCACTGAGTCTCAAGCCACAAAGTATGGGAGAGGGCTGGTCTCCTAGGCTTCAGACAGTATTTAGGGATACTACAAGTAACTAATACTCCATTACCACTGGTAAGATATAGCTGGAAGTGCTTCCCCCAAAAACCCTCTAGTGAAAGCTAGATTAAGTTACAGCATAAGACAAGTACTTTGCTCTTTCCATTCTTTCAGAACATTCCTACACTGGTAGGGATAGGGATGAGTAAGCGTGGTTGTAAATAAGTCGCAGTTAAAGCTACTGCTTGCAGAGTCAGACTTTCAAGTCACTTAAAGATGTTTGTTCGCCCAAATCTTAAATGGGTGAAAGCCCTCCTAGCCCCAAAATTAACAGAGAAATGCTGTGTTGAACCCAAATGCCTTCTAAACAAGGCAAGATACTCCATAAGACTAACACAGGGATGGGTTTTGGCTTTTTCTTTTTGTTGTTTTTAAAAGATCACATTGCTAAGTGCTCCATATTTTAAAATGGGACTTTCTTAAATACTTTACAAAGCAACAGCAACATAACCTTAGATTAAGGCTGTTCCCTCCTGCCCCCAGCACAGCTTCGAAACCATCTGGCAGTACACTAACACTAGCCTTCAGTACGTCCCCAGAGTGCAGAAAAGGGTATTCCTACTTCTGGTAGACTTACTCTGTTTGAAGGGAAATTCCACCTCAGGTCAAAGCTCCAGAAGCCCTAATAAATAGCCTGCACATGAGCAAGTACGGGCATTTCATGACTATTAACATTCTACAAAGGTGCTATTACAGATTTCTGGTTCCCAGGCATTATCATTTGTTTGTAATAAAACTAGCATTCCAACAGATCACAAACACATTTACTTCAGTCCAAGTTTCTTCAACTACACATTCAAACAAATCAGTATCTTCAATGCTTCCAGCAACATTAGCCATCACCAACAATGAATATGTAGCTGTTAAGCAAACAAAGAACAATGATGATGTTTTATACAGAAACAGCAACTATTTGTAGTCTTGCAAATACCAGATGACAAATGAACGTTGTCTGGCTCTCCAAATTAAGATTACTAATGTATGGAAAAGGCAACTGCATCAGATACGGCTGTTTCCCCTTCTTTCATCTAGGATGGTACATCTGGGATCTTGCAGGGCAAGAAGAAAGATTCCAGGAAACAGCATACTCTTCCCCCCTACTCTCTTAGTATCTAGTCCACACCACACTTAATAGTTGATACTGCCCACTAGGTTGAGAAGTTGAGTTCTAGGGAAACACAATACCACATTACCCTTAATAAATGGTGAGACTCATTTATGGAAACAGGTGACCAGGTCAGGTTTGCAGATCTGCCCCAGAAGCTACACATTACCTCACAGCCCTCCCTGTGAGAGGAGGAGGTCCGTGGACTAAAGGAAACTTCACAGGTTTAATTCTTACTCTTACTTTGTCTCTTTCAGTAACTTGTTCAGAGGCAGCCAATTCAGAGACAAGCTTTGTCTGTCTTCTTCCTTTGCTCATGGGTAAGGGACTGCTCCCTTTGAGACAGAAAAATCATTAGCTACCCCTGGCCAGGCAAAGCAAGCCCCAGTTCTGGAGTTATCCACGCACACTTCACATGTCACAGGATAGCGAAGATCAAGTAGGAAGAGAAAGCTGCAATAATGGTGATAGTTCAGTATCTGTGGGAGCAAGCTGGTGTTAGCTGTCAATGATTTACTGGGAAAACACACACTTACTGCATGCATGATCAGAAAAGCACAGGACCCCTAACTAGCAGCTGTCTGCCACTAAGGTCATCTGCACCAAAATACCTGTGATGCCCCACAGGGGATAGGAATGATACTGCGCAACACTTAAGAGTGTTTTGTCTACTGCCCAGCAAAGTACTACTCAGATCTACCTGTCATTCCCTTCAGTTGTCTCTCCCCTTCCAAGAAGGCTTCCTCACTTTCCATCCAGAAAGACTATGAACAAGTCACTCCTGATTTTCCAGGAAGTAACTTCAGTGCTTACTGTCTTGTTCCGAAGCTACGTTGCCATCCCTGCCAAGCAAGCTGCTCCACACAGGCATTTCAGAACTTCGTGCCCAAGGTCAGGTAACACTGCACTACAGGCCACTTGGCAAGTTCAAGAGACAGCAGCGCCTGCCATTAGCATCTTCCCATAGGATTGCAGAAACTCAAATATATCCTACAGTTTGGGATCCCAGCTGCTGATAGGAAACCTGTGTCTGATCTTGCTTAGCCACTAATTTGACAGCTTGTGTCTTAGTGTAAATAACAAGGATTGTTATTGCAACAGCTGCCATTAAGCACGCAAGATGCCATCCAGTACATTAGGACGTTCATAAGAAAACAAGAACAGTTTCAAGACTTCATCCTCCTCTAAGTCCACATTCAGAAATGGGACTAAAGGAGCCAAGATTTTCAATGTAGTTCTTAGTTGGTATTAATGGGTAGTTAACTATCAACTGGTAATGGGTTAGCTGGCACAAGACTTGTACCATCCACTGTTCAGAGCGAGAGATATATCCTATACAGGCTGAACATGTCAAGGTCATTGTGAAAGCGTACGTAATGGAAGGACTGCAAACTGAAATGCCACTAGTCCACTGACTTCTTTAAAAAGAAGCAGCATGACGTATGGCACACCTGAAGGCATGAAAACATTACACTACCAGTATACCTGAGGGAGAGAACAGGTTCACCTTCTCAGTGCTTCTCTTCTGTAAGCATCTAACACTACATAGGCTCAGTCTAACTGAAGGACCAGCTTCTCTTTGAAAGATATCAAGGTCCACTTTGTGGAGTGTTAGGCTGTAAATAAGAGTTAACAGAAAAAAAATTCAAATTTTACCTTCTCACATTACAAAACGGAAACCTGCATGGTTGAAGTAATTTTGCAATGTTCACTTTTTATGGACCACAGAGCCACATCCTCTACAAGGATCTCCTAAAACTTAGGGGAACTTGTTTCAAGCTCTTCTAGCTCAATATTCTTCTGTCACCTGAAGGAGAGCATCCTGTCACTTCCTTACCAGCCTAGGACACACCTCATTGCTACAAGATGGTATCTCCCTCCAAAAACACTACATAAAGGAGTGTTGGTAAGGTGTGAAGTCTATTACCAACCCACCTGGAGATCATTAATCATTACTAAACAACCAGCTTCTCCAGTAGTAACAGAAGAATGAATTTCTAGTTTCCTGTTGAAGCTCTTTAAGAGTTGTTTGAAGAGGATGTAAGATCAGAAGAACCTCAGCACACACACAGGATGACAAACTTGTGAGTTAAAAAAAAAAAGTTAAGCATAAAACTTGACCTGGAAAGTATGTTTTCAAGTTAGAGAGGTAAAAAAAAAAAACCAAGAAAAACCCCAAACCAAAAAACAAACACCACTAAGGCTTACAAGACACTCCTTGTTTCTCCAGGGGAATGTGGAGTATCTCACTCCTATCCTGGACTACAGCATAAACAAAACACGACTGAGAGGAGTGAAGGTTTCACAGTACTTTTTCCTAAAATACCACCAAGTCCAACTTACTCTAGTCCTTAATCTTAAGAAAGCATACAGTCTTCACGTCGGCACATCAGTAAACAGCAGACCTTACTACAGACACAGACTACCGCTCCCAGGAAGCTGTCACCTAGCCTAAGGAACACTCCAAGCGAACCCAGCCAGACGCCGAGGACATTGGCGAGCCTCTGCACGAACATGTGACCGCATGGCTACTCACTCACATGCACCGGGCATTGCGTAACCCGGGCACACCACAGGAAGGCGGCACCCCGGGCAGCTGCCGCTGCAGCGGGCAACGGCCGGCCGCTAGCGCCGGGCACGGGCTGAAGCTCGCTAAGCCCCAGCCCGCCCGCTGTCGCGCCGCAGGTGCTCCCCGGCGGGCCCGCTGGGTCACCGGGCTCTCCCGCCTCACTCCGGCCTCGGCCCCCGCCTCCGTCCCGCCCGGCACCGAGTCGCGGGGTGAGGGAAAGGGGAGGGACAGCCCCACCGGGGACAAGGAGGGGACAGCCCGGTACCACGCTCCAGCTTCGCACCGCCCCGAGCCCAGCGGCCTGACCCACACCTGGCGGCCGGCGGGACAGCCGCCTCCCTCAGCCAACTTCCACGCTCGGGAGACCCCCGGCTTCAGGCAGCGCGGGGAGCCACCGCCGCCCCCCCCAGTCCTGAAGCAACACCCGGGGGGATGCCGCTCCCCACGGCGGGCACCCGCCGCTCCTTCCCTTCCCGACGGTGCCAGGAGGCCCGGCCCGGCCGGCCGTTGCCCCCCGCCCCGCCGGGAGGGACTCACCCGCACGGGCGACAGAAGCAGAAGGAGGAAGAGGACGAGCAGGCCGAGGCCGCCCCGCCCGGGGCTGCCGTGCGGGCTCCCCATGGCGGCGCGGGCAGGGGCGCGGGGGTCCGGCAGGGCTCCCGGCCGCAGCACCGAGAGGCAGCGAAGAGGAGGCAGAAGGAAGAGGAGGTGAAGAAGAAGGAGGAGGAGCAGAAGGGAGGAGGAGGAGGAGGAGGCGGCGGGGAGGCAGCGGCAACCGCGCCCGCGCA
>JAVKLA010000027.1:2918512-2969195 GCA_034782735.1 Sagittarius serpentarius
GGGGGCGGGGCCGCGCCTCACGCCACGGGCGGGCCGCGCCTCAGGGGCGGTGGAGCCGGTGGGGGGGGGCTGCACCGCTCCGCCCCGCCCCGCCCCGGCCCGCCCCGCGCCGGCCCGGCCTGGCCTGGCCTGCTGGGAGGTGGCGGGAAGCTCGGCCCGGGGTCAGAGCGAAGCCGTGCTTCTCCGGAACGGAAAATGACGCCTAGACTGAATTGGCAGCCGGTCAGCGGCTTTGTATGGGGGCGGAAGCGTTAGCCACGGAGTTTAGGAGAGTCGCCTTAAAAATCCTGGCTGTGACAAAAGCGCTTTCATTTTGCCTCAAAGTTACGAATTCCCGATTTCCCAGCAGTGAGTCTCCCGACCCCGTGTTCTGTTCCCGTGCAGCTGCGATGGACGTAGCCCCGAGGCGAGGCAGGTCAGGCTGCCTGGTGGGAGCCCGCTTTCCCGGGGCTTTTGCCGCTGGTGAATTCGGCTGGCAGGGCTGCGTGTGCCGCTCCTGACGGGCGGGCATCAGGTGGCCCGGCCGATGTCGCCATCAGCAGTTTTGGGAGCGCTGCTGGCGCTCTGCCCCTCTCTTTGTTTGGGATCTGGCTGGGAGGAGGCACGCTAACAGCGGGGTGCGATGCCTTCCCGCGTCGTCTCTCTCTGATTTCCCCGCCGCTTTCCTGCCTTGGCAGCCAGGTAGGGCACGCTGCGCTGCTGGAATAAAATACGTGATTTAGCGGATATTGCCATCTGCTTGGCGCAAATGCAGACGAGTCTTGGTGTCATGGCTGCACGGGCTAACGTGTTGGCCGGGGACCTCTGGAGGGTCACGTAGTCACACTTTCTGTTGAAAGCAGAATCCAGTTGGATCAGGCGGCTCAGGGAATTGTCCGGCTGTGTTTCCAGTGGCTTCAGAGGTGGAGATTTCGCAGCCTCCTTGGACAAGCTGTTCCACTCCTTGACCACCCTTAACAGCAAAATCCTTTTTTTCCCTGCATCTGAAGAGATTTTCGCATGCTCCCGCTTAGGCCTTTTGCCTCTTGTGCTGTCACTGCGCCTGCCTGAGAAGACTGCGGCTCCCCCTTCCCCGCACCCTCCCATTTGGCAGCTGCGGAGGGCAGTAAGATGTCCCCAGAGCCTGCTTTCTGCTTGGGGCTGAGCAAACACAGCTCGTGTGCTCCAGGAGACCCAGCCATCGTGGTAAACTGGACTTGCTCCAGTATGCCAGCATCTTTTTTTTTATTCTGGTGAGCCCGAACCTGGACACAGTACTCCAGGTGTGGCCTTACAAGTCCCTAAGAGAGAGGAATAACCCCCACCCTTGACCTACTGGCTGCTCCCTCGCTGATACAGCCCGCTGACTCACGTTCAGACTCGTGCCCAGCCCAGCCACCCCGTTCTTTTCTGCCAAACTGCTTTCCATCTAGTCACTGCCCAGCTTGTGCTTTTCCATGGGATTATTCCATCCCAGGCGGAGGACTTGGTATTTGGCAAGTGCTAAACAAAGCTAGAGTAGCTAAAGTTATATTCTCTTTTAATTGTGAGGTCATAAATAAACAATTTATTCAGCACTCTGCTGTGTGATCCTAAAAGCAGGGGACTGAGTCGCCGTATTTTCTAGGTTCTTCACACAAGCAGAGGATGCAGTGGGAATAGCTTGCATAGCTACAAGTTAAAAAAAGATGCAAGAACCTTGTTTCAGTGTTTGTGAAAAAGGGGAAGGATAGAAAAACTGACTAAACAGAAATGGCAT
Source organism: Sagittarius serpentarius (assembly GCA_034782735.1). Classification (NCBI taxonomy): domain Eukaryota; kingdom Metazoa; phylum Chordata; class Aves; order Accipitriformes; family Sagittariidae; genus Sagittarius; species Sagittarius serpentarius. Next base: position 2,920,251 of record JAVKLA010000027.1, read on the forward strand.
TTCCTTTTGAGTGAATTACATAGAGAAGAAGTGATTTAAGAATCACAAGTGAGAGACAACCAATTTATAATGTTGCAAAACAAGCAAAAGGGAATCTATTGCAGCGACAACTTCCATCATACAGTAATTAAGTCCATAACACCACACTTGTCTACCACCTACGGTATAAACAGAGAAAAGAGGTAGTATTTTAATATTTATCTAAATGTCTGATGGATATCTATATTTAGATGGCTGTCTAAATCCACACTTATTCCCATGCACTCCCTCAGAGAGTGCTGCCTTTTTGAACTCGCAGCTAATGTGAAGTGGTACAGGTGTGAAGACTGATTAACAAACACTAATCAGACTAAGCCTATCTTTGGTCCTAGCGACTTCTGAAATCTTGTGTAATGGCAGATGCAGAAACTGAAACATGTATCTGTTTCTACCTCGCCTCTGTACGCTGGCAGCCAGCAGACCAGAGCAGGGTATTCCTTCAGCCCTGCTGCAGCCTTCAGTCTTCATCGTGGCTGCATGCCATATTCAGGAGGTGAGGGTGCCAACCTATCTCTAGCAGCTCCTGGGAGTTTAAGTGTAGTTGCACAAGTGTTACTGATGATACAGTTGGCACCATTGACTGTGTCATCTTAAAGTTACCTCTTTCCTTCCGAGCAAGGAAAAAGTAGCCCTGACTAGTTAACCCACATCAATGCTGCCAACAGCTTTGATTTAAGAATCACAGGTGCCTTGTCTGTGGTACACATGGCCCAAAAGAGACCGTCCCCACTCCCAGCTGCTCTCGCTGAAGAACATTTGTCAACTTAAGTCTTGTAGGGTTCCCTTTTAAACCCACGATTATGCATAGCTGTTAGGGACTGCCCGCTTCAAAGCCTAACGGGGAATACTTTTTCTGATTCTCAGCAGCGTATACAAAACTACATTTTGCTGTCTGGAAGAAGAGGCCAATGTTAATTCATCGTGTAAGGTGTCACTTGGTGCTTCCATCACACCAAACAAGTCCTTTAATTGTCCATTAGAATCAAATCAGCTCTTTTCCTGACTGGATACCCTGAATGGTGTAAAGGTGCCTGCCGGGAAGCTCATGTAAAATAGCTACCTGCTTTGTGCTCTTCTACATCTTTGACGGAAAGCCCTGAGCGTTGCCTTCAGAGGTGTAGGCCTTACTGTGTATCCATTGCTTCACTCAGTGCAGAAATGGAACCGGCATTGCTGCTTCCACTAGAAACTCAAGCAGCTAGTGGTAATGACCTTGCAATTTCTAGATGGCAATCTGTCTGAAGAATTACTTGTGCATACAAATGGAAACACAGTACGTGATTGCTTTGCAGCAAAATCAATGAAAACGTCCATCGCTGTTTATTCTCCATAATTTATTACAAACCTTTATTATTTCTATTGCAATAGCACCCAGAGGCACTTGCTAGAAGTGAGAACTACATTAAGCAACACCCTGCACAAGCACATGGGAAAGCGGGATATTCTCCTTGGCCGTCTTGTAATCTGTGTGAAGACAAGCCGCAGCAGGTGAGTGAGAAGTTTCACCCAGTTTCTCACACCTCCACTTTTTTTGTGGAGCCAGTCCAAACCACTATAGCTTGTTCCAAGACTGTTTTTCCAGCTAAACCAGAATAATACTTGTACTAAACAAAGCTGGTGTTTCCTATTTGGTGTTGTAAGCAAATCGTATTCTTTTCATCAGCTCTCATTTGTCAGCCTTCCTCACCTGTGGGGGCCTGCTCGCCTTTTAATTATACCCGTCTCAATGTACCTATTACTTTGGTCAGGTGCTCTTGGCTTCAGGCTTCCCATGTGGGATCAAACCAGAGGGCTGACAGCAATTTGCCTGATGTTGCCAGTACTCACTTAAATATACAGGTAGTATGTCAGGTGATGCTGAATCAAGTCTTTTTATCTTTTCATCTTTGTACCTGCCCTAGTGTATTCTGATGGCTGCTCTACCAACCTGTGCCGCTGTGTTCTTGTCTAGCCTTAGAAAGTCCTATAGTCACCCTTTAAGATCACATTCTTTCTGCATTTATCATTGAACTCATTGAAACTTGTTCGTTTTTATTACAATTAGACAAAGTTTTTTACTGTCTAATAGCAAAAGCTTGGGACTTGAATTCAAATGACTCAAAGTTCGTTCCAGTTTTGTTACAAACTTGCTGGATCATCTGGGCAGGTCCCAACCTCTCCAGTGCAATTCCCTCTTCGGTAAAGCGATGCCAATTGCATGGCAACATGTGGCCCAAGAACTCCAAAACCAGGTGTCAACCAGTGAGCAGTTGAAGGAAAAGATGGTAGAAATGCAGCTTTTTATTGCCGTAGAGTCTGGAGATGCGCTGCACTTGTCGCTGTGAGCAAATAGGTGCAGTGTGTACTCATGCCAGATACTGTGCATAAGCACTGATACGCTGACACATTCAAGGTTTGACCTATTAATGTCTGTGTGTGGCTCCTGGTTTGCATTTACGTCGGTTTACTGAGTCCCTGTGAGCACCGTGCTGCCATTTGGCGAGTAACTCGGGATTTGCTGTCAAAGTGGAGAATCCGGGCAGAACTGTCACAGGGGAGTCCTTGAGGGCACTACCAAAATCTGACTTGGCAGGGGGAACAGGAGACAGGTTTATGAACTACAACTCGCCCAAGGAACAGCTTGCTTATGGCTGGACTTGAAGATATTTTGTCAGTTTTGTAATGGTTTGTCCCAGTGAGTAGCGTCCGATGCAGTCGCATGGCCAAGGGAGCCTCGGCCAAGGGTGCAGAGACTGATCTTGGAGTCTTCAGAAAGTGGAATAGTTCTTCTGCCTCTTCATACAACGTAGTCTGGACAAGCAGACCACAAGGTTCCAGTATAACTTTTCCAAGGGGATTATAGGAGCCTATACCCATATGCTGGATACAAAGTATGTATGCATACACGTATACACGTATACCACACAAGAACGCGTCTGTGCAGTACATATAAAATTGCAGTCTGTTTCAGTTCTGTGTTGTAGGTTAGTGTCGTGCTCCATCTGTGCATCCAAGCCAGTGAGACATTTGCCATAGCAAAGAGGTCGCGTCCCTTGTTCCTCCCTGACTTAGCTGTGTTCCCCACCGGCACGTCCCAGGTTGCTCTGCTGATCCCTGCTCCCTGGCAAGGTGCAGCACTACGCAGCCCTTGTGCCTGCTCTGAACGAGCTGACTCGACGTTAAAAGCAGGACGTTTAAGCATTAGTCCAGTTAAAATGCCTTGTCGACATTGTGAGAGCGAGATGGACTATTTTGCTGCGCAGCTACAGCCACAGTTGCTAGGCTTATGGTCTTGTTACTGATCTCATGAGAGTTAGCAGCTCTTCAAATCACTGAGGAAATAAAGGAAAAAATGTATTGATTCATATATTTTAAGATCAAGGAGACTATTATGATCACATAATGTTACTTCCTGCATATCATATAATTTCATTCCTGAATCAAACACAAAATGTTTCAGGTGAAATGCATCTTTCAGAATAAGAAGTAATTGTTTGGGGGTTTTATAAACTCAAACGATGAAGGAATCATGTCAGCAATTTTTTTCAATAGATAATTATCCTCACTCTTGAAAATCCACAGCTTGAAGTTTGAATTTGTCTAGTTTCAGGCTCTTGACACTGTTTTGTTATGCTTTCATGTGCAAAATTAAGGAGCTTTTCACTACCAGAAATCATCCTTTGTAGTGATTTAGGCCATGAACAAGTCACAGCACTTTCTCTTGATATTCTCTGAGGAGATGGAGATGCTTTACTGAGTTGTGGCTGTAGGAATTTTTGATGAAGATTTAAAACATAGCTCACCACAGCAGAAAATTGTAGGAATGAGGCAAAAAGCCTGGGATGTCAAACACAAGGTCAAAAATATGGTTTTCAGTGTAGACTCTTTTCCTCTTTTATAACGTTCATAATCCACTGCATACCATAATAAGCATATCAGCAGGGCATGGATTTTTTTTTTTTAAACTGAAGTAGGTCAGATCAGTGTAAGGACCAGTTTTACATTTAGGAATAATAACAGAACCACCAAGACATGTTTGACTAACCGAATAAAAGTATAGTCTTCTTTGGTGCCTAAGTTGCCTTTTATACTCTTCCTTTCAGATCTGACCTAATGGATTTAATGTCAAGAGGAGTCTATCAGTGATGTCTGGATCTTTGAAACAAACCTTGTTATGTCATGCTCAATTAAATTTTCCTGTTTCTCAAGCCAGGGCATTGGCTTTATTTGTTTTGTGAATGCTGTCTCATCTGTAAAGACCTGGAAAATAATAAAAGTCTAATCAATCAAGTGGAATAGAATGAAGTGGTCTTTACTTAAATAGGAAATTAATTCTGATATTCTACAAAGAGGAAGAGTAGAATATGGAGGAAAGGAAAGAAATATTGAAGTATGCAGACAAGATAATCCAAGGAGTACATTCATTTTTATTGAAATGAGGGTATGGAAAAATGTGTTTTAGCAAAGCAACATTCCTGTTGCAGAATATTAGTCTTACATGGAGTTACATAAATTTATATAGTTTTTATCAAATGCATAGAAGGGCAGGTCAAAAGAAACTGTGGAATTCAGAAAAGTATGAAACCATCGTGACATTTCCAAGGACCAAATGCAGAGCCGCTGTGAGAAGGCACAACTCCATTTAGTCTCATGAGTGCAATACAATACTCCGTTGCTGGAAAAAAGAGCCACGTGTATAATCTTTGGTTGGACTCGTAGCAAACGTTAATGTTTTAACACCACTCACTCAGCCGTTCCAGACAAAGGCAGTATTTTACATCTGTTCAGTGTTCATATGAAGTGAAGTACAAATGGGACAGGGTTTGTGCTACCACATTTTCTGTGCAACAATTCCAAAATTTCTGAGACAGCACAAGATTTGGTTTACTTATGAATTTCCTAATAGTCACCATGACTGGCTGAATAAAGAAGTGTGAATTATTCTTGCAATTAGGCTCTGACTCTGAGGCAAATAATCATTGTTGTTAAAGTGCACTAAATATGACCTGCAGCTGTTTGATCTGGTCCTCTAATCCTCTCAGCTCTTCTAAACTAAACAAAGGTGGGTGGATCAATAGTGAGACGGTTTCACTCCACGGGAAGAACAGCATGTGCAAGTCAGGAGGTACAACATTGCCTTTTGCATCATTACTAAATAGATGTCCCTGCACACTGCACTGCAGTGATCATCTTAAATGAAGAGCTCCATGTGCCTGGGACCTCTGAGGCTACCACGTCACTGATGGGATGCCGCTTCTCTCTGTACACCATGGGCCTTTCCTTGTGCTCATCCCCATCCTACAATGACTTGACCCTAGTGAAATAAAAGAAAGATGCCTTATACTTTCCCTTCACTCATTTGCGTAGCCTGTTCTTGGTTGCACACCCTTTGTACTCACTTGCAGCTGATGGGAAGTCACCAGGCTACAGCACCTGCATAAATGCGCCAGGTGGAGAGGACAGCAGGCGGGGCCCCTGGATCTGAATGTGCAGAGAAGCAAGCCTAAAAGCAGTGCGCTAGTACAGCTGATTTTTTGGGGGTGTAAGGGGGATATATATACGGCATTTTGGGGAGGAAAAGAAACCCCAAAACCTAGCCCAGAAAACAATTTGGCTTGTTATCCTGTCCCAGTTCTATTTCACATCATTATATGGTACCTACCTTCATCCCGCCATCTATGAAATGGATTTAGTGCCCCTTAATTTCTAGTCTAAATTTACTCCCGTCTATTCATATGAACCGATGAACAGCTGCTGCATTTCACTGGTGTGTGAATGAAATAACCTATTTCCCTGCCTCCTCCGGCAATGCATTTTGGAACTTACAAAGGTAATAGTGTCTGCAGAGCACTTTGACAGCCTCCCACAAAAGGCATGACAACTATGCAAAGACCTATTGTCAATATTAGTGAATCGCTTCAGCCACGAAGGGAAAGAAGGCTTCCGTTTTAGAACAACAAACAAACCACAGCAGTATTTACTGAGCACTTTAAAGATAACAGCAGCTACATAAATACTAAGAATTGTTAAGGTTTCTTTGTGAAAAGGTTAATTGCATGGTGAGAAACGGTATTGTAACTTTCGAGCCTGCCTACAGGCAAAATAAGCACCTTTTGGTTACTGGGAAGCCCTCTCTCCCAAGGCTCTGAGATGAAACAGATGCTCCCAAGGGGAAGGTTTCCATGCCTAAAAATCCCGTGTTGGCTGAATAGTGTCTTTGCTGCAGCTAGATTCAACTTCAGCCTCAACGGGGCAGAAAAAGGCTTTGCTGCCAGTTCTCCACCACGGAGAACCCCCCTCTGCCGCCAGCCTGTGTGCCCTATCAGCCATCACTAATGAGAGCCAGGACGGAGCTACAAGCCTCTCCCTTCAACCTATGCTAGCCCCACATTTCAAATTTTGTTTAGAAATAAGAAAAGCCAGTTATAGCCCAATATCACTCAAAAAAAAAAAAAAAGAGGACCTCTCAGAAGAAGGTCAGCAGATGGTCTGTACAGGACGCAGCATCCCAGGTGTTCTTCGCTTGTTGCATGAGAGCCCCGGCTGCGGTGGCCAGTCGTGGAGGCGGCTGGACACACAACTTGGAAAGTCCCACTCTAAATGGTGGGGAGCGGACGTGCATCTTCCCATGGACAGGCATAGTTCAAGAAGAAGCTCTTTGCTGAGTAGCTGCCCCCTTTGGGGTGAGACCACTCTCACAAGAAAATACATCTGGCAGAAAGGAGAGGCCGCCTGCAGATACTGGACACCTGCATGTTGTTGTCTCAGCTCGCTTTCTTCAGCTGACACAGGACCACCGCTGGCTTGCCCTGTCCTCTCTCCTATGCTCTGCGATCAGGAAAAAAATGGGAGACCCTCGCCAACAGTGGATGCTTCCGCATTTTTTAGGAAGGCTGCTTGACCATTATAGCCTGTCTGATACTAAGAGTATTTATTGTTCACCCAGCATGACTACTGAAGACCTTCTAATGATTATCCTCCTCCTTTACAACTGTGAAAGGGCTTTTCATCTTAGGAGTGTGGTTCTTCCCAGCTGTTGATCTGAAGAAACTTTAGGGAGAAAAATCAATATTGAGGCCGGGCTGCCTAGAGTCCCTCTAGCATTCTCCAAAACAGTATGTTCACCTTCAGCCCACTGTGGGCTCCACGTAAATCTATCCTCTCCAGCGTTGCTTGTTAAAGAAGTTAGAGTCCAGTCCCACGTAATGCTGTACAACTTAAGTTCCCAATAAGGCTCTTGAGATTTCTGCATGCTCAGTATTTTTTAGTCTTTTGCAGAACTTAACCTTGGATACAATTATCCTCTAAGCATCTTGTGTAATTCTTTGGTTCTGTACCAGTTCGTCTGCAAGTTTCTGTTAGGCACAACATTATTTTAATTTAAAATCACAGCAGCATGATTACCTAAACAAATAGATTTTTCTGGTGTCTTCTTATACTGTTGGAAACTTAAAGCTTTCCTTTCTAATGCTGAATAGAAACTGAATAGCAGTTCCAGCTTGCAAGCAAAGGTACACCCATTTCTGTTCCCTTCACTAGAACCCTGACTTCTTACCTAACTTACTCACAAAAAGGATAACTTTATGATTTGGTAGTGTATATGGCTAATTTGCACTAAGTAAACTACATTCATTTGTGCTAGCTCACTAAAAGATTTGCTTTTTTAACTCACTGAAGCAAAAGTGCAACAGTGCAGCTGGATCCTAGGCAGACATTTTTTAAGCGGAGAATATTATTTTCCTTACAATCTTCTCTGTCTTCAACTTTTAAAGCAATTTTTCAGTAATTTGCCAAGGTGTGAAGGCAGGTGAAGTGCCTGGATATATATATACTGAACTAATGTTATACCTCAATTCATTGTAAAATAATCTCTAATGTTTTTGTGGCTAACAGGATGTACTATGTACTGTTTATACTGCAAAAATGACAGGGTTTTAATGGGGTGTCTTACAGCAACATGGTTAAAACATAGCTCTTCACAAACCATCTACAATTTGCACTGCCTTCCCCACACAGGCACTAGTAGCGTGTCTAAGCATCTCAACCACAACAAAGGCCAAAATTGCTATTGAGAGTTCATTTTCCATGCCTGCATTAATTAGTGGGCCTGGTCGAGTGTGGCTATCTGTAACCCTCTCACCAGCGGCTGAAACACCTGTGTGCTGCACACTTCTCCCTTAACTCCCATCACAGACCTGGGGAACAAGTGCATTGCATAGTAGCTGTGGGTACTAAACCATAGTGTCACATACATGCATGTACAGAACATACGTATACCACTTGTATAGCATCTGTGCTGTTGTGCCCGACAACTAAATTTCTGATGTACTTGTGCCAGTGAATGTTATGCCCTGGTTGGGTTGCTCAGTAACCGATCCTCCCCTACCCACAAAAATGCATATATGTAGACTGTAGGGTTGGGGATGGATGCCCATAGCACTGCGTCCGCATTGCATAATGCTATCAACTGCTCCGCTGTGTTTCTGTTGCTGGACAGATTGACAGATCAAGATGCTACAACCGAGGAGGACATCTCCTTGCATATTGTTTGGTCGGTAGCTTTTGGCATAATTTGTAACGCTCTGGATCATTTTTACGGACCTTCATGTAGCAGCTAAAATGTTACCAAAGCCCTCGGCTGGCAGGAGGACTTTTCCTGTTGGGATGTCGCAGGTGGGATCTCACCTCTAGCCCCATGCAGCACTTGGAGGTAGAGAGGAATGGTCCGAGCTGCCCCTGCCAGCAAAGGGAGGGCAGCGGCACCACGGGACTGCTCCAGGACCAACTGCATCCAAACAGCTGCGAGGTCTGGGCATCCCTTTGGCACAAGGGCCGAGTACTCCCGACCCACACGTGTGCTCCGAGGCACCCATTACAGGTGTGCGGCCATGCCAGTATGGGGACGCGTGTCTGAAACGGTGGGAGCGCTTGCGCGTGCGGGGATGCGTATGCTGCAGGCATGGAGGAGCAAACGTCAGTGTTGCTACCGGTGGGATCCTGGAGTACAGGCAGGGCTGCAGTGCAAACGCAGCTCCCAGGCCAAACCCTGCTCTCGTCGCAGTCCTGCAGTCAGCGATGCCGGGCTGAGGCCCCAGCCCATGGCGACTCCATGGCATGGGCCTCGTGTGTTCAGGGAGCGTGTACTGGAGAGGCTAACCAGTTCGGCAAACTGTTCCAACAAGCCCTTCTCGGGCAACCTAGGTTTACTGTCATGCTGCTGTGGTCAGGGCACATCTCTGTCAAACTGCATTTGCTACAGGGCTGCATTAGCTTTTCCTTTGCTTTTCCTTCGTGCGGAGGAGTCGGAGGATGCGTTCATTTTTCGTTAGTTCTGCTGGCAGTTCATTTGCCTGGAACAAAAAAAACCCTTGAGGTTAGCAGAAACGAACAAGTATTTCCAAAACATGGTTTAAAAGCATTAAACTCTAAAGAAGATGGGCATTGCAATGACATGTTTATTCCAGTGTTGTCTCCACCGCTGTTGGAAATATCTCAAGAAATCACCTTTCAGTGTGCAGATCTGACTGACGTCTTCAAAATAATCCCAGTGTGGGATTTGAGTGGTCAGCTTATTTTGTGCTGACTGTCCAAACTAAATGGTATCCCTTGGGCTCCATAGGCTTCTGCCACAGAAGCAACAGAGAGCATAGCTGCGGGTTTTTTGGGGGGGAGACGAGGCAGGTCTTTAATACCAAAGTCCATAAAAATGCGAGCAAAGACTTTAATTGCTATGAAATAGTCAGTGCTATTCTGGAGGATTCATAATAGAACATCAGAGTTTGGTTTTCTGTCTTTATTGAATACAATTTTGGTAACAGAAAGTATTTATAATGAAGCTACTTCTGAAAATCAGTAATTCTGTCCTGCAAATATACTCTGTTGTCCCAAATTGCATGTTATTTATAAAAAGAAAAATCAGTAGAAGAGGTTACAGCCACAGATTTTTCTTATACTGCACACCCTCCTGCTGCAAATCTCCATCAGTAGCAGAAAAATCTTGCACACTGTTCGGGTGATTGTATCAAAACAAAATGCCTGTTAACACTAACTACTGTATGAGCGGCATCAGCTCTGCTGCCATCACGTGGAATGATACAGAAATAACAGGCACAGATTTTATATTAAATGACCAAAACGTTTAGAAGGTATGTGCTGGATTACTTGTATTACAAACATTCATTCACCCAGTCATAAACCAGAAGTAAATATCAGACCATCCATTCGCAGCTTAACAAACCCAGCTCGATATCAAATACTAGTAGTGGCAAATAGTTCATAAACACAACTCAGAGGAAGACATTTTCATGGAAATGATCAAACGTGTAATGTTAAAACACTTCACAGAATAAAACTAAGACAAGTTTTCTGCAGAAAAATTGCTGTTATAAGAATGACATTAAACTATTTCAATAAACAAACAGATTTACAGTAAGATATGGGAAAGATGCGTATAATTTGGGATATTTTTTTGTATTAGCAATGTGCTGAATTCTAACCAAGTTTTCTTACGAAGGACACCCGGATACACATTTCTCTTGCTGCGGAAATATGCTCCTTACACATCTGTATGGAGATACGAATATAACTTGTGACTTAGCAGAACAGTAACAGATTACTGTAGCCCTAAAATGCAAGCTAGCTAGCCCATGACTAGTCAGCGTTAATGATTTAATCCGTGGTGCTCCAGTGAGTGAGTGCAAGGTTTGGTTGTTCTCAGACTGATGTAACTTCACAAGAACCGGCATCACCAGTGGCACTGCCTACCACCCTTACAGATGTTTGTATACAGAAGCGCATGGACCAAACGGTGGTGCTTCAGAAGAGGATCAAGAGGCAACCATGGACCAACACAGAAACGTGGGCTGCCACCGCCTCCGCGGCACACGCGGCTCCACCGCTCGGTGCTCCCCACCTGCTCCTCGCCCAGGACGGCGTGCCAGGACGTACCTTGTTCCTCAGGCACGGGTCTGCTCCTGCTTCGAGAAGCAGGGCCACTGTCCTCGCGTTGCCACTCAGGACGGCCGCGTGGAGAGCAGAGGTCCCATTCTAGAAAATAGCAGTGGAGATGTTTGTACCATGCATGGGAAGAAATCAAGAGGCAATGAAACACAAGTGTTTGCAAGGAACAAACCTACGAACAAGAAAGAAGTAACACGGAAGAGATTAGGCCATCAAAGGTATCAGGTCTGATTTAGACAGGGTGCTGGCAGGTTAGTGGGCTATGAAGGAGGTGGTTTTAAATGCTTTAATAAAAATGAAAGTCAAATTCACTTTACCGGAGCAATATTTCCTTTTAAAAATTACCCCTGTCAATAGATTAGAGGTGAAACGAACACAGCACTTGCTTCTGCCTGGCAAAACCAGCCATTAATAAGTGAAACAGAAGCACAAGCAGTAATGGAAACCATCTGTGCATTTTATCTTCTTTTTCTGATGATTAATGGTCTCAACGTCAGACAGCTGAAAGGTGATTTTTTATGACTGGCCTGTTGTTTGTGGCTGCAAATGGACGGTTCAAGTAAGTGTGGAAGCTGTTTCGTACTTGTAATTAACAACTAAGTTAATGCCACCTGGATTTTCAAGTACATCAAAATTGCCAATCAGTTGCATGCACAGAGGCTGTCAACGTGTGTGATTTATAGGCACATAAAATTAGATCAGCTATTAAAAAGCAGCTTCCAAATATCTGTTATTGTTCAAGTCACTTTTTGAATTCAGAGGAAAACAAAATCACGCAGAGCATCTGCTCACAACAGATCTCTTAGGATACTATTTTGCTGACTAAATGAAATAGAGGGCAGGGTATAATGCTAAAAACTGCACCGTCAAGAGCAATCCATTTACATTGGCAATAAAATCAGATGACGAAAAGCCAGAGAATTCCTTCTACGACACAATGTGTTTCCTCATTCCAAAAATCAAATTCACAATTTCGTTTGAAAAGATTCATTTGTGTGTGGCATTAAAGGCTAAACAAGATAATTTCATTTTTCTCTTGACTTTTTTGGGCTTGAGCTCCTTATTGTCTTTCACTGGCACAGTCATAAACATCAGGTCTTTCGTCAGAGCCTTTGCCTTCTTGAGCTTCTGCCTAAAAATGTGTGTGTTTCACTACCAACCTTCAGCAGGCCAAGCGTAGGAGAGAATTTCAGCAACTCTTCTATCACATTGTTGTACCCTTTAATGGCAGCCTTCAGTAAAGCAGTCGTACCATCCTTTGAAAGAGCGAGGAAGGTTAGTTCAGTTGTTCCCAACGCTTTACTCACGTTCCCCTTGGCTGGCGGGAAACGCCAGCTCTCCCCTACACCTCTGAGAGGAGGGTCTCCTCTGCTCATCGTCTGTGAGGAGGCACCTCCACAGCATCTGCTGATGGTTTTAGGGCATCTGGAGGATTGTTCCTCTGGCAGGTGAAAACTTCAGGGTGAAATGAGCCAGTGACACCATATGTCATCTTTGTCTCTCATTTATATGGACATTTCCACTCCCTTATTCCAGAAGGTCCCTCCAGGAAGCTGCCCCAGACACAACAGAAAAAAGGGAGCCCACGGTGGGACTTTACAACCTGGCAAACAGGACAGACCCTGGGGACACCAGGCCTCCATTCAGGCAGACCTGCAGCCTCAAGAAAAGCTAGGAGGTGTTAAGCTGCAGACAGAGCGCAGGAAGAAGTGCTACTCACGTCCCGCGCGGCGTCCCGCTCGGCGCCCCGGAGCAGCATCACTCGCACCACTTCACTGTGACCCATCTGCGATGCAATCCACAAGGGAGCCGTCCCGTCCTGCAAACAAAGTAAGACTGCCAACCGTTTCACTTTGAGGTCCTGTGCTCCCCAGTATTTTACTGCCCAAGTCTGCCTACTGGAAGGGACATACTTCAATTCCTCGATTAAATCCTGCATCACAGATAGACATATGCAAAGTTGCTTCCAAAAGCACATGGGAGCTGGGTGTATCGAGTCAGAAGTGCTCCAGTTGTGGAGCAGAGCCACCCTTTGCTGCTTTCTCTTGCATAGTTGGCCTACACTGTGCATTGCTGTGTCAACAGTTAAAAAGCCCTCTTTGGCTTAGCACTTGTGGCTAAGATACATGGGGAAGTCTGAAACATGAAGGCCAAAGGTATCCTGTGTACTTTGAACTCTAGGTGGCTAAACACGACAGAAGATACAGGCAAATCTCAGCATGCCTGGGCAGATTCTGCACAGCTGGGTCTCTCTACATACGGAGTGGAAGTTGTTTATAGAAGCTAAGGAGCAATGCAAGGTGATCACCGACTTTCAATATTAAGTGACATTATTCACCCCCAGGGAATCTGGTAAAAACGTCCTGCCTTACTGGGATGGTGCGTATTTCATAAATTTTATCTTCAAGAACTCCACTAGAAAACAAGGCACTTATCAAGGAATCCAGCATGAAAAATTCTGGTTGGAAAAATTGTCCTGTGCAATCATTATCTGAGCAGAAAACTTCAGAAAATAAAATGTACATTCAGAACAAGCTAAACTTTATGATGGACTTCCATCCCAAAGGCAAAGGTGAATTGAAGCAGCAGAAGTATTTCTCACCGCAATTACAATTTAGTTTTGTGTCTTGTCCTCCTTTCGCTTCTAAATGGCCTGATTCTCCAGCCTACAGGAGGACTCTGATTCTCGTGGGCCTTTAACAAAAGGCTTTGCCTGTATGGACTTTAACATAGAAGTGAGGCCTCGCGTAGCAGGGTGCCTGCTTCTGCCTTCAGCGCTTGCCAGTTCCCCTCGCCACCCTCAACAGCCTGAAGACTTGGCAGGAAAAAAGAAGACAAAATATACTGGGGCTTCCAGAAGAGCCTTAATGAGAAGTTTCAGAAGAAAGCAACTTTTTACTTTAAGTAAGATATTTCCACCTTGATCAAAGAAGCAATCTGTCTCCTCAGCGCCAACTGAAGATTCATATGACTTGCTTACCCAATCCAAAAACTCACTGTTGAACCGGTTCTCTGCCTTCTATGGGCTTGTGACTTAACCCTTTGGAAGAAACAGAAGGATTATTTCTTCCTTTGATATGATATTCTGGGCTTCCTTTTTTCTGATTCTGAGAAAGAGCAAACATACATCCTGAGATCTTCAGTCTTCTCAAATGGTGAGGAACAGGATCTTTGCCCACTCTTGTATAATTTCTTTATAAATTAACTCATTGAAATTAGTGACTGATTCATTCTAGTATACATCCTGTTAATACAATGAGTGTTCTTTGTGGCTCAAAAATAACAAAGGGTCTCTTGTATACAGTGTATGTGATGTTAGCGTGATGGCAAAAACTACCCATCTCCAATTTATAGTGTTTTTCCTACCACTAAGCAGACACTTTGTATTTTTTTCTAATCTTCCCCCACCAGAGGGCTCTAGAAAATAGCAATAGGGGCACTGAAAAAGCCTATAAAACTTGGAAAATACCTGAGAGCAGCCTACACAGTTTAATCTGCATGAAGAACCAATGCTGTGCAAACCCACACTTTATGCAAGAAATGCAAGCACAAGCACAGCACAGGGAATACAGCAGCTTTCTTTTACTCACGGTGAAGTTTGTAAGAACAACTCTTATTTTCAGGTATAAATGAAAAGGAGCAGAAGAAAATACAAGTGCCGGGTAACATCACGGTTACCATTAACTGTCCTTAATGGTACTGCTGTTAGACATCATCCTCAGTATCTCAGTTATAGGCCAGAGGCAAAAATACATTGTGAGAAAGAGTGACTGTCTTAGAGGACTTAGCCTGAAGAGAAGAAGGATGATGAAGTTGACGGTGGGCTTACATGGACTATTGTCATCTTCTCTCTCTTAAGCAAACAGCATCTAACATGCAGGTTTATGCAAACGTGTATAATATTTTCATGGAGTAGATGAGATTTCTGTCCATTTTCATTGGTGTATGGTGCAAAAGAGATTATTACATCATTGTACCAAGAGGCCACATGAGAATTCCTGCGTAAACAGATATTAGGGCTTGGAGAGGAGTCAGGAAGAAAGCGAGAACAGGGAAAGATGCAGTTCAAAAACTACTTTCCTTACCTTGTCCCTCTGCCCACCCAGCCGACTGCAGGCCATGACATTCCTAGAACAATGTTGGATACCCCATATGTTTTTAAGCTGTGCTTATTTCCATATTTGATTACAAGCTAGTATATATGGACTCCATCTTGTTATATCCAGCAGCCAGCAGGTCCACACATACTCTGACCGAAATTTCTGATGCTCTTCCTCTTACCCAAGAATAAATGACTTGGCTTTGCAGCTTTGACCCTCAGTGTTTGCTTGTGGTTTGGAGTTTTAGAAAGGGCCAGATTAGGGTGGGAGGTGAAATATCCTTCAAATTCCCAGCAAGGACTTGCAGGGACAGAGAGCCCCTACTCTCAGGCTACTCAGCATCGTCTCCTCCACTTTTCTGCCCACTTTTCTGCGAGTGGTGCCACTCGCACCACTACACCGGCTGAATTCTTGTTAATAACAAATTGCTTGCTTGTCTGAAGTCTATGCTTTATATAGGTTTACTGGCTTACATATAGGCGTAATTGCATATCATGTGTTAAGAAAAAAACATTAATTTTCAGAGTATTTTGAATCTGCTTAGCCAGTCAGACTAAAGCCTGCTGGGACACAGGCTACCAAAACAGTGTAAAATTCATTGGCAAATAATCTCGCTTTGCTATTGACTTGGAGAAGCAAAGAAACATCTCCTTCACTACGCTTCAGACACTGCCCCCAGCTCTGTCTAGACAAAAAGATGACAAAAGAATTCCTGCCTGGCTCCACAATGTCAGAAAGAACAGAAGGCAGCTAAAATCCAAGAGAAATGACATTGCCAAGGAAGAAACTCGCCAGGAAGCTTCACTGTTCAGTCTTGTGAGAGCTGAGCTGAAGGGCCTGCACGCAGACAGCCAGCACCATCCAAGATGCTCTGCGGTGTCAGGAGCATCCCCGTGGGACTGGGCGATGGGACACAAGACTGAAGGGGAACGGTACCCACTGCAGCAGCAGGAGGAGATGTACAAGGCAGATGCACACGCTCAGGCACATGAATTAAGCCCCCAAATTCACAAGTTAGAGAGGAAAGCCGGGACACCGTGAGGAAGGAGAAGCATCAACTCACGCCTGGCACTCCGCAGCCCTGTATTCTATTTTATGTTGCTTAGAAAATTTTCCTACAGCAGTGGGAGCAATTGTAGTTTGTAACTGATGGTAAGAGTCATCTGGCATCGAAACTGCCCCATCTACAGCTACATTCCTCATGACCAGCATGCCACCTTCGAACAAAGTACAAATTTGTTTGTTAGTAAGAAAGAGACTGAAGTCCACCCAACCATTACTTTACTAATTAAACAGTAAAAATGTTCCATTTGTTAAGGAAATGTTTCAGATTACAGTGGGCCCAAATACCAATGCCACGGACTTATCCAGGCATAATCTTAGCAGGGATCGGAGGTACCCTGAAGCAAAGTAAGCCCATCCTGCCGGAGATGAAACAGAGCCAGCAGGAACATTCACACAGAGTCAAGTCTTTGCCTCAGCTAAAATTTAAAAATGCCTCTTGAAACATTGTGTTGTAGAAATTGGATTAGAGAGCTAAAAAAATACTGTCAGAAAGAATTAGCTGGTGCATTATAATTATGGTTAGCAGAATGCAGTTTTTATGGCAACATGGTTCAGCTAAATCTAACGCTCGCCAACTTTATTTGGACCGACTCAAAAAGCATTAAAGCATACATTGGTCTTTCCTTCTACATTGATCTTTCAGACTGCATTAATTAACAGCTTTTAACATTTCTTAATCTTGATCTTGGGAGACAGTGTGGAGGCAGCCTACGAGCAGCTAAAGCATCAGCCCAGGGAGTAGCTGCCAGCACAGCTCTGGTGCTGGAGAGGTGGGGTAAGAGGCAGCAGGGAAATTACTTTAGTTTGGGCACGTAAAATACTAATCCAGTTTCCTTTTACTACAGGAGCAGCAAGGAGGCTACGCAGACCTACAGATGCAGCAGAAGTCATATAGATCAATCACTGCTGCCAGGCTAGGATTTGTCAGGCTTTTGGTGTAGGTGAAAGGAAATACTGAAAATACCTGGCAAAGCTTGTCACATGCCACGTTGTCCACTTTTATTAGAGTTTTCACATTCTTTTGCTCTCGCCTGCTGACTTTCTACTTGCTGTAGTCAGCGATCGCAGCCACCTGGCAGACACACAGCACTGTCTCCGAGGACAAGACCTTATCCCATCAATTTAAAATGTGCAGTGAAGACCCAGGACAGCTACCTTGCCTGCAGGGTTTCAGCAGACCACGGGGGAGGCTCTCTCATAGCAGGAAAGATTCCTGGGAAGCCCTGTCTCTACTCAGACATTTCTATGTGCTGGGAGTAAAGCTAGCTGTGCAACTGCCACATCTGGCTACTCAAAGCAGCATCTAAATGTGCTATTTAAGCACTGATTTTAGAGTCAAGAAACAGCTAAACAACTAGGGAACCCCTTTTTGGAAACCAAGAGAGCTTTTATGTGTGTCTCGGTACACCACGTATGCTCATGTACCCCATAGTCAGTTTAACGCCTAGGAAGTCTCTTGCACCCTTACCGAACACCAGCATACAGTGATGCAAGGTGGATCTAGCCCTTAGCCCCCAAGCAGGGACCTCTGAACCAGCCACAAATCTAGCTCACATATCATTTAATGATCAAACAGCAGCCCCACTGCCTATAGAGGAGCTAGTTTCATGCTTACGGTTGCCACTGGTTGTATGTGTTTGCAGGATCAGGCCTGCTAGATTAACTAGCTGGAAATGGGGACAGCAAGGCTTTCCACATGTATCAAGAACTTCCAGAGATGAAGGTAGCACTCATGCTTGAGTTTCAGAGTGCTCAGGGATGACACAAAGTAAAACTAAAAAAAGTAAAACTAAAAGTAAAAGCTTTTCTCAAAGAAAGACCAGCTTTGACACCAAAGCCACAGTACTGAAGGCCTGGTGATTTCAATATACCAAATTTAGTACTCACTAAAGTACCTCAGATTTTCAAAAGCTTTTCCAAGGATTTCCAGAAGAACGTAGGGATGTGGTAGGCTGTGTAGACCTTCACAAGCAACTTGGTACTACAGAAGCAGATCAGTAGTGGCAAGAGGTAGTGCAAGGCCCTTACATCAACGTTATATGCAGCTAGAGGGTTTTATTTTTATTCAGTTTGGTCCCTGGCCCAAACGTGCATGTGGTTCAGATCTGTTCAAAGGATCGGTCAGAGGTTTGATCTGCTTCAGGGTGTAAGTGCAACTGGTGCAGACCTAGAACAGAGCTTCCAGTTTTACTTCTTCCAGAAACAATCTAGTTTGCATGCAAGCAGAAATGACTGGGATATTTACTTCAAAACCACATTACTAATCTGGACTAAAACACAAATGCAGGCACAGCCACAATCTGCCTCCCAGTGAAACACCTCCATGGGAACCCGATGCCCAGAGAAAATTCCAGTGTTAGTTTTTCATAGCTATAAAAAATTAGAACCCAGCTCTGCCCTGAAGTGTTGAGCTTACCTGCCGTGGCTGGTTAACTTTTGCTCCTGAAGAAAGCAGCAATCGGATGACATCCAGATAGCCTCCTTGTGCTGCCAGGAAAATTGCAGAAGCTCCATCCTAAGAACAAATACATCCAGCTTACGCTGTGTTGAAATGATGCCATTTTTCAACACAAAACCAAACCAAACTGAATCGAGTTCTCGCTCTTAAGCCATTATGCAGTGTAACAGCAGATACAGAGCCACGCTTAAGACATAATTACCAAAATCCAAAGTCTAGTTCGTAACAAACTCTGGTAACGTTTTCATTCAGTATGCACAAGTACTGGCTCCCATCATATACCAAGCATTAAATCCTGGGTCTGGAATACTAAGAGTCTAGCTCATTGAAGCATTGATCTACATAACTAGAAACTCATTCCTGTATAGCAATATAGGTTCATTTAGCTTTTATATGTTCATGAAGCACTGAAGTCTGCCCTTGTGGCTGAAAGAGTAAGTACCGTGCCATACTGCTGTGCCACCCCAGCAACTACCATGCCACTGCTCTGGCACATCTCATAGAAGAGACTTCATCTGTAACACAGTAATGCAGAAGTAGCACGTGCAAGACAGAGTATCTCATAGCCCTATCAGAAACCAGCATTTTCCTGCAAAAAGCTTGTGTAAGAACAAATTGTGAACAAATACGGGATGTTATTTTTCCTCAACATGTCTTTCATGTGCAGGTGTTCTCAGAATTTGACTTGACAGAAGCTTCTTCCGTTGGAAAAAAATTTAAAAGTCATATTTCATTAAGGTTTTTTGATGAAAAATTTCCAAGCAGCATTATAATCCACCCAACCAACTAGAAGTGGAAGTCTGCACTGAAGAGTGGGACAAGTGTTTACCCATCCTACATCCACAGCACTCAGCACAGAGTGTGCTAGGGCAAGTTTTCCCAGGAGGTAAGACTCTTCTAGTTTAAATAGAGACATGAATGAACCCCTTCACTGCATCTCAGATGTACAAGTACACATCTCACGCCAGCTCATGCATATGCTTATCACAAAATACAGGGCATGTTAGTGGAAGCCTGTCATTGACCTGGTTGGCGTATCCCTGTGCTGGGACCGAATGCTGTTGTCTGCCGAGAGACACTGCTTCGCTACTCCTCTTCCTGCAAAACTCAGCACAGACTTAGTGAAGCATGAGCTGAACATAGTGCCCCAGGGACTGAATCTAGAACGTGTGTCCTTGATTTCAAGACAAATGTCCTGGTAAACAAGAGAGGTGTCTGCTGGCACTGCAGATGCACACCCCTGGGCCCTCTGAGGTGCTGTTTTCTCTGGTTGCTATGCGAGTACACGGAATAGGGTGATGGTATCAGGTTCCTTGCAAGGTACCTCCAGAGACCTTGTTGGCATATCGCTGTGTTGGGACCGAATGCAGTTGTCTGCCGAGAGATACTGCTTAGCTGTTCCTCTTCCTGAAAAACTCAGCGCAGACTTAGTGAGAACACTTCCATTTAGAAAGTAAACAAGGTTGTGTAATATTAAAAGAGCTCTTTATTGTAGCATCAGTCAAGACGGAGAACCTTGGGTTCCCTATGACCCAACCATTTTAAAAATTATTAGTTTTGTACTTGATTTGAATTGATGCTGTAATGAGAAAGCTGTTTTGAGGCTATAACATATTTCTGCAAGAAATACTGTTTAGTTAGGACATTCTCTTGTCTTGTCCTCTACCCCTCACATGAGTCAATTTAAGATTACAACATCTGTCTTGATGGTTTAGGGAGGACTACCGAAATGAGCGCTCGAAATCCCTCTCATGTGGCTGCCTGCCAGTGAAACTGCCAGCCAGATACCGCTTTGCAAAGGCAGCTTGGAGATGTCTCACAACAGAAGCCAGGCTAACGCTCATTTTCAAGAGGTTGTGTTCTTATTTCATTAAGCAGCTGTTTCTGACTGGTTTTGCCCAATGGCTGCGAGCAATGAAAATGCACCTCTAAATCCAATTGCAAATATTGCTCATTTCCAGGAGAGACAACAAGGAAATTATTTCACTGCCTTCTTGTCTAGGTAAGTGCCTGCAGGTGTGGCAGCATGGATATTTTTTAAACCGAGTGATAACCCCTCGGACTACCATGCAGAGGTATGAGTCACTGCCTTCAGATTAGAAAGGCAATCTTTACTCGCACAGCAGCGAGGGTGGGACACCCTTTTTTATAAAGGGCAGCAGGGTGAGGGCAGCAGAGAGGTGGGGACCCCTTGTGTGACCAGTGCACAGCCCCTAGCACCCTGGCTGGTGGCTTCTGTGGTCACCAGCCCTCGGCTCCCACGCACGCTCATGAGAGCTGGGTGTGACAGCATCCTGCAGATCCAAACCCCAAGGAAATGGCTGAAAAAAATCATACAACCTGGGGAACGACTTCCTTTTTGTCAGTCTTGAGTGCCCTGGGGTAGGAAAGAGTGATGGGGAGTGGGGGGGAAAATCTGCCGCTCATTTCTGTTGAATGCTGAAAAGCTCAATTTATTTGTGTCTCTGTTGGAGTAAATTAAATCCAGTGCTTCATTGGCTTAATCCAGCTTTCTGAAAAGTCAGCTAAACAACGTCAGTTCAGCCATATTAACCATTCTTTGCCCAAAGCACTGACAAGCTAGAGATGTACAAATACCAAACAACATAATTTTAACTGATATTTTTTAAGAAGATTTTAAACATATCTAAAGATTTTAACTTTTACTACTCTTTCTGGCAGAAAAGTGATGAACTGATTTTCTAGTACCTCAGGGGCTTTATAGCTTTTCACTCTTCTGTTTGCAATGCAAATCATGGTAGAACATGAGCTGGTCTTTTCTTCAAGGCTAATAGCACAAATCTGATCCAGATTTGGTACATATCCTTCATGCAGACAACGAACCAAAAGGCAGCCAAATCATCTTTTCTGATTTTGTGCTGCTCCTCCCAGGATCATGAAAAGCAGACAGTTAAAAAAATTCACATCTTAGAAGAGTACTATAAAACTGCAACGCTGGCAAATGCTTCTCTGCGCTGGAGCCAGAGTATCCGCTGTTGTCCAACCAACAGCACATTTGTTCCACCACCAGTGTTGTCAATATTGTCTGTGTTAAATAACTCACATAAAGTTGATCGTGAATGTTGGCACCATGCTTCAACAGAGTTTCCACTACTTTTGCATGCCCGTACTGACAAGCAGCTAGAAGAGCAGTACCTCCATCCTGTGAAAAAGCAAAGAACGGGTACAGTCAGGTGAGAGGGCAGGTGCTGGACTGAATATCACCATAAAAAATAAGCAAATTTTAAGGCTCTTCAGAATTTGGCTCACAGCAGTTCTATAGTGACTAGCTACTGAATCTTTCGTAATTTCAGTACCAAGTCTTGCCCCATAAATCTTTAAACTTGGCTCTCACTATAAACAGTTTTCTCCTGGTTTTTTTTTAGTGAGGGACAGAAACCCAGAAAATTCTGCTTTTTGTTCCTTGTCTTTTGCCTTCCCACTAGAAGCTTTGTTCCCTTCAAAACTCCAAACTCCTCCATGTCTCTTCCCTTTACAACCAAGTCCCACCCCTGCCAAGCTCTTCCACGTATTGAAGGATAGCACACCTTTCCCCTGCTCCAAAGCCTGCTCATCATCTACTCTTCTTTAGCCAGAACCTCATGCCCTGCCGTGTCCTGCCTCTCATCTGTTGATTGTTGGCCCGAAGGAGAGTAGGGAGGATGCATCTTAAAGCATGTGAGCTAGTTGTGGAAGTGTGCGTCAGACCAAACCCATGACAATCCGTGAAAGCCCCACGACTTCTGCTGAAGAAGTGATCCCTGCAGGTAGGAGCAGTCCCAGGTGGTTATAGTTGCAGCACATCACCACTAAAGGGAGACCTAGGCACATGTATCAACCCTGCTTGTAAAGCTGCTCCCTTGGGAGCCATCTGAGAAGGGAAACACAGCAGTGTCACTGACTAATGGCTTTAAGCCAGCTGGAACAACTGAGATAGCAAATGTGGGTCTTGCCATCTTGTTAAATGCACTGTGACCCACTCAAAAATTACCCTTATTTCTGACACTGATATGGAGAGGAAGTTCTTATCTTCTGCCTGGGATGGCACCACACCATCACGCAAGGATGATGCACACCCCCAGTCATCCACACCAGAGGTCTTCTCTCTCCTTCCCTGCCTTCTCCCTGTCTCAAGCCCCTCCTCCACAAGATAAGCTATCTAAAGTATTTTAGATAAATGGTTTCTAGAGCTGTTATTAATGTAGGCAAGAGATTGTGTTTTCCCTCAGACTTGTTCTCTGAAACAGCCCCAAAGTTTTGTCTGAAATTTTCCACACAGACAGATACCCATAGGAGAAGCTACAGCCCGAATGGCCAAATGGATCTTTTATGATGGGAAGTGCCCATCAGATTTATTAATCTGTGGTGCTTTTTCATGCCTGTAATAACCTCATGAAAACCGAAGCTCTGACACAACTGAACTAACCCACAGGGACTGTCTATAGCTACTCTCAAAAACTCTTATTCACCCTTCCTCCCTACAACACTGAAAAGCAAACAAGGCTTGAGTGTCAGCAAAGTCACAGATGTGAAGCTGTTATGTGACAGTCTAAGAACTGCATATTAATTCTGGATTATCTGAGTAAATATAGTGTGTAATCAGGTCAGTGGAAATAAGTTACTCTGTAGCTACAATGAGTCATTAGACTTTCCTGTCAAATTAAACTACCCTAATTTAATAGGAACTGCTGGAACAAAACACAAAAGCAACCACAATGGTTCCTGGATTAAAGAACACCTTATACACACTTAAAAGACAACGGCAAAAGCTCACAGCTTCGTGAAACCTATTTCCTGTCTCCAGACAGCTGACAGCCTTTTTGCTCGAGTAATGAGTTACCAGATCAAAGGGCTACAAACAAAAAACCAGAGACAGTTTTAAAGATTCTTTCCCTGAAGGAAATTGAGACAGGAAGGTTAGTGAGTTAAGAGAGAAACTGTGCTATCCAAACTGGAGGTCCTCTGCGGAGGGGCAGGGAAGGATGAGCTATAGGAAACTTAAAAGTATTAGGGTTCCCCCTGTGGAGGGTAAATAGACACGCTCAGCTGCATATGGGAATAGTTCGTTAATTGCTTTGTGGTCTGGGTTTTGTTTTCCAAAATTCTTGTGTCCTCAACAAACTCCTGTTATTTGAAGAAGATTTTTTGGCTATTAACATAATTTCTGGAGGAAACCAAATGACAGGTCCCAAATAAAAAGCAGGCCTGCAAAGTTAACCGCAGGTAGCACAGCAGAGCTGATGCCCAACGCTTGGAGCACAACTGCGTGATCCCACCTTAGGGGGTGTCACAGCTTGAGGTTTAAGAAGGGAGACACTTCTCGCAGGATATGTCTAAGTGTCTCAAAACAGGGTTCCTGACCAAGTGTTTGGTTGAACCCAGTGAACAGTTTTAGACAGATACATTTTTTGAAAGAATAACACATTTCTAAAATATACCGTTTAGATCTTTCAGACCAAGAGTGACCAAGTTTCCTAGATCACTCTGATCAGTGTCCAGAGATCAGAAAAAAGCACTGAGTGGTCCCCAGTTCCAGCTGCCTGCCCTGAATCAGATACTTACTGGTTCAGAAAGAATTGGGTAGCTCCTTGGCTCAAAGATTTGGTCCCTGATCAGGAAGACAACTGGGCTTTAAGACCTGCTCTACTGCCTGTCTCCTATCAAGTTGAATACATTCAACGGAAGACACTGGGGTTCATTTGTGTGCTCTGGGTGGGGGTAGCACTGTGATAAATGGCGATAGGTCTTGCTGTAAGAAAGGGAAGCTGGGGCCAGGAATCTTTTCCACTGACCATGTGGTAAGACAGCACTCAGTTAAATCAAGGAATGGTCAAACAGTGTGAAGGTCCATGGTTTCTTAGGAGGAGAAAAACTCAGCCCCCTCTCACCCCTCTTGAGCTTCTGTCTTGCTTTCTCTTATACTTTCCTCCAGGAAGCTCTAGCTGGAGACCCCAATGTTTTACAGGCTATAGGGAAGGCAGATGGGTTATGGGGGGGAAAAAAAAAGCAGTAAATGACAGAGTTTTAAGATCCCCTTCAGCCATGTGACTCCCTCTTTCCTTTTTGGCTTCAGCTGTGAGGAGCAAGAAGCTGAAGCAGCATCTTTGGCACTGGCAAGCCTCTTGGAAACTCTGAGCAGGGCCGCAAGTGGGAGCAGGGACACGTGAGCAACCACAGAGGTGCTTTGGGGGCCACAGCAGACGGGAGGCTGGTGGTGCGGCTGAGAGAAGGCACAACGCCTTGGGTTTATTTCTTGCTCATATCCTGTTTTCGTGACACAATGTAGCTTCTACTAATCCTTCACTGCAAACCCTTCCAGCTCAGATAGGAGCCAGTTCTCTGGGCTCCCTCTGCAATTCTTCCTCTGAAACCATTTTTCTTATCCTCGCACAGTATGTCCTCCTTACTGGTGGCACATACAGCAGCTGCCAATCCCCCATGTAAGCACTCGGAAGAGCAGCACCCAGTAAGACCATGCTATCTGGTGTAGACTTCCCTATTTGCCTACCTCTTCATCTCTGTCATCATCGCCTGAAAGTAGCTTAGAATTACATGGTGTTTTATCATCTCTGAAATATCCTACAAGGGAGGGGAACTGATCTTTCGCAATCACTACCTGCTGAAAAATAGCCTCTGACATACCAATTGACCTGCAGTACCGCTCAGAAAACATGCCACCATGCCAACCCTTTTAAGAACCCGCATGCTTATAACATATCTCAGAGTAAAAAAAAAGAACCAGTTTCAATTTATGGTGCATACTTCTAGGGATGTCAGACTGGGACAATGCAGAATAATATTATTGAATAACATGTATTTTATAATATACATATAAAAATCTTCAGCAGTAATAGTTATTCTCTTTACAACATCAGCAATTATTGCACTTTATTACACTGTTTTAGAACATGTTTGCTTGGCCTGCCCTAGTGAATATCAACTCTGATGATACAAGGGGTAACAAGAATCGAATGCCTATATTAAGATAGTTCTCCAGCACTCTGATATATCAGTAACAAAAGTAGTAATTACAATTTACAGAGAGGTACATGAAAAAGAAGGTGTGGGGCTTTGCATTTCCTTGCTTTAAAGTCTCTGTTTGCTAGGATACATTCAATTTATTTTCTTATTTCAATTCCATGCCTTCATTTATAACAGAAAATTCTTTGCAAATTGATTAAATTTGCAGTGCCCTTTAAAAACAGCCAGGATCAGCCATGTCTTTTCCAGTGCTGCTCCCAGCTGAGTGCCTTACTCAGAAAATGCCTTACCTCTGACCTGAAAAGGCATATTTTGTCAACTATATTGTTTCTGGGGTTTGGGGGGATGGAGGAGCCTGTTATCTTAGTTGCCTGTTAAGAAAATGATGGTTTGATGGAATAATTCCAAGCTATGAAAACCACATTATTAAACCAGAAAACTGAACTGATACAAAACCACACTGGAAGGCCAATGGAAGACGCGTAGTGTCAATGCAGTACGTTCTCAGTGGTGCCTCCTGCTCAGGTACACACTGCTGCACAAGGTACAAGACAGTTTTCCACCCAGCCTCAGTCCAAAAATTCGGTGGGTTACCAAAGCCTAGTCTGGAAGATGTAAGCATCTGGATTCCTGCGTCTAGATCCTTGTTTCAGAAGAAGAGCTGCAGTCGCCAAGCAAGGAAAGAGCAAAAGAACGAACATGGCAATTTCCAGGGTAGGTCCCAGCATTAATGATGAATCTAGCAAAGCCCTCACACTACTGTTCAGAGAGAGCAGATCCTTTCAGCAAAGAGGGCATGGACATGATAGCTAACCTCAACTTTTTAAATCAGTGCCCTTTTAATCTTGCACAGAGTCATTTTAACTCAGCTATCCTTTGTTCAGCTTCTAAGAGCGTTTTCAGGCACTGTAGCTTGTGTCACAGTGTGAGTGCTGAAGTGATTGATACACCTCTTGAAGAGGTGATGAGAAGGAGGGAATGCTTGGACAGGCATGTTGGATGCTACTGGAAAATAGCCTCACGTACACCTCACATGTCAGTTTTTTCACGTTATGTCCCTTGGGAGTTGGTGTTGTCTTACAACCAGCTCGACTGGAAGTGGCAGAAAACTGTGGCCTGGGGTGGAAGAGCAACCTGCAGCTTAAAAGATACTTAGGACTGGCACAAGGGCCAAGTCAGGTCTGAATTCAGAAAAGGCAGGCAGGAATAGGGAGGCTGGGAACAAAGTTTCAAGGTGAGCAACAGTGGAGCTCAAACCTGCATTTGTCCAAAGATGGAAGCTATTAGGAGCTGCTGAATGCAGGAATATTTTCTTATCATTTAGATCCGTACCCCTTTTATCTGCCCTAGTGACTCACACCAATATATTTTGCATGCTTTATAAAAGATCATACATTGCCATGAAGGATCAGACAATTTCAAGCCTGCTGTTCACCTTCTGCACCAAGTCTTGGCCCCTTCACAAACTCCCAGTTCACCAGCTGCGGAAAGGTTTGGTAAAAATGTAACTGTCCCTCTAGGCAGAATAAGGTACTTGGCCTCTGTCTTCCCTCCTTCCCAAGTTTCCTGCATGCACTGCTTTCCCTCCCTCTGCCCAAATGGCATGCTGAACTGCAGTGAGTAGTCCAGGCCCTTCCTACGGCTGGGACACCTTTGCTCCTTCAGCATGGCTTTGTGGCCTTTTTATAGGCCAGATGACTCAAAGGAGAGTGTAAGTTCACTCGCCCAATTGTATACAGCTGAATGCAAGAGAAGATGATCCTTCTGAATCTTGCTAACCCTCACCTATACCCTGACATAAAAGACGGAGAAGCAACCCTTATTTTAACGTGCAGCTTCTCCCAGTAACTCTGTCCCACATGGGAGCATCCAGCACTTTAAAATCCAGCTGTTGTATTTAACATTGCAACATCCTGCATTGCCAAGTTCCACAGCTGCACTCCATGTTGTGTTAAACAGCCACAATTTCATTCATGTTTTAAAATTTACTGATTGCTGCTGTGGTCAGAGAGTTGTTTACCGCAAGCGTAGCTCCCTGGGGTACCAGTATCCTACTGTATGGGCACGTGTGGACTCTGGCCACAAACCTCAGGATTTTTAGTCCCTGGAGCATAAGGAGTTGAGTCTCTGATGTTCCATCAATTCCCTTAGTCTGTAAAGCCTGTATTTCCAGGGACTCTGGAAAGCAGGTCTGGGTTGAGGGAATCATTCAAATTATAGACTATAACATCCTGAAAAATTAGTTACTGTGGGGTAAAGAACTATTCCTTCTTCAAACACATTGCTATGGATCCCAGGGTAAGTGACTGGCAAGTGTCCTCCCCAGATTATGGGAATGCTCCAAAATGTGGCCAGCATGTCAAGGGCCAGAATATTTCATGAAAATATGTTGCTTTTGGTTCTGTTTGCTGAAAGCAGAGATGCTAGTGCTGCCTTGGGCAAAGCAACGGATTTGATGTACTGCTGTCAGTGATGAACTGCTGTTGTTAATGCTGTTCACCCCATGAAATGTGATGAACCAGACAGAGGCTCTGCCATCTGTGCTTTTGGCTATTCTAAGAAGATTTTGAAAAGGACCTGCCTGAACAAAGAAACAGAAGCTCTGAGGTGCATTTCATCTTCTTGTCACAGATGGGTAAATGGGAATTTAGGGAGGACTGAAGCCATTATACTCTTATGTATCCTACGGTGGTATGCAGAGACATCCCAATGTAGAAAAAATTTCAGTCTATGCAAGTGAAGTACATATACACATAAAATGGGATCCTACCTAAAATGTACAAAAAGACCCTTCGTTCTTTATTCTTAAGAGGAAAGACTGGTATCACTATCAAGCGACTCATCTTTGATCAACTTATGCCATTAAATCTAGGTAGTAAAAGCTAGTCCCAAGTTAATATTTTCACAATATGTCACATTACTCATATTACTCAGAAAATGTTCAAGTGAGGAAATCTTTTTATCATCTTACTGCTGCCACGTCATGTTTCATGTGAATAGGAAAAAACAGTTTTGATTGCCAGAATGTACCAGCATGCAAAAACAGACCCATCGTCTTACTTTATTCTTAAATTCAGTGGAGGCTCCAAATTCAAAAAGAAACTTCACTACATCGTTGTGGCCTTGCTGTGCAGCAAAGAACAGAGAAGTTGCACCTGACTGTAAGGAAAAAATGGATTAAAAAAACCCCAAACACATAACACACTTGACTGAACTCTATACATTTCAAATGAAAACATATTGAGCACAATCAGCTGAATACCAGCTGAAAAGACATGATGATTTTGAGGGCTCCAGAGAACACCAAGGCATCTTAGGTCAGTTTTCTTCTCATTGCACTGAGAAATCTGTCCAGCATCATCTACTTGAGTAAAATCCAAGTTTCACAAGGGGCTTCTGCATGGAGTTTCTAATATAAACCTCTTAGGATTCACTCACTTCTACCCAGTCACCAGGTAGGGAAAGCAAGCCCAGTGTGAGAAAAGAAGTCTTGCATGACAGAGGAACGGCCAATTTGAAACCAACCCCTATTCCACCTGCCGCTACAACCTGAGACAAGTAAGAGTATGAGATGGATTTGCATCAGGGTGTGGAAAGACCAGGGAGGCAGTTATTTGGTACAGCAGAGCTCCTCCTTGCTTGACTCTCCCCTGACAAAATGGGACTGCTGTCGGCGTAAGTCATCCTTGTCTCCTGCAGCAGTAGATCCCCATCCAGCCAAGCAGCCTTCAAGCCACTATAACCAGCCCTGCAACTCCTGCTTTCCCTTAACCTCACTGAAGAACTGAAACCCCATATTTTATACTAGTTGTATAAAATACTGTCATTAACATGGGAGTAAATCAGGACCAAAAAAATGAATATGTAAGATTTTAATGGCTGGAAAGAAGGAAAAAGGATGGGAAGGGAAGGGAAGGGAAGGGAAGGGAAGGCAAGGCAAGGCAAGGCAAGGCAAGGCAAGGCAAGGCAGGAAGGCAAGAAGGCAAGAAGGCAAACAGGCTTTCCTTACTTTGGGCTTCCTCATCTGATGTAGAAGGTGCAGGAAAAGGGAGCTACACATGAAATTCACTCCAGTGCCCAAAGCATTTACAATAGCACGTGGCCCCTTGAGACCATTTCAGAGCCCCCTCTCCCAGACACACTTATGGGACTCTCACTTCCTCGAGCTTCACAACTTCAGAGTACAAGAGCACTGGTTTGAGTATGTGGATTTAGTTTCAGAACATTGCTGGTTTTTTTTAGGGCTTAAACTTAATCTGTTTTGCTTCCCCTCTGCAACAGAGTCATTTTGGAGGATTTCAGTGTTTCTCTTTTTGTTGGCTTGCTGAATCAGTATGTCCTGAGCGATACTCAAGAGCAGCTCCATAAAACTGTTCTCAACTTTTTCTTTTGTTGCTGCTTCTCAAGCGATGTTTACCTAAGGGAAGGGACATGTTTAAATATACGTTTTGTTGAAACAGGACCCCACTGAAAGACACTGACAATCATGGTTAGAGCAAGTTTAGGCCAGTAAGTGCAAAGACACTTATATCATCGAACATGGCATTCACTGACTCAGTAACTTGCAGATGTCAGCATGAGATTAATGCTCTAGTTCCAAGTAACCAAGGAAAGTGAGAAACATTGGTTTGTATTGTTGAAGCGAAGAGCATACTGCTGTCCCGCACTGCCTGCTGCCATCCCATGTTACTGCATGCCCTCCTTAAACTGCTGCTCTCTTTGGACCAGTACAACTGTCCTTGCCCCAGAGCAATTCTGCTCTCTCTTTAGCCAACACACAGACCAGAGCGGCTGCAGGTACTCCTTACTATCATTTGCCCAGAGTATGAGGGGAAGGCGCTTTCCCAAAACCAGCTGCTGACATGGTCCCTTCCACAAGCAAGCATGTCATGGTGCAAGAGGTGCCTTGAATGCAAAGCAGAGGTGCAGGCAAGGGTAGGAGCGATTAAGCTGTGTGATTGTTAGAGATGAGTTGGCTCAGACTAAGAGGCAGACACTCCAAAGCATACCAAGTCAAAATAACCCCTGGGCTGGCAATGGTATCCACTCCATTTTAATAACCAGGCTCTGCAAATCAAAAGGTAAAAGACTTCTCCTTATCATTTATCCCATCCAGAGAGCTGTAAATTACTGTTCCAATAAGTAAAATTGCAGATGCATAAATGATCTAACCCTGGGGGTTTACATCTCAGATGTAACTGCCCCTCACCAACCAGACGTGCTGGAAATGTTTGATGAATTATTTATAAATGTACCTCTGGCATCTCATTTTCTACTATAAACTCCAGACATTCCTTGATGTCCTGAGGAGAACAGACCCTGTTTATACATAAGACTGCACAGCAAGTGACAAATAAGCAATTGGCAAAAAGCAACCAACAACAGTCTTTTATTATTTGTAATAAACCGACGGTCACTTAATCATTCCCTGTTTGAATGCAGAACTTCTCCTACCTCTCTCTGCAGATTGATATCTGCTCCTTGCAACACCAATTCCCGTACACAGTCTATGTGGCCATAGTAAGATGCTACCATCAGAGCTGTTGTGCCAAGCTGGGAGTAAGGAAAAACAAGTCAGTACCTTCAATAGACACCTCCAGCAAAAGATCAGGCTGTCTGGAAGAGACAGCACCTCTTCTGAAAAGCTGAAGGAAGCTTATGATCATTGAAAAGCTTGCTATCATTTAAAACTCACTATCAAGAATACTTTGAAAATGAGCAATTAGCAGGTATTAAAGAAAAAACATTACAGTCTTGCCTGCAGTGCTAACGCCTGACCATTCAACAAATATGTATGGAATGACTTCGCCTTATTGTCCCAAAATAAGTGCAACAAGAATAACAAGAATATTTTTGGGTTATACACAGCATTTTTACCAGAGAATCCCAAAGACCTTTGCATCATTTCCAGAAGAATGACCTTAGACACAGGAGCTGAGTGACTTAGCTGAGTCACTTAATTCTGAGCCATAGCCAGGACTAAGGTCCAGGTGATTGGAATACCAATTCCCTATCCAAATGATGAGAACAAACTCATTCTGTGACTCTTCACATTATATGAGAGAACTTTGCATACCAGAACTATGCATTCAAGTTCCCTCAGTACACCACAAGGTCACTACTCCAGTGAGCCAAGAAAGATTTAGTTTTAATGTATGTGGTGACACAGAAACCACATGTATAAGGATGAAATTCATCCTTCTAAAACATTCACACACACCAGTTCAATTTAAAGAAGGAATGTGTGACATTACAAAAAAGAAGCATGAAGCCTTAATAGTACAAAATATTTTAGTCTAGAAAATGTGTATGTCTGATATAATTAATAAGTCAAGATATTTTACAGTGCATTGTAAAAATTCTTGACCAAGGTTAGCCTTATTTTGGGAAAAAACAAGCAGTAGTGGACCTTATTTCTTTGCTTCGATCGCTGTCCTCTTTACTTCACGCCCCCACCTGAACATCCCTCCCTCCCTGTCAAAATGACACTCATAGCATCAGCTCCAGAAGTACTGCAGGACAAATACTTGCCTACAGGGCAAAAATGAAATGAAAATGAAAAGACAGGTTAAAGTCAATGGGCTTAGAAAATCTCTTGCACTTTGGAAGTATTCAAAGTGAGAGAAGCCGTGGCAGGTTCATGTTTTGGGTTGGAAGTGGCACTAATCCTGTACAACACAGGCACAACTTTCAGTAAGTCAGTCCCAGCATCAAAGAAACTTGGGAACTTCTCAACCTTGGTTTTCCCCTGCTCTTTGCTGTAGCTTAGTACAATCAAGTACCTCTCCACATATCGTAGGCAGAATAGCAAGACATGCCTATTATCTGTGTTTTCAACCCCTTTCTGAACTCAAAACTAATTTCAACCCATGCCAGTTACAGTAAGGAAACCCCCATGAAATCTATCCGTCATGTGCCTGGGCTCCTTTTTGCTTGGCAATCTTACTGTGCTTTCCTGTTGGGTTCAAGTCCAGGAGATACTGGGGTGGGGGAGAAAGAAGTTAGGAGGCCAGCAGTTCTTGTAATTATGAGGAGCTCTGCTAGCTGACAGAATCATTGCTACCTGGGCTCGGTTGAGTCGACCCTTCACTGTGATCTATTACTACAATGACATTTTCTTGCAGAGAGAAGCCCGAGGTGCTAGGATCTGTGTTTCTAATGTCAGCACCACAAATAACTGTGTAAGAGACATTTTTGAGTGCTGGCAAATTCCTAACCCTTTGCGACTGACGTAAATCATCACGCTATTTTATCTTGAGTTTCAAACTTGCTTCCTGACAAGAGAAGGTTTTAAATCATCCGTAAGTGCCATAAGACTCTCAAAGGTCTTGTGTTAGATCCCTGCCGCACCTGCGGTGCAGCAGGCTACAGGAAGGGATGTAAAACCAGTGCTGTGGGTGTAGGTGCATTGTGTGCATACGCTGTCTTTGCAGTCCACGTCTACTCGCCCACTGTTCAGCAGCAGCTGGAGGAGAGCCAGGTTTCCTTTTCTCGCAGCCCAAAATGCAGCATTGGCGAGTGGTGTTTCTTTCTGGTGAAAAAAAAGCAAAAAGCAGAACTAAAACACATTGGAAGATGCATTGGACAAACACACACGTGCAAATTCTGCATTCAAGACAGGCAAGTTTCAGCTTAGTGTGCTGTTCTTTCAAAACCAGAGCATGGAAGGGAAGCTAATTTAATTTCTTTGTGCAGTTAAAGAGATCCGTCTCCCTGTGCTACCTCACGTTGTTTCAGGTCTTCCCTGTGTCCGTGGCAGCCTATGACTCTTAGTCTGCTCTGTAATGAGAGACGATGGTGCTACTGCAGATCCCCAGGGAAACACGACAGAAAACAACGTGCTAGCTGGTACCTGTATTGTCTGCTTCTGTGGTGGGGCTGGGCACAGTAAGAGAGGCTGAATCATCCTGCTGACACGTCCTGCTGCAGGACACCCTCCTGGGTTTCAGGTGAGCTCTCAGCCGGCTCCTTTTCTGCATATAAAGTCCCAATACAGGAAAAGTATCGCTCATGCCTCCTCCCTGAAATTAACAGCCTGTAACGGTGGGCACATGAGACATAGCTCCTGGGTGATGCTAGAAGAAAAAAGGCTAAAATCTTGCTGTCTGTAAACTTATGGATTCATTTACTAGGTATGCAAGGCAATATGTAAGGCAAAATCGGGAAACTCTGAAATCTAAATAACACAGGCCACCGTTAAACAAATTAGTAGCAATATAATAATCTTTTGAGGCTTTCTTAGTCCTAGAAACAATGCCACAGTGTGACTTCTCCCAGGTAGGAGCAAATTATCACTGCCCAGCATAGGAGAAGGACAGCAGAAAGAGACACAGACTTTGCTCCTGACCTCCTTACCTGATCCATGCAGGCAGCTGCCAAAACGCTGCCCTTACAGGCAAGCACTGCGACGGGTCAAGTGTGGCGGGGAAACAACGCTGTGACGGCAATGGTACGCATCCTACAGCAAGGTCATGCCGCTGATCTTTTAATAAGGCCCAAACCCACCAACAGTTCAGTAAAGCATCATTTCATGGATAGTCATGAATCCTGCCTTCAGGATAACTCAAGGGGAGTGCAAAGTGGATATAAAAGTCAATCATTCTGCTTCAGAAAATGTAATACACTCTTCTCTGTGTGTAAATGCCAATGCACACGTGTCATGTCATAGAGAATCAGGATTGAACGGTTTTATAGTTGATACTTAAAATGCACACACAGAGCAGTTTGAATTCCTTCCTTCACTGACACGCAAGCAATAAACCTCACAGAAAACAGCAGACAATCCTGTGTGAATCTACCCCAGAGCCGTTGCACTGAGCACTTCCCATGGGTTGCATTTTTAATATTCATAGGTTGGAAAATTGGCAGCTGTTTGAGACAAGAGAAATTTCAACCATTGAATAAATTATAAGACACTTCCTATAAATTGATAGCGATATTTCTTGTACCAGCACACATAAGGGCAGGAGTCTGAAAAATTTAGGAAGCACAACAGGCTAAATTCTGATATTCCTTTTACAGCTAATACATTTCCCCTGGTGAATCTGTAGACAATGTCGATCAAAGTAGAGCTAGCAGTTTATACCCTCCTTGCTAGCAATGCGGTAGTGTTTTCCTATCTTTACCCTTACAACCACTAAAATTTTATGTAAAAGCAAACAATTGACCTAAACACACAGTGGCCCGTTGCCCTTTTTTGCTCTGATTTATTAGGCAGATATTCATTTATAGAGCTGGTAGTTAGGAATACTGTCTTACTGTCTTTATGATGATGATATTCAGTGGAAAGCTATTGCAAAAGAATGACATTTAGACCTTACAGAATGGGAAATCAAATTCCTTAAGTTTTATTGTCTCACTCTGTCCCTTAAAGTTTTAGAAAGCTTTGCGGTATGGCAATATACCCATACAGGAAAAGATTCGTTTCATCCAGCCTGGTTTTCACTACAAGGGCACAGTAGCAACATGCCTGCATTTTATTATGCCTACCATACAACAAAACCTTTATTGATCAGGTAGGCAGGAACCGGAATCAATATTCAGGAACTCTTTACCTGCTTTCATCAGTTTACATGAGGAGACACCTAAGTAGCCAGTGTTACCCTAGTCTCGAAGTAGAAGTTCAAAGCCTTTAGCCTTATGAGTCATAAACTCCTGCCTCCTTTTTCACTTGTAATTCCTACAGTAGCTCTCCAGCAAAGTTGTCCTCATACTTTGGATCAGACCCAAGGAATGGAAGAATTCTCCAGTACATGAAGGACACGAAATCAGGCTTTTCCCAGTGGTGCTTTTGACCCAATTTGGAATGACAGCTATCAGTACTCGTACTTCCCCTCATGCCCCCATCCACGTTGCTGGGGATTCCTTGTATAAAAGTAGAGCATACGGCACACTCGGACTATCAAGCATGTAGTGATTAGATAAAAATTAGATAAAAAAAGCAAACACAAGTCTGAGCCATTTTACCTGCTAAGGTGAATGGAATGTGCAAAATCATTGAGACGATCTGGGCACCCTACAAGAACAGCCTCAAGGAGTGCCATGTGCCAATTTCTCTTCTGCTTTCAAACCAAGGATTTGTACCTCTGTGCTCCTCATTTTCAGGTGATACCAGCAATACTGACATCACTGGTAGGCAAAATGTAAAATGCTGCTTTGGGATTAATAATCTGATTAACTGAATAATTTTTGAGCAATAAATGGGTTTTAAACTGCAGGATGTGACATAAGCCTTGACAGCTGTTGTTCAGTTATGAACTCAATCCTGTCTCGTCAGATACTTCTTAGGGAGAGGTAATGTTGAATTTCAAGAGATTAACTGGATACAATTTCCATGTAATTCTTATTATAAAGCTAGTCTGCTCCTAAAGCGTCCTCAAAGTAAACAATTGATCCTCAGCACTGACAGTCTGGGAACAGAATGCAATAAATGTTTGAAAAAGTGATTAGCTAATAGCTTTGGTGAAAATGACATGTCTCATTATGTCATTCGCTCCAGCATCAGCAACTTTCAGGATACAATTTCCTCCACTTCATCAAGATCTCGAAAGCATTATTTTAAACTCTGGCTGTGCTATTCGTTTCAATTGTTTATATGCTTTTACGAGAGCTCAAAGATGAAAAGCTGGCATTATATTCATGCTGTATTGACATAAAGCAAAAACGGCCTAGAGGAAAATATATGTTATAAATCTGACAAGACCATTTCTGTGCAGGAATACAGAAAAAATAAAATGTGGTAATGTATCCGTATGTGTCATCTTATGAATATTGAGGGGAAAAGTATCATTTAAATGCTGTGATGAGCAGCTCCCCCTCCCTGCCCTACCTTTGACTTGCTGTTTGCAGAGAAGGGGCAGGTCACAGCAGGGTAACAGCTGAGGAGGAATCACAGAGGAAGAGCGCAGTTCTTAAAGAGAGATCTTGAAGATGAAAGAAAAGAGGCAACAGGCAAAGAGAAAGAAAAGAGAGGAGAAAGAGAACAGTAGCCCGGCTGCTTGTTCCTTGTACTGTCAAAATACAGGAAAATTCCCTTTTCTTTCTCCATTTCCAAACCAGTCCTAATGGAAAGGAGGAATTGAGTAAAGTTTTAAGAGGAAAACCTGGAAATCAGGATCAAGAATGATACAATGGAAGATGTTAGTGGGACTTACGAGGAAAGAGAGAGGACTTTATTAGATAGTGATGCATCCTACCTGAAGGATCCTGATAAAAAAGAAAGGTCTTTCAAGATACAGATGTAAGTTTAGACAGGCAAAAGCTGGTAGAAGAAGAGAGGATATTCATGCATACAGACAGCGAGAAAAAAAGATAAATGCTACCTCATGGGTTCGGTAGGATAATATGACAGAAAACTTGAATAGACAGCGGCAAACAGAGACGGTAGGAATCCAATGTAAGTACGTGGTCTTCTGAGAGAAAGAGAAAATGACAAAATGGCAAAAAGACACAGAAAAGAGAGAGAAGGAAGAGGGAGGTGGGGACAGCAGGCAGTGAGCTACCTTGAATGGGACTACTTGAGGGAATAGAAAGCAAGAAATAGGGCACAGAAAAGGAGCTCATAGGGACAGAACAGAACAGAATACCTGAAGGACAAGGCAAAAAACCAAGGAGGCCAAAAAAGGAGAAGGCGGCAAGAAGAAGGGGCTGCCACCACCAGGAACATGGGGCTAGCATCTGTTAGGGTGGATGCTTGTGAGAGATGAAGGTGGGAAAAAACTCACAGAGACAGAATGGAGGGCTGGAACAGGTTAAGACTAAGGGAAAAAAAAGCAGGTATGAGACCAATGCAGGACGGAAAAGGGGATGACCACAGAGCTTTCACCACCCAGTGTAAGGCCGAGCTGCACTGTGAGCAAAGATACTCTGCTCCCTGCCACATCACGGCTTTAACTGCGGGTGGAAACCACCTGCTGCATCGCCATCGAACCAACACGGTGCCACCGCGGCTCCGGCACTCCCCGGGGGGAGACACCTTGACAGGAGTGGGAGGCAAGTACAGGGTATAATCCATCAAATAAAGCAATGCGACACAAGCAACATGGCAAAGGACTGGCACAGAGCTGGTGATCAATAAGAGAGGGGCAAGCACAGCATCCAGAAAGTGCATAACGGAGGAGAAGATGTACATCTAGTGTAAATATTATCTGTTCACATCAGTAAATTGCCGCTTGCCTCCCTCTTTTCCAATTGATTTTAGTAATCCTGTCCTCAGATTAAAAAACTTGTTTCAGGCCACCTTTTGAAAAGGACTGCTCTTGCGTGGTTTTGGATGGAGGAAGTACAAAAAGCGACAGGAATCACAGACAGAAAAGGGAACGAACCAGCCTCGGCTTCAGTGGCCGCCACAGCCTGAAACGAAGAGCGCGGATAAACGCTGCCTCCTAACTATTACACAACCAGCAATAGCAGAGATGACGGGAAAAGTGAGGAGGAGGCTCCCGGCTGCAGCAAACCCCACGGCGCTGAGCCTGGCCACCCGGCGGAAGGCTTCGTGGGGGCTCGCAGTTTATGTAACACCAACCCTGCATCCTTTTGGGGATGCCAGCTGTGGAAAGCACCGGCTCCATCAGCTGCCGCCCCAGCACTCCCACGGCACCCCACAGCCCGGGGAAGACGCTTCTGTTTTCTTTCCCTCCGCCCTCGAACACCCCCGGTTTTCCTAAACAAACAAACAAACAAACAAACAAAATAAATCCCTAAATCCAAGAATATGCCGGAGCATTTCACGGGTTGCCGGCGCGGCAAGCACAAAGCGGGAGCGTGTGTCGTCCCCCCCCCGCCCCTCTCCCCACCGCCCGGCTCACCTTGAAGGACATCCTGCACATCGCAGCACCGCGCCTCCTCCGCGCCTCTTCTTCCGCGCCTCCTCCGCGCCGCGCCGCTCCGGGGCTGCGCGGGGCCGGGGCGGGGCCGGCGCCTCCCTCCCCCACGGCTTTACGCTCGGGAGTTTCTGGCTGTTATTCCCCCGTAAAGGTTTTTTTGGGGGGTGAGGGGAGTGTTAGGGATTATTACTACTATTATTACTATTTATTGTTATTGTTATTATTACGACTATTATTACTATTACTATTAAATTTAAAAAATCACAGGGCACGGCTCCCCTGCAGCCACCCGCACCCCCTGCTCCAGCAGCAGCACCCCGAGAAGCGAGACCCCGCGGTGGGGACCCCCACCGCTCGGCCGCTGGTTCAGACCTATAGATCGGGCCTCCGCTGCTCAGGAACAGCACTGAAATGGGCCGAAACCCACGCACCCCCACCCCAGCCCGAGTCTCGTCACGGAGCTCGTGCCACCTCCATGGCACCTCTTTTGTATTTCGCAGCCTTTTCCCTTCATATCTAGGAAAAAAAACTGTTAAAAGGTGTCGTTGTGAGTACAGGAACGCTGCAGCTGCACAGGCCGGGGGGGGGGGGGGGGGCGGTTCCCCACCATCCGGGTATCCAGCTATCACCAGCACTATCGTCTCCCATGGGTGATGCGCGCTCATTAGGAAGACGGTAAGTTCTTAAGGGCTTAATTTTAAGGCTTTGAAAATGAACAACCATAAAGCCAATGCATGTCCTGTTCTGCCTGGCTGCCGCAGATCTCATTCAAAGTCGGCGTGATATAAAGTAGGCAAAACAGGGCATGCTCTGGTGGGAGATTCCTGAATTTCTTTGCTATTGTTGGTTTAAACTGAGCCCTTAGGGATTTTCTTCTTTTGATGTGCACGCATAAATCCCATTCACGAGAAAATTACGCGTGTGCATTGAGAGAAAATACTTGCACTAAGATCCAAATAGTTTATTCTACAAATCTGCAAGTGGAGGATTTTCTGCAGATTTTTTTCCTGAGGCAATATTCATCTGTGCGTACAGTAAAACAAAGTGTAGGCAAGCAGATGAAAGCTGCTAATAGCACAAGCTCATCTCAGAATGTAAGGGCTGGTGTGAACCTCACCTTAATTACCGAGAAGGTCATACAAACATGGAGGATCATTCTGATTTTTTCTTAAACTTAAAAATACTGAATAAACTCAATAGATTGCATAGTTAAGAGTCATCCTTGCTCTGATCCAGTTGCACAGTGATGCTTGCCCACTGATAGAGGAAAATATTACTAATCTGTACACAATCCCTGCCTCACCCCTGGAAAATCCCTGTATTTATTCAATCTATTGTGAATAACATGCCAATCTTCTCACATTCATCAGCCAAAATGTTAAATTTTCTGACAAAGAAAAAACAAAGAATTCTCTGGATGAACAACAAAAAAGGAGACTAATGCAGTACAGTTTTTTCTGGGTCTGTATTTATTTTATATGTCAAGGGAAAAATTTTGAAGTGCCTTTCTTAATTTGCCAATAAAATCTTAAACTGCACCTATTTTCACTTGAACTCGAGGTCTCCTGTGATTTTGCTGGTTTCATATTCAGGTGCAGTAATTTGTCAGAACTGTTGAAAACACCAATACCTATATAAGGCATGTTCTTTTTTGGTGACCCTTTGAAAGTTTATCCCAGAAAACATTGAGAAACTATCTTTTTTGGTGTATATCTTTGCCTATTGTCACACTCAAAATCTTCTTTACGGGCAAAGAGGAAACACACCTCATATATATAAAACCCCAGTAATTTATAATTAGTATAACTGAATCTTAGCAGTCTAATCCAAGAATCATTACTAGAGCAGATTTAATTATTGCAGAAAAAGAAAAAAAATAAGTCTATGCAGGAAAAAAAATCAGTATTACTACTTCTACAGTTAAAACTTATACACACTTCCTAGGTTTTACTCTTTTTCCTGATATTCTCCTCACCTTTCACCTTTCCCCTGCTCTGCTGGGTCCTAAAGCCGGTGGTTTCATTCTGGCGGTGGTGGTTTGGGACCTTATGGTGAGCGGTCAGCACCTGGAGTTGGTCGGTGCAGGGAATATGATGTTCGTGTTGCTGGCTGTTTCTTCCTCCCTCTAGGCTCTGCATAGAGTCATTTTATACGTTTGCTAACACGCTTTTACATCTTGCTCTTTCTTCACCGGTCTGCAGCTCCACATTACAACCAAACTTACTATACATGGTGGCTTTTATGTTTGTTAAATACAATTTTTTAGTTCCTTTTTTTAACCCTAAATCCAGTTTTGTCCATCTCCAGGTCTGCATTTCTGTACCTGGCTATTAACGAGTTGTTAATAGCTGAGGGGTCACCAGTGCCAAGCTTGCGTCCCACCTCTTACCATCCCACGCCCGTGCTCAGGTACCCTGCACCCTGGGTTGCCACTTCTTAGTCACACCAGGTCTGCATTTCTCTACCTGCAGTCATAAAGCCATAGTGGTACTATACAAAGGTAAACAAAGTAGAACACTTTACTTGTCAACGCTTGATCAATTAGAAATAACTGCTGTTAGAGCTAAACCATGTAAAACAAAGTTGAGGGGAGGTCAACAGAGCAAGTCTGACAAGCCTCAGTCCTGAGGCCTTGCAAACTCAATGCCTGTTACTAGCAGTGGGCATACTGTATTTTAGGGCTACATGGTTATGCTACCTGCACCTCCCCTATTCTTGATTCTTGGCAGGATATTTAAGATTGCAAGATATTTGAACTGGTTGGGATTTGTTACCTGTTTGGCAGAATTCATCTGCAGGGCAGCAGGCTGCATTCCTGCCACCTAATATTTCATCACAGTGATTATTTCAAATATCCTGAGTCATGTTGTTTTGTACAAATCTGAAGGATATCTAAAATGAATTTCTGGAACAAATGAAACCATTGCCTTTAAAAGCTGATCCAACTATTCTGTGTAAGTCATAAACCTCACGTATGCCGGAACAGTACAGACGCAGCTATATATGGAGAATTAAAAGAAGTGGCACAAATTCTGGGTTAGCCAAAACATTCATTTGGAGGTCTTGATCCAAACATCCACAAGTTTTTATGCAAACACATACATTCATTTCTATTTGCTTTAAAAAATAGCCATCAACAAGCAAATACATGTTTAGAAATGTCAATGAAGAGCAATATAAATTTGCTTGCTGTGTATGTAAATGGATAAATATATTTCAGCAGAGTATGGCGGTTAGTGTATGTTCTGTAACTTCAGTGAGCTCTGACATGGGATTCTGCACCCATCTCGAGAACTTGTTGCTAAATTTGATTGCCATCTTCTAGACTCCCGAGCTCTTTACTGCGGAGTGTATCACACCCTGCATCTGTGTAACTCAGGAGGTACTGCACTGACAAACATGTTTCTGCACCATCTTTTCTCATTTCCCATAGGGCTGTATGTCCATAGTGTTGATGCATTTGCTTCCGATATCACCGGTATAAAGATCACTGATGGCAGCCTGTGACATTTACTCTCTGATTGTAACCTATTTTTTTCTAAAGTTTTACAGAAGGTGGAGATCTTACTACAATGCTATTGATTTCAGCTGTATCTGCATTGTTTTCTTTCCTGGGACATTTGCTTCTGTCAACATTTAGTTATTTAAGTATTCAAAAATTGTAAATAGGGTTGTATGCTTTTCCAGAAATAAACTACTTTATGCAAAGATTAAAAAGAAAGGGTAATTTAAAGTGCAAATTGGAGCAATCTTCAGCAGTTTCAGTCACAAATTTTGAAGCCTGATTTTACCTAGACAACAATAGTAATATCCCTGGCTACTGTGAAAAGCAAATTGTACTTCTGTTTTACTAAAGGTATAAATCCTCTTTACTACTCTAGTTCTCTCTACATAATTTCAAAATCCTGGATCATTGCCTCTTAGAGGACTGTTGTGTGCTTCTGCCTATGACCTCCTGTGTGGGCTTGGACAAGCCGAAATCTTCAAAAATGGCTCCTCACTTTGGCTTCCTTACATTCTCTTGCCTTGTAACTCAAAATGCAGACATCGAGGGCAAAGGCTACATTTGAAAGCATCAGCCTAAGGTTTTTGCACATCAGTTTTTGCGAGCAAGATTCAGTATCTGCACACAACAAGAGAGCAACTCTAAAACTTCTTTCTCTTTCCCTGATCTTTGGACCCTTTATGTTGCTAAAATCACTCTTGATCTTGGCTAAAGCTTGCACCGCACTGTGGAGTGAACTGAGTTGGCCAGTTTGGACACCACCAGCAGTTCTGCTGTGCCAGCATGGATGTCTGAGTAGACCAACAAATCCAATTGCTTGGCTAGCTAAATCAGTTCATGTTGATCTCTCTAGGGATGTCTACATTAGTGTATTAGTCTGGATGAGGAGTACACTTCTGAAGTGCATCTTCCAGTTGTCTCCCTTTACCATGCTGTTGTTCTTATTGTGGAGGCATCTTGAACTATGCAAACTGCATCCACTTTTGAACTAAACTCGAAGAATTTCTCCAACAGCAGACTTAGTGGACTGCAGCTGCAAACAGGTATTCATGTCCTGGGACTGAATGACAGCTAATCTGAATTAAAACAAACACATAAACCCAACATGAAATGGGTACAATGTAGACTTCAGGTCCTCAGCACCAACTGTTGCTCTACAGATCCACTCCTGTTAGTCTGCACTACTTGCAAATGTTGACAGCCTGTGTTGTCCAAAGTAGATTGCTACTACTACCATGGCTAGCTTAGATATCTCTACATTGCAATGCAGTCTGGTGTAGAAAAAATACCTTATAATAAGCTGTCTGGTTACAGCCATGTCGGCACCCCCTCCTGCCTGAAAAGTAGCCAAAGTCTTGTGCCACTGCTCTTTCCCCTTGCCTTGTGTGTGTTCTCTCATACATTGAGAATCTGGAAAGTCTGAGTCTTTGCCCAGGACTTACAGATGTCCTACAGTACCTACAAATGGGCCACAAAACATCTGGAAAACTGCCTGCCCACTGTGATTTACTGTAGACTTCATGTACATGTGCTCCATCAACCCTCTACATGAGCTCAACCTTTTCAGGGTGCGCTATGCACAGGCAAATTCATGGTACAGAGCATGAACAATAAGTGGGATGCTTTCCAAGCACGCTGTATCTCCTAAGCACAGCTTGTGTCACCAGCTTGTACCTGTGCAGTAAGAGTGATACAGCCTGGAGTGCCTGGGCATGCCCATCCTCTGCCTGGGAGCATTCATCACTCCTAATCCAGCACGCTATACCACTGGGGAGTGTTCTGCCCAAAGGAATCCTCAGCTGCCTCTTGGTTGCAACTTTTAGTGCCCTTTGTCTCGTTTACAGGCTCTCAGGGTTGAATATCTCAGCTTCCTTCTTTAAATGGGAATAGCACTGCTCGTGTCTCAGAT
This sequence comes from Sagittarius serpentarius, assembly GCA_034782735.1. Taxonomy (NCBI): domain Eukaryota; kingdom Metazoa; phylum Chordata; class Aves; order Accipitriformes; family Sagittariidae; genus Sagittarius; species Sagittarius serpentarius. Next base: position 2,964,070 of record JAVKLA010000027.1, read on the forward strand.
GGATCATTGCTCATGTAATTAGCTAACCTTGGTTTGCAAAATGCTAAGATATTATGAGGTGAATATTAATTCGCGTGCAATATATTACTGTTATTCCAATTGTCTTGCAATATATTTTTAGACAGCTACTCTTAAAAAGAGGAACAGTGACAGATCTGAGAGGCATTTCTAAATTCGTTTGGGGAACTGATATTTTACTTCCAGCATTCATCCGTGTGGACAAGGAGTCTTAAATCATGAAAGCGCCAGTACACATCCATCACTGTGTCACTGTGAAAATGCACAGGGGCGCACACACACACTAGGTGCCTCACAGCATTGTTACTGAGGTGGTTTGTAATCCCCTAACTTCATCTATTTGTGAACGAAAAAGATGCTGTCCTATCAAGCCAAAATGTTATTCTTGCTAGCACTCTGCAGACAAAGATTTCAATAACATAACTTCAGGAAGATCTGATACTCAAGACACTGAAATCAGAAAGTCCTAGCATACAATTGACAGCTCCTGGGATTAATTCATAGGATTGCATCAGGTTAATTCATGCTGTAATGTCTTTCCAATATATTTGCACCCTCTTATATGAGACCTATTTTATGCTTTGGGAAGCACTTATGTGTGATTCTTTAAGGAATCTTATCTGGTTTTGTTGATTTCTTTGTTGTAGAACCTAATTTAATTTGAAAATGGAACATTGCAAAATTCATAGGAAATGAATCTAATAGATTGAGTGACTGTCAATTTTACAATTACCAGGAACACTACAGTCTTCAACTCAACTTGTATACTGAACCTTTCATGCAAAGATATTTTTTTTTTTTTAAAGTCATACTTGTGTATCTGTTATACAGGTGGTAATGCCTAGGTAAGGGAAACTGAGCAATTTTTTCCAAGATCACATAGCAAGCTCATAGAAGGTTTGGGACTAGGTTCTGCATTTGGCTGAAACAGAAACCTCTGAAAAACATCATCGTCATCTATTCCATGTAACATAGTGGAAGTTTACCACTCATTCAACCCCAAAGCAAAACTCTAGTTGCACAGTGCTCTCTACTTGTTGTCTCCACTGAGTATAGCTCAGGCTTCTTAACTAGAGTCCTTCTTTGTGCCAGAGAAATAAATACTATGCTGTGTCCCCTTAAGAAAGTTGTGTACTGTAAAGAAACCTCAAATTCACATTACAGCTCTTCTGCTAACATCCGCCGTTAAGTTTACCTCCATAACTAGGCAATGCAAGGTCTCTTGTGCACCTAGCGTAGGACACACATTTCATTCCCAGTACCTCACAGAAAAGTGTAACAGCTAGAAGTTCCTATCCCTTAAATAGCACTGCCCTTGGCAAAAAAAATGTGCTACTTCTACCTTGCTCTGAGGGTTGCAGCAGGGGTCTGCTTTGCTTAATAATTTGAGTTCCAGCTGCTTCAAGCTGTGCAACACAAACCTCTGCAGAACAAAGCAACCCATTCTGACAGGTGTTGATGAGGTCCATTCAAAGGCAGAGCCTTCCTATGACACTTGACCGCCCTGCCTTCATCGCTGTCCTCAACCAGCTTCTGTTTAGGAGTTGGTAACAGATTTTAGTGATCCAGAAAGTAAGTCTGTGAAGCGCTGGCAAAAAGAGGTTCCTCCCAATGGCTGGCCCATGCGATGAATTAAGCACTACCAATTATTCCTTCCACACAGGTGATGAAGCTCAGGGCTGAAGCTGTAAATGTTCATACTGAGTTCAGACTCTGACGAGTGCCTGTGCAGAGAATGATGCTCCGAAGAGTGGAAGAAGTGAATGGTCAGTCTGTCTTTTTAGACACACAGCAAGTCAGTATATCTTTAAACAGTTTATCTTTATGCATTTATTTCATTATAAAAGAAGCAAAGCAGTCATTTAAGACATGACTTTAAATCATGAAAACAAGAGGAAGACTGTAGCAAGTACTCCTTCACTTAATGCTGAAAGGGTGGGATCTTTCCAGCCTGTTATTAGTCTTCTAAAATGTATTGTATCTTTTGCATTAGCTAAAGTTGCTACTTTTACTAGACGGAGAAGTCTTGAAGTTTGCATTATGACTGTACTGGTGAAATTTGTGAAATACTACGATTTTAAAAGAATTTAACTAAAGCTTAGCTGACTCAATGATCTTGAGGGTCTTTTCCAGCCTAACTGATTCTATGATTCTTACAGTGTAAGATCATAATTAATCTTCTTCTCTCCTTTCCAAAAAAAGACAAAAATCATAAAGGTCCTGCAAATAAATCGTCTTACGATTATGCACTGTTAGTTAATTTCAACTTTTCTTGTTCAAGAAAATGTGTTTAAATCATCAGCAGTAACTTTGATAAAGCAGTCTATAAAACAAAAGATTTTCCATCTGGCCTACCATTTACATCAATCTTTCCCTTGCTAAATGGTAACATAACCAGCTACATGGGCTGTTTCTTGTTTCTATAATATTTACAAAAATACAGGCCTATAAAACTAGTATATAAGGAAAGTACTTTGAGTTACTCTTTATTCTGGGAGATACTCTTAGAAATGAATAGTGATAATAATAGGAAAAATTACTTTAGAAACAAGTCCTGCAGACTTCTCAGGAAAACTTTACCAAATATTTATGTATCCCATAAATCTTTTAAAAATAGAATGGAGAATTTACAAAACTGGACCTGAAAAAGGAATAGTTTGTCTAATAATAGAAATAGTTTACCCAACATGTTCATAACTATGCATTCATCCTTCTAGGGAGCTGTTACCTTGAATCTTTCACTCCACCATCCTTTCGCTGAGACCTCCTATGATACCAAATTGCATACCAGATTTGCTGGTATAAGCCGGTATAAGGACACCCAACTGCTAGGGACCACACCAATGTTATTAATTTCCTTCACATGGACCTTCGAACTCATGCCTGGGCTAGTGACCTAGGAATCAGCCAGAAGTTAGCATTGTACTTGAAGAAGTAATACAGAATAATTTCCACAAATTGTCATTTCAATGTTTCAATGAATTTGCTCTTTTGTTTCCTCTTTTCCATTTGTTCCCAGCAAATTAATGCTTTTAGCCACAGAGATTGACATGTCAAGGAAGTCAATGAAAGGACTACAACTACCATCTAAGACCAATCTCCAGTCCAGTATAAGCACCAGCATGCCATCTTCACTTCAGTGCAAATGCCTTTCAGCCTCCAAAGAGCTGAACTTAAACATCTCTATATGTTAGTTAGCACCTTTACAGGTACATCACACTTTAAAATTTTGTATCCTTCCCCTCCCAGTCTTGGAATTTTGCTCTCCTGAAATTTTATTGCTTTAAGACAGTGTGTACAGATTGTGACTGTATATTTTCTTCATCTGTCATTTCCTTTTCCTTTCCCTGCTTATCCTCTGTATATGTTGATTTTTTGACTCAGTCTGAAGTTAACTGTTTACCTATTTTCCATCTGCTCCGTCAGAGAGAAGCCGGTGAGCCTGCATTCAGGTGCTTTGGGTTTGCAGGCTTTCTAATTTTGTGCATGACACTTAACTACTGCCTGATACCGGTGCAGATAATGAAAATGGCCATCTGAGTCCATGGAGACTCTAAACTTGACGGGCAGTAAAGCTCTTGAAATATAAAGGCATATTCAAACAAAATCATATTGTGGCCATTTTTCCCAGGCATTGCTTGTATATTATTGTATATAACTCTGCTGTGGGAGGTGATGTGGGTCTGAGAACATCCGTATCACAGGAACGTGAGAACAATGCTTGATATATCCCATGTGCTACTATGGGTAGGAAAAACAACAGATTATCTAGGGTTTGCTATTTTTTTCCTGCAGAATATAATGGACTCCTATCTTACAAGTGGAAGTTTTGCGTACGTTCATTAATAAAGGTAGGATAAACTCAATATAAAAAATTGGGCCAAATTCTAGTTATCCTCCTAAGCCTAAGTAAACAGATTCGTTAAAGGGGGACACACCTCATTAGCGCTGCACAACAACCATGAAACTGCTCTGTATTTAGCACAGAAGCGTAAGATTCTCGCTGTCTCGTTCATGTGAGACACGCTGAACGGCAGAACCAAATGGGTTTGGTTACTTCTTCTCTGTCCCAAAAGCCTTGTCCAAGGACAACAGAAGCCACTGCAGGGCATAACTTTCAGGGTCTAGACACTCTGAGATGGCTCCCTAGGAGCTTACCCCCCTCAGTAAAACTGATCTGGTAGATGGGTTTCACCCTCACTTGGAAAGAGTGGAAGTCCTCAAAGGAAGGGGCTGAGAACCTCAGGCTGAGGGTCAGGATGACAGGGCATAAGCAAGTTTGATAGGAGTCATCTCTGTACATGCGAGGAGGAAACTACTTACATTGCCAGGTACAAAATTTATTTGAGTTACCGTCTACAGCTCAGTCTGTTCAATTTCTCTGTCTTTTGCCCTTCTGGTCGGAAAATCAGTCCACTAATTGAAAAGAAAGAACTTGGCTAAAGAACACAGGGATACAACTGTATGATAAAATACCCAAATGACAAAATAATATTACAGCAGCGCTGAGAAGCTAGCACTATCACATCTCCTAATGAAGTATCTGATAATTAACATGCTGAAACCAATTGTTATTAACAAAAAACCAGAGATCTGTAAGAGTTATAATTCTTATAATTATAAATCTCTCTTCCATAGAGAATTTTGGTAGTGTATTATATCTGTGTTATGGTGTCGTAGTTTAAGCCCAGCCAGCAACAAAGCACCACACAGCCACTCGCTCATTCCTCCGCCCCCCTTGGCCCTGATGGGATGAGGATGAGAAAATACAACAAAAAACATGTGGGTTGAGACCAGGACAGGGAGGGATCACTCAACACTTATGGTCACGGGGAAAAGACACACTCGACTTGAGGAAAAAAAACAAAATCAATTTAATTTGTTACCACTCAAATCAAAACAGGATAATGAGAAGCAAAACCAAATCTTAAAACACCTTCCCCCACCCCTCCCTCCTTCCTGACTCAACTCCACCACCCAGCAGCGCAGGGGGACAGGGAATGGGGGTTGGGGTCAGTCCCTCACACCTTTTCTCTGCCGCTCCTTCCTCCTCAGGGGCAGGACTCCTCACTCTGCCCCTGCTCCGGCCTGGGGTCTCTCCCACGGGA
>JAVKLA010000027.1:2977143-3090255 GCA_034782735.1 Sagittarius serpentarius
TAGGGCCGCCCTGGGGGCGGCGAGGGCAGAGCCCGGCGCAGGATGGCCGCGGCGCCGGGCTCCCCGCTTCTCTGGGCGCTCCTCCCGCCGCTCCTCACCCTCTGCCCCGCGCAGCCGGAGCCCCCCGGCGCCCGCGGGGTGGGGCTCAGCCTCCACCCGCCGTACTTCAACCTGGCCGCGGCAGCCAGCATCTGGGCGACGGCCACCTGCGGGGAGGAGGCGGCGGCGGCGGGCGGTGGTGGGCGGCCGGAGCTGTACTGCAAGCTGGTGGGGGGGCCGGCCGCCGCCCCCCTGGGCCGGGCCATCCCGGTAACCGGGCGGCCGCCGGAGAGGGGTCGCGGCGCCGGGACCCCCCTTCCCCTCGCACCCCGCTCCCCGTCCCGCCCCGCCTCCGGGCGCTGCGGAGCGTGTGTGTCCGTGTGTGTCCGTGTGTGTGCGTCCTTTTGGGGCGTCCCGCCCCCTCCAGGGGTGCTGGCGTCACCCCGGGGTGCGTGGTCTCATTTTCTCGAGTGTTTTCTCCTGGCGGGGCGTGTGCCACGAGCGGAGGAGGGGAGCGTGGACCAGCGGGACCCCACGCAAGGGAAGGGCTGGGCAGGGTGGAGGCAGCTGTGCCGGCACCCCCGAGAGCCTCCGCCGCCGCGGGGAGCAGCTGCCCACCCCCCCCGCGCACCCCCCCTCCGCTGCCGGTGCCCACGGTGCTGCGGCTGCTCCCGGGGATGCGTGAGGCGCTGGTCCCGCCGGGCGCCCGGAGGTGGCTCAGGGAGTTTTGTGGCGGTGTTTTGTGGCCCGGGGTCGGCGGAGAGCAGCGTGATGCTTCTGCCAGTAACGCAGTGAGCCTGGGCGGGGCGGGGGGGGGGGCGGCGGGGAATGGATGGGGACGTACAGCACCGGTAACGTCTCGCTGGAGAGCGGGCATCTTCCCGCGGGGGGGGCGGCAGTGGGAAAAAGGGTCCGGTTTTAGTCGGGTGGCGTTGTGGTATTGTACAGGCAGTAAACGCGAGGCTTATCGTCTATGCCTTGCATTGCTTGTGGGAGGAAGCCGGAGATTCCTCGGGGCTCTGACAAGGGAGTGTAAGCACACAGGGGCAGCGAGGATGAGGACGTTCTCTCCTAGCATAGCATAAGGTTATTACACACCTTTTTGTGCCAGTCGCAAGAAAGATAACAATAAACGGCAAAACTCCTGGCAAAGGGTTAATGGAAATATATTTTCCCTTTGGTAGAAACTTGTATGAACATGTCAGTTAGAGGGTAAGGAAGGAGTAACAAATGCACCAAACTCTGTGATGTGCTGCGATGGATGTTCCATATCAGTTTGATCAGAACTTTGTTAAAGGGGGGACTTTCCTAAAGCCTCAGACCTTCCGAAGTTAACTTTTGTTTGTATTCCCTCTTGGTGGGAGGAGAAGAGAGCCAGAATGAAACGGCAATTTGGAAGGGATTTTGAAAGCTTTAAGGTCCGCTTTCTGACTTCAGGCAATGCAGAAAGAATGCAAGTAAATTTTTAGCATCTTGGAAGAAGGGTTAGCGTTTCGAAGTCTTACGAGGTGTTTGTATGTTTTCATAGTGAAATAACCCTTAATACCTGCTTTCAGAAGAGATTGCGATGGATAAGAGTGTTTTTCTCCTCATTTTTTAAGGGGGCCAGATGCTCAGGAGAGGACTAAGATGGTGCAGCGTATGTACTCCTTGTCGTGTGCCAGAAGGGAGCATACACCGTCACGCTGCCTGCCCTCACAGTTCACTAGGCAGCCACAGCCAGCAGCGTGCTTTGCCCTGAACTTCTCTCTGCCGTGCCTCCCTGCCTCACCATGAAATCAGTTTACCTTACATCTCTGTAGCGCCCTCCGTCATTAACAGCTCAAAGTGCTTTGGAGATGCTTACAGGCTGGGCAATACACAGTCTTACTAATAGGAAAACTGGGTTGCAGGTATTACATGCCTGAACTAAGATTACAAAAAAAGGTTGTGGTGATCAGGATACGGCTTGGTCTTCTGTTTCTAACACAGCTCTGAAGTTTAGGCATCCATCCCTCCATACTGAACACACCACCAGTGTTTAAAATTGCCTGAAACAGCCACATCACCAGGTAAATAGCAAGCCCAATCATCTCTGCCACATTCTCAGCAACATGCTATAGCCCACTGCTGCAGTGAAATCTCACACTAACATGCTTTGGAATATCAGAAATCACAATATAATAAAAATCAGCAAAGCAACCACCAGATAAACGTGTCAAGCAAGCAGACCAAAGCCTGTTGTGTGATGCATTGCCATTGGTGTTTTTTTGTAATTGTTCCCTTTATATACTGATACCCAACGGGAAATGAGGGTTTGCTCTATATAGGGAGAGGCTAGAAGGGGAGGGGGTGTGTTCCTGTTATTATTTGTCTTACAGGTCCTAGGTTAGAGGGCAGTTATTGTTCATGCCTGATTCAAGTTCCCTGAGGGACTACTGATAGCTCAGCCCTGGCACAAGCAAGCATGTTATGCCTCTTACAGCATTTGGGTAAGCGTGGATACAGCAGCGTTTCTCTCTGATTTTAACAAAGCCCCATTGAGACACATAACATGAATACTTCTGTGGTTTACCAGTAGTTGTTGTGGTTCAAGAAAGGTTGGAAGGTCTTTCAGAAGGCCAGGGAAATCGAGCCACAGAAAATGTGGTAACAGCACAATGTACGTATTATCAAGCCACTGCACCTCACCAGTTCAAAGACACTGTAGATAAGAGAATCTCTTCTTTTGTGGAAAACTGGAGAGAAGTGCATTAAACTCTTAGAGAAGCTGAGCTTACATAGAAGGATTTAAAATCAGCGTAAGCATTCACGTGTTGTTTCTTAAGGATCTGAGGGAAGGTCATGTGGCTTCTATGTAAAGTGATAGGTGTGATAGCCACCATGTGAGGCCAGTTCAAGTTAAAGCAATGCCATACACTTGAGTCACTCACTTTTGGGGTCTCTGCATGGCAGGATTGCAGCTGTTCCTCTGTGAATAGAAAAATTGGAAAGAAGGTGCAGAGGGTGACCCTCATTCTGATGAAGGGAGCAGACAGCTCTGTTGCCAGTACTTTCCCAAGCACTGGAAGTAAGGCAAAGAGAGAAAGAGCAGCCCCAGTTTCATTTCCAGTGCCCTGCCATTGGCCTCTCTCGTTCAGCTTGTCGTTGGGTGATGTGTCTTTTAATGTAGCCTGTAGTACCCAGCAAATCCAGAAGGAGCATTTAGAGGTTGTTTCAAGCTCTTCCATGAGGTGATTGGTGGGGCGGACAGTCCCTTCACGGGCAGCTCAACCGGGGCCCTGAAGGCAGTGCTGGACATAGGCTGTGGAAAGCAGTATGTTTCTCTTGTTTAGCTCGCTGGCAAGTGGGACAGTGACTTAATAAGAACAGTGTTGAGTGAAGAGATGCACTGCAGTGTAAAATATTTCAGCAACTGATAGATAAGTGGCATGCCTGGTTTTGTCTGCCAGTCTGTTCGCAGTGGTGTGCAGGTGTGAATTAAAGTTTAACTGCATACCTGTCCGGCCCTGCCAGTGGGCGCAGAACTGCTAGGTATTAAAGGCAGTGAACAAATCCTTCATTGTTGTCACGTTCTGTGACTTAACAAGAGAGACGTTTTCATCCCTGGGTGTCTCTGGTCCACACCGGCATATTTCAGCGAACTCCTTCATGTAGTTCCAGTTTTGCCTTCACTCAGGAGAACCAGGGGAAAGGAGGGTAACAAGGTCACCAGCAAACACACACCTGCCTGCCTGATGAACTGCAGCCAAAGTCAAACAAAGTGCCGAGGCCCAGTCTCCTGGATCAGAGACGTGTCCTGTAGCAGACAGGCTGAGCGCGGCGTGCCTGAGATACTGCCAGTGGGAAGCAGGGAAGGCAGCTCTGGCCAATAATCTACTTTCTTTCATTTTTTGTTTTGTTGCCTTCTTGGCAGGGTTGCTGGAACGTACTTTAAGTAACTGAAACTCCAGCTGTTGCAATGAAATTCTTTGAATTATGTGGCCAAAAAGAAAAATATGGTATCTTGAGTTCAGATCAAGTGCTCGGGTATACTGAAATCACATAGGTGCGTGTAAATGTAACGCTTGCGTTTAATACTCCCCATTGTTTTCTGCTCATTCAGCTTTTTTTTGAGGCTGTTTCCAGATCAGAGCTGAAACAGCTGTAGCAGCAACTGTTGCCTGCGTATTTCCAGCCTGATCATTGTGAACGTGAATTTAGATCTAAAGACCATGTTTTGTGCACATTATAAAACTATTTAGGGAAGCTTGTACTGTTGTAATGTATGGATGTCAGAACTCCCAAGTATGCATTTGTCAGGAAAGATGCTCTGATGCAGTGGTAGCTGCAGTTGTTGGTGCATGGATTGATTTCTCAGTATATCGATTTTGCAGATAGCGATACGATGTTCTTTGTCATCACTGTGGAAACTGGCTATGTTGCCTGTAGCTAGCACGGGCTGATGTGGTGTCTGCTGCAGCAAACTGTATCTGAATCCAGCAGTGTCCTGGCATATTGTAGTTTGTACGAAAATCAGCCAAGCCATCTTCTTTAACAGAGCTGGAGGAGAATCGTGTTTGAACATGACCCCAGACATAGTTAACCGGCCTATGTACGTGAGGATTTAGTAAGTCTCTAAACAACTCTTTGAATTCTCAAGAGTTAACCCTCAGCCAGGTTGACACCTGCAGTGCTGAATCAGAACAGCTAATGGTAGCCGTGTCTTCTGGAAACAACATCTGGGCTTTCCAGAAGCGCAGGATGAGGATGGAACCATTGCTAGATGCAGATGGTGAAATTATTACTACTGATGCAGAACTATTCAGTCAACGTCTATGTTTTGTATTTGAAAGACAGAAGATGGTGTATTTGTATCACATGAGAATGACGAAGAAGTGTCTAGTCTGTTAGTAACTATTGCTATTGCAGATGTTAAACAAATTCTGCTAGAGATAAACATCTTAAATTCACCAAGCTTGCAAGGCTGTACCCAGCAATAATGTGAGAGCCCTAGTGCTATTCCTCTGTTAAAAGTGGACAGGTGTGATTGCTCCAGTTACTTTACACTGGTTAGTCTGACAGCAGCGACAAACAAAATAAAGGCAGTTATATGAGATTAAAAGGTAGGAATATACTTTGTGCCAGGCAACATGGGTTGTGGAAACGACAAAAGATTTGTCACATCTTTCTGATGAAAATATGCTTAGTTGATAAAGAGAATGGTGCAAATACTACGTTATTTAAAACATGGGTCCAGCACAGTGTCCGGAACTCACAGGCTGAATGGATTAAGCAACTGTCCAGCTGAAGTAACCGTTAAGAGGGTACTGCCATTTAATGAAAATGTCATTTTTCTACTGGGATTCTACAAAGATCTGTACAGTTCTACAAAGACTGGCACAGTGCAGTATTTTCGTTGATTATCTCCACCCAGTGACTGGAGTAAGAAGTGAATGAGACACTAAAAAGATCCCTTAATAACTAATTACAACGCTTCAGCACTAATCTTAGTAGACTGTAAAATGCAGTTTCTTGAAGATAAAAATACTCCTTGTGGGGCAAGCCATGATGCCAAATTAAAAGACAGTTAAGTTTCCTGAAATTTATTCATTATTGTTGTACAGAAGAGTACAAAGCGCTTTAGAAACTATCAAAGAGAGATTATCAGGGCATCTCCGGAGTATGGCTTTAGTTGTGGACTGGAAGTTGGGCGTTAACCTCTGCAAATGAAGATACAATGGGATTCTTTAAAGGGAAACTTAAAGGGAACACCCTATAGGATCTGTTACATTTTCCATGAGTACATAGTGTTCAGAAGTCTCTGATTCAGAATGTATTATAATGGCATGAAAAAAAATGAAAGCAGTTACTGTAAAATTGTAACGCCAAACTTATAGGCAAGTAACAGACAGAGTATTTTTTATGGTTTTATTAATACCAGGCTATGTATGTATGTGGATATGTCACGGTCTTTTAGGAGAATTGAGGATAATTTTTGTGTTGATCTTAATCCAGTTTTAAGAATCTTTGTTTCATTAATTTCCTGCAGACACCCCTGCAGATGTAATATAGGTAATTTCACCAAAGTATCAATAAATTCATTAATAAAGAAAGTCTTACTGTATTTTCATTTAAAGATATTTCTGAAATTTTAGTTTGTAACATAAAATTTAGTGTGTTTGAGGGTATAAGTGTGTTATTTAATCTCCAGAAGAATCATTTATACTTTTAAAATTATGCTATATAAAGAGAGAAACAAAACTTAACCCCATTTTTAGTCAACGCTCTAGTTCAGAATGTCAGTTAATGTGTCTGCAGTGCATAAAATTTCAGCTGAGGCCATCTTTTTAATTTCTTGTGTTTCAGGGACAGTTTTGTGATTATTGCAATGCTGCTGATCCCAGTAAAGCTCACCCGGTAACCAATGCAATTGATGGCACGGAGCGGTGGTGGCAAAGTCCCCCTCTTTCTATGGGCTTGAAGTACAACGAAGTCAACGTCACTTTAGATCTGGGACAGGTAAGTGCATGAGCTATTGGATGAGGTTTTATCATTTTTTGCATTTATATACAAGCTTTGCAGTTGGGAGAGATGTCTGAACTGATGATTTTAACTTCCAACACCACAGCTTTTTTGTCTGGTTTATGTTCTGTATTTTTTTTACCAAGTTAACTTTATTGAAGTGATTGTTTTCCTTCAGGAATTTTGATGATGTGGGTTCTTGCCACTGGCAGCACACAGATTTAATGACTCTGTGCTTTCTTGCACAGATACTGTAACGTGTTAACCTGAGGTTACAGGGGGGACTGCTCAGCTGAAACTGGGGCTCTACCTTCCATTTCATATTCTACTTTTCCATGGGCACAGAGAGAGAGAGATACAGATTTCATGATCTCTTACCATGCACACATTTTGAGAATAATGTTTGGAGTTTGCTTTAGGCTCAGGGGTCCTTCTGGTTTCTCTATCATCCAGCAAGATCTTCAAGACAGGAAAATACTGATAACATGGTCTAAAAGGGAAGGGCCAGCAAAAGCAGTGTAATATGAATTAGTAATATGACAGTAATATGAACGCCCGTACTTCCTCTGCAGGCGATAGGCAAGTAGCTAACAGTAAAGCCTCTGTATCTCTGTATTTTAAGTCATAGGGATGGATTCTCAGCTGCCATGCTTGGGCGCTGATCCAGTGAAATTAGTTATGCTCTGCAGGTTCACACCAGCTGAAAACACATGACTATAAATATATGTTGGGGGCTGCAAAATGTATGTATACGTATGCATATATATTTTGGACAGTAGTAACTGTTTATTGACTGATTACATAGGACGGGATTTTTTGAATAGGCATTCAATTTAGTTGACAGCAAGGGGAGCAATAATTAAGGAAAAATGTTTCTCTGTGAGACTTAGCTGCCATTTTGTTGGGGATTCGGGTGCGAATTATTTTACGTCTTCTGTTACATAGGGTTTTAATGCTCCCATCCCTCACATGACCGGAATGGTTCTCATTTTGAGGATATCTTCGTTCAGTGTTTTTGGATCCAGTATAGCAGCAGTGCAGAAAGGCCAGACAACCCAAGATAGAGAATATCTTAATAGTAGAACAGTAGTTAAACTAAACTGCATAGAATTTGCATTTTTATTAATTAAATAAATAACATGCCTGTTTTCTTGTTTGCTTTTTTCCACTATACCACGAAAAAAGGGAGATCTGTGTAGCAACTGATGAATTTTTAGGCCACAGCATCCGCATTAGCTCAGCACACAGTGGCTGGACCTGTCTTTGAGTTGTGTTGCTCTTTCTGTTAGACTGTCCAGTTAAGGAGTGTTGCATCCCCTGATGCTCTGTGCTCCTGTGAAGTCAGTTGCTCAGTCATTCTTTCCTAGCAAACGGTAGGGAAGCGTGTCTTTCAGGCTGGGCATGCAGAGTAGGGACACTGAATGCAGAGCAGGGTGTTATGAATAGGCATGGGAAGGCGATCACCTCCCAGTAAAGCAGACCTTACCTTCTGAGCTGCTTGCATCCATCGTGGCCTCTGCAAGACGCAGGATTAGGTTGCAGGCTGTAATTTGTTGTGTGGTGTAGTCCAGCGTATTTGTGACCAACACTTGTGCATTGTCATCATCCACTTGTGTAGCACATTGCTCCATCCCAAACTTCTATTCCCCCTGTCTACTTGTTAGCTTCTTTGGTGGACCTACTGACAGACACTTTTATGTGTTGAGTAAACTTCTGAGAAGCCTCCTTCCTTCAGAGGAAGCATATGAACTGAGTGCCCTCTTCTTATGGGACTGCTTGGAGACCAAGTGCTATGTGCTAAAATTCTTGTAATTGTTAAAGGGTTTCTCAGCGGGAGACTATGTGTTTCTCTTTACTCTGGTACCACCTGGAAAGGCGACTCCGAACTCCCTTACTTGGAAATAAGGGAAACCCAAGACAAAGGTCAAAATTACTTCAGGTCTTGTAATGAGGAAGGGATCATTTTAGTTGGTGGATGGATGAGGATTTAGTAGGATTCATGTGATTTATTTATTTTTTTTTTTTCCCCTCCCACTTAATGGACATTATCTCATATCTGTGTTCAGTCAGTTAAACCTTAATCTCAGGATTTGTTTGAACTTGAGATTCACTTTTGTCGTTTTGCCTAGTATTCTCACACCCCAAATTCATACAGTAGTGCACAGTACTAATACTGAGGAAGAAAATTAAATACTGTGAGAGTAAGTCTACTCAAGTGAACAGTCAAGTGAACAGACAAACACTGAGACTCCAATTCACCTTACCTTATTTCAGGGTCCTAAAAATTAAGAGCTTAGTGTGTGTTAGTTATGCAGACTTTCTCAGTAGTTGATAGAGCCAGAAATTTTCAGAGTGCAATTCCCCCTCAAGTGAGCTGAAATGAAGGTTTTGGGTTTTAAGGAAAAATAAATGTTCTTAAAGTTAGATGTGTGCCTAAATACCTTGCAGAACCACAGGCTGTAATATTGAAAAGGGAGCAGGGATGTAGTTTTCCTCACTGAGTAGTTGTCCTGTTCATTGTTTTGACATAAGGCACCTTCTTCTGTAAACAAAGTATGGAAATGTTTTTGCGTGTGCAAAACGTGACAAAGAGTAAGGTATATATGGGTGCAGGGAAGCAATGACTGATTTGTAAGTTTGTCTTCAAATATTCACAATTAGAGGAAGCAGAACTTAGTGCGGTGTCAAAAGCTTTTAATTTACTGCGCTCCTGCCATTATATCTTTAAGACTGAGAGAGGATTCCCAGTGGAGCCTTTTGCCATGGTCTGATGACAATATTTAATTGCATAATTGCACCATGATGGAAGTTTGAGCGCTCACTACCATGGAGCTGGAGCAGAACACCCACCTGCTGCTGCTTCTGTTTCACAAGGGCTAGGGATGATTTTGAAAGTCAAAATCCCTTCAGGATGTTAAATATTTCTGCTAGAGAAATGCTCGTTTTGCTGTACTCTGTAATATGAGAAAAAGCAAAAACCTTAAAGCAAAAGCCCTGCTTTACTTCCCTTTCTGACTTTCTGTACTATAGTTACATTTCTAATCAATCACAGTCCTTCTGAATAATAGTTATAATGTTGATCCCTGAGGCAGTCTTTCCATCCTGATAACACACCTGCTTATATTGTGACTATTCCTGACTTGTTGAAAATATTTGGATCAAATGAAGTCTCATTTATTCCTTTAATTGGTCCTGATTTTCCCAACGTAGTTTTCAGCATATTTTAAACTTCTGAATCCAGAATGTCTGACTGAAGTTCGTTGCCCTTCCCCTGACTCTTTGGGTTGCCTAATTTTAGCAGGTGTGCCCTCATCTTTGGCTTGCTTAATGCTCAGCAGATACTACAGCAGTACTCCCCCAGGTGTTTTTCTGAACTCTGTCTTCAGAAGAAGATGAAGGTTCAGGATAGCAAGATAGCTTATGATGAAAAAGAAATGTCTAACTGTTAGACTTCAAAAAGTGTAGTCCACAAATTTTATTGTTCCTTTTAGTTATGTGTCATTTTTTTACTGTGCTTTTGTGGCAATAATATAGTGCTGAAAGACTCAGGCTTGGTGAATTCTTGTGCACTAATATGTTGAATAGTTTTTATGTAGCGATATTATTAGTCACTGTTGTAAATTAAAGGCACACAGTGGAATGTAATGTCCTTTATTAGGGAGGGAGGGAAACTCAACTGTAAATTTAAGTGGTATGGCCCATGGAGAACTTTATGCTTGTATGTTATCTGCCAATTAAGGCATGTAAACATTTTGTAAAAAAGCCTTGCAGTTTGGCAAATCTTCTGAGCTGCTTTTATATGGTGTCATGGTTTAACCCCAGCCAGCAACTCGGCACCACACTCAGCTCACTCACTTCCCCCCCACCCAGTGGGATGGGGGAGAGAATCGGAAAAAAACCATAAAGCTTGTGGGTTGAGATAAGAACAGTTTAATAGAACAGAAAGGAAGAAACTAACAATGACACTAATAACAACAAGAAAGTAACAATAATAATAAAAGGATTGGAATACACAAAACAAGTGATGCACAATGCAGTTGCTCACCGCTCACCGACCGATGCCCAGTTAGTTCCCGAGCAGCGATCCCCCCCCAGCCCAACTGCCTCCTGTTTATATACTGGGCATGACATCCCATGGTATGGAATACCCCTTTGGCCAGTTTGGGTCATCTGTCCTGGCTGTGTCCCCTCCCAAATTCTTGTGCCCCTCCAGCCCTCTTGCTGGCTGGGCAGGAGAAGCTGAAAAGGCCTTGACTTAGTCCAAACACGACTTAGCAACAACTGAAAACATCAGGGTGTTACAAACATTCTTCTCATACTAAACCCAAAACACAGCACTACACCAGCTACTAGGAAGACAATTAACTCTGTCCCAGCCAAAACCAGGACATACGGTAACTATTTATTATGGGTTTAATTTTTATATTTGATAGCAATCCTTTATGTCCATAGATTTACAAACAGTATTTGTTGTTGGGAATATTAATCGTCTTTGGCTAATTTTTGTTATTAAAATCAATTGTTCTTAACTTACAGAAGATTGACATAATTTCTTAAACTGTATCTGAAGTTACAGTTAATTTAACTGTCATTCTGTAAACTATAAAGTGTCCTGTAGGCCCTTCTGCCGTAGGGAGACACTGTCAAGGTGGTGGGAGGTTTATCATAAGCTGAATTGAACTGGACTTCCAAAAATAGTCATTGCATTCATTGTGCTTGACTATTGAAGACTTTATATTACTGCTGACCCTGAAATTAGACCCAGCTCTGCTGTGGAATTGCATAACCTCCGTAATAACACCGAGAAGTCCTACTAATTAGGGCACGAGAACCACTGCGTAAAGCTTCTGCAGTCCTAGAGAACTGCCCCAGGAGCGAGACAAAGCCTTTCCTCTGGAACCCCTGCATAGCTCTGCCTCCGCAGCAGCACTGACCCCTGCTCTGCAGTTTTGGTTCACGCTGGGGACAAAAGGGGCTTTTAGGTCTGGGGAAGGTACAATATTGTCCCCGTAGTACCCCAAAATGGGGATGCTAAAGCACAGAGAATCTTGGGTTACCTTGTATTAGAGGACTCTGGTTCTGTGTATTTCAGTTTGTGCAGGAAGCTGATTTGGGATCATGCCACAAAACACTGTGCTTTGAAGGTAGTTGATTTTGGCTTATACCACAGTAAGGTGAATCTACTTGTGAACTCTAGATTAACACAACTTCCGCTGATCAAGCAGCAGCTGTCTGATAGAAGTTCCTTAAAGTTGTATCAGGTAATGTATGCTCCATTTATTCCTCAGTCACACTCCAAGTAGCTCATTCTGAGCTGAGCTGCCAGGCTTAATCAGGGAAATACCCTAAATACATCCTTTCTTGCTCATAAGTTATCCTTTAAGATGTAGTCAATTTGTTGTGTTTTCTTAAAGCTTTAATTAAAGACCTTTTGAATGGCTTAGCATTTTTTTCGTATGTTTGCATTAATAGATCTATGTCATTGGCTTTAAAATGCGTTTTTGGTATTAATTTGGTATTATTCTCAAAATATGCAGAAAAAATCTTGCAAGTCTTGCTCTCCTTGGCTTTCCTGACACTGTCTTCCTCTGCTTCTTCTTTAGCATCCCTTTAGGAAGGTCTTTGTTCCCACTCATTGATCTCACTTCCCTCTGTGTCTGTACTTCTGCTTCTTCTACCTCCCTTCCCATGTTCATTCCTACACGTTACTTTCATTTTATGGTACGTCATCCTAAATACCTCACTTTCAACTCAATATAGTAAAAGCAGAACTTCTGCTGATGGCTTCCAACCCTCCACACTTCCCTGTGTTTCCTTCCATCACTGACAGTACTACTGCATTCTTTTTACTTTGGACTGCAGCCCTCATAAGGGGAGATTTATCTCCTGGACAATTGAGGTCTGAATTGTACAAATCCTTTCCCATATGAATAGCTTCAGTGTTCTGTGAAGAAATAGGCCATATGTAAGAAATAATTATGAGCATTGGGTTGGTCTTTGTCCAAGTCCCAATGGAAAAGTGGCTGCATGAGAAATTTCAGGGTAGTAACTGACAGTCATTGATGTATTTGCCTGCAGCCTTGGCAAAAAGACCAAGGACTGATTGAACCTGGACAATGGACTACCCTTTCATTTCTGGAAGTGTTCCTTCTTTCCAGGACACTGCCTGTGAAGTGTGGAGAGCTTCTCCCTTCTGGTCTTGGCCATCGATTGTGAGAGAGGAAAGACTTAACATCTCCAGACATGTCAGAGGCATAGTCGCAGGCACTGACTTACGTAACTAAAGAAAAGCATAGCTTTTTAGTGTCCGTGGCTAGTTACATGAAAAAGTGGTAGGAATACGTGTACAGTGCTGACTGAACAATGTTGGAAGTCCTGCACTTATTCTTGGCGTCTGCACCCCAGACTGAAGCTGGCATGCAAGGAATGACTTTGGCATGCTGTGCAGTGGGAGCCTCTCCAGTCACTGTCACTGTTTATGGACTGTTAGCATTGCTGTATATACGTTTATGTGGTTGAACTGTATGGAACATGTTCAGTGGATCTAAAGCCCACACGGGCTTTTCTCTACACCTCTGCCATAGCTGCTTTTCCACATACCCAGAAGGGTAGCTGGCAACTGCCAGAAAGGCTGCTTCAGCTCTCTCTAGTTGGCATTTTTTATATTACAGTTTCATCTGCAAAATACTTTCTTGGGGATTACCAAATACTGACTGTCAGGAGTGTTTTATTAAGTCTCTGGATCTGCAAGGGTGCCTCAAGTCCTCCTGAGACGTTACTGAAGAAAGGGGGTGCTGACCTCTTTGCAACCACACGAAATCAAAGCCTTTCATTTTAACCAGAGTACATGGGATTTCTATTTCATTTAAATAGATTGTTATTTTTATGTCTTGGTCCTTGAGAAAAACCAATGCTGAAGACCTTAAGGCTTCCTTGCATTAAGAAACTAACGGACATGCACGCATCAGCCCTGTGAAATCAGTGGCACTAAGGTGTGTTCTGGAGCAGGTGCCAAGCACAATTCACACTTCCTTGAATCCCACTCCTGCACTGGTCCGTGTCTGAGAAGTGCAGTTTAGGTACTGAACGGTCATCAGATTTCTGCCTTTCTCACTTTCTTTACTAACATATCCAGCAAATAGAGAAAGGTTGCGTGTCTGCTAATGCAGGGCATCTTTCGCAGAGGTCCTTCAGTGCAGGGACCTCACTGTCTTCTGTGTAATGTGCAATGCCAACCCCAGTGACGTTATTCAAGATAATGTCAGAAACCTAGAAGAGCAGTCGTATTATGCAGAGGGGAGTTTTGGTGGTGTAGATATATCTGCTAATACAGTCTGAGGAAATACTATCGTGCTGGAAACAGCTGTTCTCCATACTTCTACAATTCAGATTACATGAAGAGAGATTGTTGTTGATATCTCTTTGAACATATCTTCCGATATATAGAATGCCTCAGATAGATGATCTACCTGGCTCTAGTTGTGTTCTTGTTATTACAACAGTCCAGGAATTTTTAAGCTTCGTGAGCCAAAAAGGGCGAACAATCCTTTGCTACGTGTGCAGCACACAGCATAATGATTGTTCAGAACACAGTGTGGTTTTCTTTTGTACTAGTTTATGTGCAGCATGTAACTAACAAGTCATTCCAGTATTTTAGTATCCTGATTGAGTCTATGGTCGTAGGAATGGAGGAAATATACTATACTTTTGTATATGCACATCTTTCTTCCATTTGCATATATATTTCAGGATTCAAACAAATCTTGGAAATTCCTCTATTTAAACAGTTGTTTAAACTTTCAAGGAGAAAATGAAGAAAAGATTTTTCATTACTATTATTGTAATTTTTAGAATCCTCATGAGCATGCAGTGGGTCATAGGAAGTTTTCTTTCTGTTGGGTTAAAATAAGTAGTATGCATGCTGTTAGAGATCATGAATATTGTGTCGTCAAAAATAACGGTACAGTGTGATTCTCATTCAGTTTCAGTGAGCTCTTTTAAGAGAGTCTTAAATTCACCTGTGAGGGGTTCTATAGAAATGCTTCTGTCTTTATAATGTAATATTGGTAATTCCTAACACTGAATTATAATTTCCATTCTTAGATGAGGAACACATTTTTCTCATTCTGCTGGATGATTTTTTAAAATTTTATCCGAGTTATTATAAATCTTCAAGGCCAGTGCCTGCAAGAACATTTCAAATCTGAACAAACGTGAGTGAACAGGAAAAGGTCAAATCAATATGGAACTGGTTAAATTCCAGCGTTGACAATCCATCAGGTTTGACCCATTCTGCTGGATTACAGCAGGATATGGTGTTGGGGCATTTACAGGAATACATCTTCTTTCAAGCATGCATTTCCAGAGTGGATTGTTTCCACTACTGGAAACAAAACACTGCTTCTACTTTTAAACTTACTTCTTTATTCATATAAGAAAACTATCAGAATTTTGATTAACCTGTATTTCAGATCTTTTTGTGAATTTTTTTTTTTACTGTTTTTTACTATTAACATAATTGCACCAAAAAAGCAGTTCTTTTTAATGCTTACTTACATTTTTAACACTCCTTTTGAAAAATGGTTGTTTTTTTAATGGAAGAAATTTGACTTAAAAGCAACCAAATAAACATTTTAATAAAAATAAATAAATTCGCTTCTTTTTTTCCCAAAACTGAACGACTGAAGAAAAACATTGCTTTGAGTTTATTATGCCTTTTTTTCAGGGTAGGTCTTATTTCTGCCAATGCAATGGGATCAAGATTTAAATTAGTGAAATGCCATCTTAGAATATGTGCTTAAAATTGGTTTTAATGGTTGCTTTTCTAGGTCTTATGTTAGCAAGGTTGCTCTTCTGTCTTTAGTTAGGATTTATTTGCTAAGCCAAGGAAAATTTTTCTTCCATTGTTGCCTTATCAGATCTGGAGAGAGACCATTCATCAACTTGGTCAGTATTCAGTCGTAGTAGAAATTTGGATTTTCAGGTGCTATTCTGCATCCTTGATCTAGGTCAGAACCAAATCATTGGCAGCCGTGTGAAGTCAGAAGCAGGACAAATGATAGGGTTGGTGACTAAGTTTTGGTGATACATTGTCATTAACTAACACTAATTTAATTTTTATCAAGACCTATCCTTTTCCCCTTTCTGAATGTGACTGTACAAACCTGAGCAGTATTTCAAACTATGAGATGTAAGGAGAGCTGCTTGTGAATTGAAGGTTTTCATACGGAACTGTAGTTTGAAATTGCCATACATTTTTTCTTCCATTTCGTGGTTTGCATGGAGTTATGCAAAGTGTGGTGCTGGGAGGCAGTTCTTTAAGCACTGGCAGACTTGCAGAGTTCCTGATAAAATACACGTGTTGGACTGTGCTTGGACACACGCATTAAGTAGTCATAAGCTAAAGCAAATTCCACAGCTGCATAGTATATGTGGCATACAGGTGTTTGACAGGTGCCACATGCTGATTCAGCTGTGTTACTATTGTGTGCCTTCATTTTGGCCACTTTTTTCTTTAGAAGCTTATGAAAGGTTATAGCCTAGGGTGACACTGATGCATAAGTGAGTTTGTCGCATACTTCTTCAGCAGTGTGGAAGCACTGTGGGAATGGAATTCACGGCTACTATTTTGCTCACGCTTATGAGAAGGTATCACCTGTTACGAGAGATGTGATGAGACTGGCTGTGTCAGCGCTGTGAGTAGCATCTGAGTGAAAGAGTATAATAAAAGTATGACAAGCTGAAGCAGATGTCATCTGCTTTTTTGGAGAGTAGGTAGAAGGTCATTGTTGTAATGATTCCACAATGTGACTACAAGCAATGGGGCCCTGGAGAAGGCAAGACCTTTTCTGTATGCTTCCTTTGTTTCCTCTTGAGCTTTCTAAATCATTTGTCTTGATTAAATCTGTATCAATCAACACACAGAGTATTATCCACACTTGTTAACGTGCATATAAGGGTGGGACTCCCAAAGGCCATAAAACATAGGGGAAGCAATGCCCCTTGAGAGATTCAGCTGGCCAAAAGCAAGAACATGAAGCACTTTTTTTTAGGAATTTCAGAACTATTATGCTTTCCTGGGAAGACACCAGTCTTCGCACTGAATGGCCATACTGGATGACATGTAATGTCCGTATGGCCAATATCCCTACTCTGAAACTTGCCAGTCAGGTAGCGGAAGTTACTTAGGCAAAGAGTATCAGAAACTCGGTAAGAGCAAATCTTGCCACAGTCCCCGAAGTATTCATCTATTTCTGACAATCAGGGTAGAGACTTTTTGTTGGTAATTTAAGGGCTTTACTGCACCTGTGCAGCCATTGTGCATAGTTCTGGGTTCTGTCATGGTTCTGTCAACAGAATGGCTCCCACTTACTTTGCTCAATACAGTTGTCTAGCAAGTAATTTTCCATGTGTAGATACTGTCTGGCTATTAGTGTCACAGGAGGTGAAGTTGGTGCTTGTCAGACTGTGTTAAGTAGGCAGGGTAAATTGCAACACAAACTTGAAATGTTTCTTTTCCCCAGTTCTCTCTCCACTGACCTAGGTAAGCAACATTCGGCAAATCAACAGTTTCTGAAATAGGTTTCAAGGTACGACACCTGCTGCAGCGGTGCCTTGGTGTGTATAGAACAGGCAGTTGCCCTGGGTAGTTGTTGTACATGCTGTGTTAAATGAATGCACAACGAAAAACTTCTTTTTTTTTTTTTCTTCTAGGATGTAAGGTAGTATCATAAGCGCATGCTCCATGAAGTCCCTGAATTCCTTCCATTTCTCTGTGAGAATGTTTTACTTTCTTCTGTGAATATTTCTGATATTCAGAAGCTGAGGTCTGAAATAGATGTGTGAAGACTGAGGCTGCATGTAGCCGTATGACTGCAATGTGCGTGTAGCCATGGGATTGGCATGTGCTGTACTGGTTAGGGACAAATATTTCCAGGTATCTGCTCCACTGCGTTGTTCACTATTTGCATCTGGCTCTTGGTGGCCCCAGCTGGTATGACAGCTACAGTTGGTCCTAGCTGGCAAGTGAATGGGCCAGGCATGGCAACAGATGGTGTTCCCAGTTCGTGGTTGGGAGCTTGTACGTACTTGTGGTTTGGAGTCTGATAACCTGTGCAAAGTGTTAGCTTCAGGGTTATAATATGTGTGATGTTTGAGCAAAGATAAACTGCATGGTGTATTTGATATGAGGGCTCTGGCAGCAGTTACTTGACAGACCATTGACTCTAACTCCTTGCATCTGCCCACCGAAGGAAGAATCTCTTGCAAGCAGATGAATTGAGGTTGCTGAGTGGGAAATTCTGGTGCAGCTTCACTTGAATGTTGACTCTACTTCAGTATTGCATCACTTTTATTGACAGCTCATATCTATGTTATGGTTGTTTAAATTCTAAATGACCCTTAGAATCAATCTGTGTTCAGCCTTTTGTATAGAGGTAATTTTACTGATGTTCTGATTTTTATGACTGTGGACTATCCCAAGAGGCTTACGGTAAGATTTCCTTTCTTGTCAAATCCATTTTTTTCTCTAGTGTTCAGGAGCTTTCTGTCTCTGTGGTCTATTGCTGTGATACACAATAAGCACCTAAAGAAGCCAGATGGGACTCTTGGCTTTGGGAACCTTGAACTGATGAAGCTCTTTGAGGTGTTTGAGACAATGAATGAGCTACCAGTCATGAGAACCTCTCCTGTGTTATTTGATACCCACAAAACTCTGGGGTGGCTTACTTCTGTTACTTGGAAAGACTATCAAGTGGCACAATTATCTAGAAATATTCTTAAAGTGAGGGAGCAGGTGGCTTGGATTACTATCAAACACCACCAAAGGAGTCCCAGTGTAAATGGGGTGTGCATTTTCTCTTACGTCATTGTGATTTTCCTTGACTACAAGCATGATTACATGATTGGAATGCAACACAGATGTACCAGGATGCTGCAAAAGTACCTTAGTTCAGTGATGTGTTGAGATGCTAACTTTTCAGGGTTAAGTACTACACCCTTAACACACCCAAGCAATCAGTCACGTGCGAAACAGAGGTGTTCTGAAACGTAAGAGATGGCATTTAACACAGTCCTATTGCAGATTTCTTAATGTATTGGAGCATGTTGCCAGGTGAGGTAGCCAGCTGAGAATCTGGCCTGTTACTTTAATGGGAATGAAACTGCAGGGGATAACCTTCTCACTGTATACTAAAGAAAAGGTGTTTATTGGCATTAGTTTTAGTATTACGGTACTTTTTATAGAGTTCAAAAAACCTCCTGTTAAGATCTATGTATATTCTGTTACCAGCTCTTCCATGTTGCCTATATCCTTATCAAGTTTGCAAATTCTCCTCGTCCAGATCTCTGGATCTTAGAAAGATCAGTGGACTTTGGAAAAACTTACACTCCCTGGCAATTTTTTGCTCGTGAGTATCAATCCTTTCATCATTGCTCTTTTGAGGACAGCTTTCTTTAATCATTGGCCCAGTAGCAGGAAAATCAGACCAGGAGGCTCACTAAAGATTTCAACTGCAGTGAAGACAGTGAACATCAAATACGTTTCTCTTGTCTTAGTTATCCACAATAAATTAGTGACAGGAGTGTAACTAAAAATGAGTATGATATTTTGAAAGTGTAACTTGGCACATGAATATTTTTCAGTCTGTTGGGAATTTCTGGTTTGGTTTGTTTTTCTCGGTTTTTGGGTGTGTCAGAACTACAGTGGGACCCTGGAGTTCCTTGCAAAAATCAAAGCGAAATACAAATGCAAAATCTTAGAGTACATATATAGCTTTTTTTTGTGGTGATATGAGAAATATTGTGCCATGTCTTGTCGGGCATCACTGAATTGCTTAGGACGAGAAATTACTTGTTTTTAGGAATTTCCATTTTTTTGTGCTGATCGACACAATCACCGTTATTATTCAGTTACAGGGGAGAATTTACTTGAAAGCACAGGGGATACTTCTTTGTTAATTTAAATTAGAACAACAATGTTTATATTCACATATAAAAATAATTTTGTTCTCACTTGACTAGACTCCAAAGCAGATTGCTTGGAGCGCTTTGGAAAGGAAGCCAATCTTCCCGTGAGGAGGGACAGCGACGTCCTTTGCACCACAGAGTACTCTCGCATTCTGCCTCTTGAAAATGGGGAGGTAAGAGTTTTTAGGAAAGCAATGTGTAATGCTGGAAGCAAACGGCATTGGTTTCAGAAGTTTGCTGTTTCAGTAAAATCCTAGAACAGGAAGTAATTTTTCAGCTATGACTGCTTGAATCTACGTTAATAAGTCCATAACCAAGCACTTAAGTAGCTAGTGAGATTTTTGGAGGTGAGCTGGCTCCTCCAAACTTTCACCATTCCCTGTGGGGGTGGGGGCTGCTCAGAGCCACCTGTCTTGATTTTTATCATGATTTAGGTACCTCACTTTAGCCATATGCATTTGAAGGTGTGGACCGCATTTTCTGAACACTTCCAATGTACATAGCAGAACTTAGCGCATCAGAATTGTTCATGGGAGTAAAGGCTGTAGAAACAGATACTTACCATTCAAGAATAAGGAGCTGTTTAAGAAAAGAATATATGAAACGCTACATGTTTATAATACTGTATGTGTTTGGAGAACATTGCTCTGATTTTAGCCGTTGTTCCTTGCTAGGCAGAACTGTGGCTTGTGTTATTTGAATGAATGTTAAACTCCTGGCTGTGCTGATGGCTCCTGCTGACATTCTCCTGTTATGCCTGATGTGGTTAGAATCCAGATTTGAAGTCGTCAAGAGTTATCCAGAGTTTTGAGCATGTGGACCTGGAGTTGTAGTTTCATATTATAGTAGAATTTGTTTATTAACATATCTGTAAAATTTTCCTAATAAAATATGGTAAAGAATAATTTCAATAGAAGAGCACTGCTGGTGACATCCCCTATTACTTGCTGTATGACTTTTCCTAAAGGAACTATGCTGCAATCAGAACCGTCACCATTCCCTTGTTACATGCTTCAGAGTATAGGAGCTGCTTGAAAATAGACATCTGTTATCTGGCCAGTTATAAATAAATGAAAGTCTCTTACTCAATCCTCTACATGCACAGTGGATTGTTAATTTAATAGAGATTCATGATTGCTAGGCTGCTGGCATCTGTTTCTTCAAAAAATAAAAAAGTACCAGAGCCCTTGTTTTGAAAGTCAGATAAACCTGCTTTCATGTGAGGGGATTTTCTAAAGTAACACTGTGTACTTTCTTCCAAAAGACCATTAATACGCTCCCAGGCACTGGACCTGGTAACAATAATATTTTCCAGGAATGTTTGTGCCTTAACCCAAAAATAAATGTGCTTTGGGAAAGAGCCAAAACCTGATGTTTTGACACAGGCAGAACTCCCATTGACACTATCAACTGTTAATATAACTATTTGCAACTATTACCATTGTTTTTTCCTATTAAAACATGTACTTTTTGTGTGTTATACCTGCTGTTTTCAAAACAGATAGAGACACCTTTTTTTTTCCGATGTGCCATATGGGTAATGAGAATTCAGGAGGGTCCAAGACTAACAACACTATTTTTCCCAGTGTCCTGGCTTCAGTATGAAATGTGTAGTTGTTACTGCAAATATGCTTAGAAACGATAGTAAGTTTTTGGATTCTTTTATTAATTTTGCTCTGTGCTGCCACTGACACTTGCAGTTGATATGTTTTAACAAAAATGTGCTTATTTCTTTGTTAGATTGTAGTATCTTTGGTAAATGGCCGCCCAGGAGCAAAAAACTTCACTTATTCCCCTAGTCTTCGAGAATTCACAAAAGCAACAAACATCCGCCTTCATTTTCTCAGAACTAATACGCTTCTTGGACACTTGATATCGAAAGCTCAACGAGACCCCACTGTAACCCGCAGAGTAAGTACTGTTTTCGCTGAGATATACCCAGCAATCATATTCAGCATGTTAGAGACCAAACAATAATATGCATGTTTTAAGTTTGCAACATCCTAACAATCAGAATTTACAGTGACCCACCTTTAAATCCCTGTATTTTCTCTAGGTTCTCTTGAGGCAAGAAGGTAACTGGGTCAGCACGCTTCTGTGGAGGGGAAGTAATAATTAATGATTTTGTAATGGACTGTCTTCTTTCCCTGTTTTCAAATATGGAAGGAAGTTAGGTGCATCATGGGAGCTATAAGGAGCCAAAGCGGAAATTTTCTAAACTATCTTACGCAGAACTGAGGAACTAAATCTCTTCAGCTTTATTTGACACTACTTTCCCTATTTATTCAAAGAAAGATTTTCAGGAAACAGTACCTGAGTTTCTGAAGGAGCAGGAATCAAAGGGTGTACTTGAAAGTTACTAACTTTCCACAAATCGTTTGAGAAGTCTAGGTGTTTTCAGTGGATTTTGGGCTATCCAAGAGCTTGAAAGCCAAAGTCCCACTCCCATTCAGTGGGGAAATGTAAGGAGATTCAGCTCCCTCAAGGGAACACTGCATAGAAATTCATATACTTAGAGAGATTGCAGACTTCATATTGTATTGTTATTTTTAACCTTTTCATTTAAAATGAAGATTCAGTAACAATTGGAGGAAACCCTGGGGTGAGGCACTGCACAAATGTGTGTGAGGGTTTCTGCATCAAAAAACATAAAACTATTCCAGTTACTTGATAGCACTCTCAGTAAGTACCTTTATTGTCTTAAGTGAATTTTAAGATGTTGCTCACAGGCAGATTTAAATGCAGTATTTAGTTTACTTGGCAAGCAGCACAGCTTTAGTGTAAGGAACTTCTGATGTTATCATAGCCATGGGATGTAGGATAGATGAATGGAATGTCAAGTGTTTTATTAAATTGTTAAAAAGAGAGCACAAGTTTTTATTGTAGAGACCTTCCAAGTCTAGGAAATAGATAATGTTCTTAAGGAGAATCTTCATGTTAAACTTATTATAGAAACAGATGAAAACCAGTCCAGTTCTGTTTTGCTATCCAAGTAACTGCCTGGCTTCCCCTCTTAATGGTTTGGGTTCATGACACACTGATATAGAGTATATTTTATGTCTACACTGTGGCAGTTTGGCCTATTAATCATTTTGGCCTAAGGCTAATTTGACTTATTACTAACCAGTGACAGGACAATTACTGTTAGTACTAAAGTGTAGCTCTGCAAAGCTGTATGAAACTATAGACAAGGTTGTGAAGACTCATACCAAAAACCACTGTCAAATATGTTGGCAAGAGTCACAGTGATCATTTCTAGCTGTGCTGAAAACACTGAAAGATTTTACTTGGAAGTTTTTACTTGGAAGTTTTACTTAAATTATGAAAATGGTATGCACAGTTAGAAATGAATGTGTATATTTGAATAGGGATAGTTCAGAAAGCAAAAAATATTTCTAGTCTGTATATCCCACCTACTGTTCTCCACCTGCCGTAGAGCAAAGAGAGCTAGTTGGAAAAGCTCTGTGCCTTGGGGAAGCATCTCATCTGTGCCAGCCAGCTCCACCTACATAAAAGTAGAGAGTGTATACGCAACCAGAATGAATCACAGAATGGTTGAGGTTGGAAGGGACCTCTGGAGGTCCTCAGGTCCAACCCCCGCTGCTCAGGCAGGGCTACCTAGAGCCGGTTGACCAAGACCATGTCTGGATGGCTTTTGAGTATCTCCAAGGAGGGAGACTTCACAACCCCTCTGGGCAACCTGTGTCAGTGCTCCGTCACCCTCACAGTGAAAAAGTGTTTCCTGGTGTTCAGAGGGAACCTCCTGTGTTTCGGTTTGTGCCCTTTACCTCGGGTCCTGTTACTGGGCACCACTGAAAGGAGCCTGGCTCCATCCTCCTTGCACCCTCCCTTCAGGTATTTATAGACATTGACTAGATCCCCCTGAGCCTTCTCTTCTCCAGGCTGAGCAATCCCAGTCTCTCAGCCTTTCTTCGTAGGAGATACGCTCCAGTGCATTCATCGTCTTCGTGGCCCTTCGTTGGACTCTCTCCACTATATCCATGTCTCTCTTCTACTGGGGAGCCCAGAACTCCTCACAGCACTCCAGGTGTGGCCTCACCAGTGCTGAGTAGAGGGGAAGGATCACCACTGAGAGAGTCTATATATACCACTTAGAGGGGATGTATTGTGAATAGAGTGAGCACAGGAGATGTACCTGCATAGTGTTCTGACCTTTCTTCTCTTCATCCTCCAGTGGCATTAAATCTACCTCTTTAATTTTTCTGGGGGTATATAGAGATCAAGATTTACAGCCATCTCTCCATTCTGCCTGGTGCTCTAAGGAGAAAGGAAACAACTTCTGAGCTACAAAAATGTATGCAGAAGTTACTATTGTTATGTATACAGTAATGATACTTTCACTGAGTTGAACCAATTACCTTTTTGCCTGGATGCCTGCAAGGTGTGAGGATGAGATACAAAGTGGTTCAGCTTCAGGTCACAATTTCAAATCCAGCTTGATTCAGGAATGATTTTGACCAAGCTGGTGATTTCGGTCTCTTTCTAGTGTTTAGTGGTGATGTCTGACTGAATGGGGAAACTGCGTTGCCCATACCAGTATGTGCTCTTCGTTGACCAGACCACAGTCTCGTAAATTGATGCTCTGACAGTACTTTACATCTCCATCCTCCAGCTGGCTTTGAACAAGCTTTGGGCTGGGATCCTGGTGGCTCTGTAGCTGCTGGGGAATGAAGAGCTACAGCAACAGGCATTTGGTGTGAGCTGCAGAAGCCTGTTGCTATCGGCACCCCATGGGTATTGTCTTTGATTTGCTGGTACTTATAGTGAGACATAATCAACAGAGGTTTGACCATTGGCTGCCTGACATTGGCCTTTTGTAAAGTCATGCCTTTAAAATTCTAATAAGCAGGATTTAACAATCTGGTGTTGATATTTCTGACATAATACAAGTAAGGAAAGACTTATAGATACTTCTTGTGCTTGTTCCATAGTATTACTACAGTATAAAGGACATCAGTATTGGTGGTCGATGTGTTTGCCATGGCCATGCTGAAGTATGTAATGCAAAGAGTGCTGACAACCAATACCAGTAAGTAAACTGAGCATAACATTAATTTAATATGAGAAAAACAATACATGAATGTTTTCAAATTACCTTTTTATTATAGAATGATAGTCTTACAGGGATTTTTCATTATATTTAAAAAACTAGAATCTGCTAATGATTGACAAGAAAACATGACAAGAAAAAGCTATTGTATGTGAAATATAATAATAAAAAGTCTTACATTTTTCTTTTTAATTGAAATAACAGTTTGGCAGATTGAATAATTTCTTAGAAACCTTTAGTTCTTTTTGGAAAACATGGGTTGATACCACCATCCAACAGCAGGAATTAGAAGCCCAACTCAAGAACAGTTAGTGAACTTCCTAGAGATACTGAGCATTATAATTCAACTCTGCCAAGATCCAATGGCTTTCAATCATTACTAGAAAAAATAAAACCAAACTGAATGAACTATAACCCTTCCCTGTGAAGTTTATGATCTCCATATTGATTTCACAAGGAGTTAGATCAGGCTCCTCACCTCATCTGCTATGGGGAAGTGACTGTGAATAATCAGGCTGTCTAAAACGTATTTTAAAAGCCTGGTTTAAACCAGCTGTTGCTCTTATGCACGATGGCATTGAAACAAACTTTTAACAGGACAATACAGTATTTTTAGTTGTGTTTTAATGAAGAGTAAGTGAGCAGATGGGTACCTCCTTTCCAGATATCTATGCTCGAGAAACGGAAGTACAGAAGGTGTGAAATCTATGGGAATAGGATGGTTATACTTGAAAATTTTATTGCCCCTTCGTTATTAGACAAGAGAGAACATTGGAAAAGGCCTCTCCAACCTCAAGGTCCTTGTTGCTCCTGGGATTCAGTTACTATGCATGATAGTAAGAGCTAGCCCATAATGAGAGCCTGCTCCTTAAGTAGGCTATTCAGCTAAATCAAAATAAATATGAACTACATTTTCTTGATGAATAGTGTGCACTATTTTAAAAATAACAAGATGAAGTTATGATCTTGGTTTATTAAAAACACTAATAAAATTATTATAAACAAAGCATAATGAAAAAATGATTAAGGGACACATATAAAGGTGATAAATATTTTGATTTACTATAGGTCAACAATGTTGAGCCTTGGCATGAAGCTAAAATAGGATACATCCTAAAAAGTTATGTATCATCTTGATTTAATATTGTAGAATAAAGTTTCATAATCCAGTCTATTGAATCCAATCATAAATGTTCTCTATAAGTAATCTGTGCTAATAAACTCATAATCACATGATTAAAGTAATCAGTCATGAAGAATTTTAGGAAAGTTCCAGAATGTTCCGGTATTAGTATTTGACCTCTTTACATGTGAGCTTATGTCCTGTCCTTTTTACACTATGTGCAATTCTTGGACTGCAATAAAATTAAGAAAAAAACTTTAAATCCAGCTTCAGCAGAATAAGAGGCTTTCATTTCTGTAGGTTTCAGTGTGAATGTCAGCATAACACTTGTGGGGAAACCTGTGATCACTGCTGCCCTGGATATAATCAGAAACAGTGGCAACCTGCAACAGCTGGGAGCACAAACATATGCGAACGTGAGTAGCCTAAAAGACGCTAGGTTAAAAGGGACGTTGACAAGACAGTGGGAATTCGCTGTAGCACGTATGTTCGTGGAATATGACTAGCACACTGCATGTTTAAGACCTTTTTTCTTTACTGAGAAAATTCTTTCCATACAGCAATAAGGAATAGATGATGTGGTGAATATTATTTATATTTTCTCGTTTAAAAATGAAAAGTCATTCGTATGAGAATATTACATGAGGAAAGTGGAAGCCTTCTTGTAGTACATTGAGTCAGCATCTCTCCCTAGTCATAGCTGTCTGCTGACAGACTGTGGATCCCCCCAGCAGAGCAGAGACTGTAGTTACCTTGTACAACTTCAAAATTTACCTCCCCATCACCCAACCTCTTCGTGTTCAGATTTAAGAGAGATTGCTCAAGGCTGCCACTGCTTACAGGTGTGTGAGCTGCCCTCCATTCTCCTGCTGATGGTTGCCCCTCGCTGACCGTACATAAGCGGGCGCAAAGGCGTTCCTGGTGGGCAGTCCTGGCAATTCCACACTTGCACCCCTTCCCGTACTCGTAGTTGGAAGTTGGGAGTGCTTTAGACTCGCAGACTGAGTAGTCAAGCTGGAGAAGCCTACTGACCTTTCTCCCACCTCCCACGTGTTTCATTCCTTTGTTAAAGAAAATGACCACACAGTCCCCCTTTTGGTGGAGGGGTACATACTGTCACACATGGGAGTTTCCCATCCCTTTGGCCAGAAACCAGGGAGTGTGGTACAGATAGCGTTCCCATCTCTGTGCACATCCTATCCTGAACAAATGTGTTGGCAGCCTGCAGTTTCCTTTGTGTCTGGCCTAATTTATTTTTCTTGTCTGCCCTTCCTCACAGTAGCGTAGCCAGTGGGTACAAACCGTTAACAAGGAAACCTTATTTGAAAGCCAAAGAGATGTACCTATGTAATTAGTTTCAGGGATAAGGAGATGGCTTGTTTAATCAAAACTGCAGTACTAAGACTGATTGTTGCGGTGTGGTGGGGGAAGATGATTAAAATGTTTGATAGGAGGTAGGCATGTTGGGACACAATTTTTCGACAATACTTGAAACCTCATTGAAATTCCCCTCTTTGAAAGGAAAACATTTTCTGCCAGGAAAGAGATCGATGAAGAGCATAAATAATGTCATGTTTTTTAAAGAATGAGTTTATAAAAGATCATCTACAAGATTCTGAGCCAAAACAACTTTGCTTCTAACTACTTCTGGAAAAATACCCTTTTTAGTATGGATTGCTCCTAGCTGTTTGAGGTGATTTGTTGAGACTGTTTGCCAGGTGCAGACCTCTTTTCCTGGCAGCCAGCAGTGATGGAATTAAAGGAAGCTCATTAAGCTTCCCAGAAGCCTGAGGTCCCTTGAGAGAAACTGATTGAAAGAGGTTGGTGGGAACTTGTAGGGATAAGCCCCTTTTGCTATGAGTTCCCCAGTACTGTACGGGTCAGCAAATGGCTCAAAGTGCTAAGAAGATGCTTGGTGAGGTCAAAGGGCTTTCTGTTCCTTTGTGAGAGAAAATGCTGTTACTATAATTAGAGCAAGTAATTTCCCATTGCTGTTAGAAGACGTACTTGTGAGCTGTAGCTCACAGACGGTTTGGCCCTGGAGGCAAGGGGCCTTTACTTACTGTGTAAATCTTTTTTTTTCGGGGGTGTGTTCTCTTCTTTCCTTTTCTGACTTGGTATCTTGAACCAGCATCTCATTTGTGCAATGTTTTAGTTTCTTGAAGAATTACATGAATAAAAACCCCAAAGATCTTCACAGGCTATCACAACCCAGCCAGAGAACCCAGTCTTCACTCATCTGGTTCCTGTCAGCAGACCACAAGGGAACCTGTTGGCAGGGCACAACCTGTCATGGCCATGGCCTTGACCATGTTTTCGGCAGTTTATAGAAAAGGGCTTCCATGTCCAAAGCTGTTCAGATATAAAGGTGTAAAGGAGACACAGAGAATGATCCAGCTTGCCCCCTCTTGTCTGTATGATAGCATAGCAAGGCATGGAGAATCAGTTGTCCCTGAGCTGTGCTCCCAGTTCTGCCAGGTACTTGGAATAAAGTTTGGAAGGATTACTTCCCACATGCTTCCCTCATCATGAAGAAAGTAGGGCCAAGGCCCTTAGCTTCTGTTTTAAGGTGCTTTCAGGAACCCATTGCCTTCCAGAGTATCTTATCCCCTGGTCCAGATGAAGGGAGGTTAGAATCACAGAATCATTTAGGTTGGAAAAGACCCTTAAGATCATTGAGTCCAATCATAAACCAAACACTACCAAGTCCTCCACTGAACAGTGTCCCTAAGCACCACGTCTACATGTCTTTTAAATACCTCCAGGGATGGTGGACTCAACCACTTCCCTGGGCAGCCTGTTCCAATGCTTGACAGGCCTTTCGGTGAAGAAATTTTTCCTGATATCCGATCTAAACGTCCCCTGGTGCAACTTGAGGCCGTTTCCTCTAGTCCTTAGGGATTTCCCTAAACATGAAATCATAGCTTTATAAGGTCAAAACTTCAGGAATTTCCTGGGAAGGTTTCCCTGGAGTGCTGGAACATCTGTAATTAAAAGCTCACCTAACACCCACATGCTTAGGGAAGCCTTTTTTGCTTCCTGCATGCTTTCCAAAAAATTCCCGTTGTTCCTGTCCAGCAAGGAAAGAAGTTCATATCAGAAAAAAAAAAGGACATAGAATGAGTTTATGGCAAAACCGTGGCCCTACTCTTCGATTTATTCTGTTTGCTTGCTCTTATGGTTGGTTCCTACTCAGAATTATATTATAGTTCCGGAAGATTTCAGTGAAGACAAGCAGAGCTTTACATGATGAATGGGAAGAGATTGGTTTTGACTAAGGTGAGCTACATGTAACTGATCTATAGCAAATTAGAGAAATTATTTTCTGGGTAAATCCATCACCCTTTACTCAAACTGTATTTGCAGGAACTATTCAAAGTGTGGAGCTATTTTTCAGGTTAATTCTCTTCTGCAAGGAAGGCACGAACATTGTGCTGGCTCTGTGATTTTTATTGCTAGGCCTTTTTGCCAAAGGTAGAACAGCAAAGGCTTCTTGGGATTTAGGTCTCCCACTGTCCTGGTTTCGGCTGTCCTTGATGTAAGGAGATTGGTGAAGCCAGCTGATGCGTGTACAAGGCCACAGGTGGATATATCAGTGGATGTATCTCAGATGTTTTCAACAGGTGAACTTCCTAGGCTGAGGCATCTGCGAGGCTGATGTGCCTGCAAGCAAAGCCTCACAGGTGTGTCTCCGTCTCTTCTGAGCACTGCAATATTAACCTCATTTAGAAGGAGTTCAAAGTAATAGCAGACCTTGCATGTAGAGATAGATTCAGAGCCACTGTGAGTTCAGCTGTTACCTTTATTTGGCTTAACAGAAGGGAAAAGTAAAGGAAAGGAGCTTACCACAAACCACGCAGAGTAAAATTCATCACAGCTGAGACTATAAACAACCATACACTGGGGAAATGAGTTATCTCAGTCACCTAATTCTATCCTTTTCTAGATAATAATAATACATTATTATTGCTGGTGGTACTATTGTTATTAATACCATACTTCTTTAAACCATTATTTTTGAATCCCCAGTTCTCAAAAAGCAGAATGAACTTGTGCTTAAAACTTCTCCATTCAGAAGAGAGCAGCTGGGCAAATGTATAGCCAAGTTTGCTGCTATATCTGTATCTGTGGCTGAGTATGTGAGTTCTTTGGTGTAGGTCTTTTTATTCAAATGTGTATATCTTATCTATAATTGTTTATTTTAAATAAAGATTTTGTGCATACAGCTTTAGCCCAGTGTATTTTTTAGACATGGAAAAATACAATAAGCATTTGAACATGTTTATGATATTTTTTTAAAACTGCTGAGACTATTGTTCTGGAGCTTCCTAGTTCTGCATTTATGCATAAATATATAGTTATGAGGTGGTACAACCGTTGCCTCCTCTGATAAGCCTAGCAGCATGTTTTCTTCATGTCTAGATGATCTTACCATGTTTCTGATATGAAAATCCAGTTGTTGATAGGTAAATATGTGCATTTGAACATACTCCAACATACTTGAGTGTATGTATACATAAAAAAAAATCTAAGCTTCTTTTTCACCTCTGCTACATTACTGAATTCCAGCATTATAAAGAAAGCTGACTTGGAATATTACTTTTTCAGCCTGCAATTGCCATGGACACGCGACTGATTGCTACTATGATGCTGATGTTGATCAGGGTCGAGAAAGCTTAAACATCCATGGGCATTATGAAGGTGGAGGAGTCTGCATTAACTGCCAGGTAAAAAGGTCACTTTGGTCAGTTTAAATAATGACAGTTGAAGAAGGGCTACTGAAGTGGGACTGTGTCCACACCAATAGTTTGGAGGCTGACCAGTCTAGATAGCTCCATTTCTCTGGTGGTGTTACTTGTACTCAAAGCAGGGAAAAAGGTGTCTGAAAATAATTTACATTGTACATCATTGCTTGTTAATGTGTAAAAGACACATATAAATTGTATTTATGCTCAGTCCTGTGTGGTTCAAATAAAGCCACACAATGCAACAATTAAATCAGCTACAGAAATTCCCTTTCCTGTTATTACAAACTCTGCCATTTCCCTGCTTAACAGAAGGAAGTAAAATTAACCAAATAAAATTCCAGTTCAAGCCAGCTGGTTCCTTACAGCAGCAAAACACAGAGGGTTCTCCCTCAGCAGCAGAAGTAAAGGAGGGCGTAGGCTGTACCAAGAAGGAATCTTGTAGATATTGAAAAAGCACAGAATCACAGAGGGGACCTCTGGAAGTCATCTAGGCTATAGTGCTCCGCTCAAACCAAGGCTAGATGCAAAGCTGTATCAGGTTGCACTGAGAAAACGTCCAGCGGAGTTCTGAAAATTTCCAAGGATGCACATTACACAGACTCTGGGTAATCTTTTACAGCACTTAGTCGCTCTCATGGTAAAGAGGTTTTTGTTACTGTTCAGTAGGAATTTCCCCAATTGCAACTTGTGACAGTTGGCATTTGTCCTTTTGCTGTGCATGTCTGAGAAGAGTTGGCTCTGTCTTCTGTGTAACCCACTCTTAGGCAGAGGAAAACTGCCATTAGACACCTCTACCCTCCTTGAACATCTCTTCTCCAAGCCAGCTGAAGCCATTCCTCAGTTTCTCCTTACATGTCACATCCTTCAGCCCCGTAACTGTCTTACAGGCTCGGTGGGATTGAATCAACAAATGTACATTTGGAATCAGAGACTTTACACTTTATCTGTCATTAATGGGTAATGTTCTTGGAAAGAGAAAGAATGTCTCTCATCCTGAGTAATTTTGTTCTCCTCTGGCTAATTACTATCAGGAAAGATCATACAAGGCTCTGATCAACTTGATCTAATCTTGGACTTACCTCTGCTTTGGGTGGGACTGAAACACCTGACCTCCTGAGGTCCCTTACAACCTAAATTATTCATTGGTTCAGTGAGCTCAGGGTTAAATACAGCCAGACTTATTTGGAAATCTGTCTTCCTTTTGTTGTCCAGTCATCTGAAGTATGATGACAAGTTGCTGACCAGAATGTAATTCAGAGGGAAAATTATCATCAGGCCTACATTCCTGTGAAACCTGTGCATCATGATTTATGTGCATCATGATTTATGTATTACCATGCCGTGCATTCAAAAATATAGCTGTATTTAAGCAACAACAACAACAAAAAAGGAAATATCCGGTAACATTTATAGGGTATATTTTCCATCTTATTGCCACAATATAATCAGGTATTGTCCAAAAGGCAGTCAGAAGAGAGTAGAGTTATTTCTACTAGCATGAGCAGAAGAAAGGTTCTTTGTCTTCCAGCTGACATTTCTGTGCAGAACTTTGTTCATGCAGTCTGGTAAGATTTATCGTGTTGGTCCTTCCTGTCAGCTCTTTGTTCACGAAAGAACATTTCTCTTATATTGCTTCCAGGATAGAAAAGAGCAAAATTAATCTAAATCTATGAGTCCTGGTTATATGGCTGATATTAATTGTTTGTAACTTAATTTTGTGGAAGTTATGCTGGATTAAATGAGTTTACCATAAATCTAATTATAGCTTTTTTTTTCATGGATAAAGCACATGGATTTTAATTTACTTTTTCTGTTTGTGTCAGGGAAAAAAGTGTTAGGAATGGATGCCTGAACAAAGAAGTGACAGAATTGAAATGTTGCATAAAAAGATATTCAGCTTCTTTAGATTCTGATAATAAAGGAGCTCTGGAAATCACATAGTCCAGCCCTCTACGGAGAGCAGGTCTAATTGGATCAGGTTGCTCAGGAACTTGTTCAGTCAAGCCTTGAACACCTCCAAGGATGGAGGTGCCACAACCACTCATGGCAGCCTATTAGAGTGTTTGACTACCTTCATGATAATTTTTTTTCCCTGATGCCTAATTGGAATTTTCCATGTTCCAATCTGTGCCTGTTGCCTCTCATCCTATTGCTGTGCCTCTGAGAAGAGTCTGGCTCCATCCCCTCTGTATCCTCTGATCAGGTAGTTGCACATAGCAAGTTCTCCCTTTTCTTCTTAATGCTGAAGAGACCCAGCGGTCTCAGGCTTTTCTTGGATGTCATGTGCTTCAGTCCCTCACCATCTTGGTGGCTCTGCCTGCCACTTGTCCACAGCACCAGCCATCTTACCACAGAGATTAATGAGGTTGATTTGGCTTACTTTGCCCTAGGTAAATTTATGTTGAATATGTCCTATCACCTTCCTGTCCGATGTTTGTTCACTGGATCTCCTTCCCCACTGAGCAATGGGCCCCTACTCCCATTAGTTTTTCATTTGCTGCTGATGTACTCCTAGAAACCTGTCTTCTTGCACTTCACTGCCCTTGCTAGTTTTAACTCCAGCTAAGCTTTGGCTTTCCTAACTCCACTCCTGCATGTGTGGGCAATGTCTTTGTATTGCCACCAAGTAGCCTGTCCCTGCTTCCACCTTCTGTGTAGTTTCTTTTTGAGTTTGAGATGGATCAGGAGCTCTGTATTTACCTGTGCTGGCCTTCTGCCATAGTTGTTTGACTTCTGGCACATTGGAAAGAACTGTTCTTGTTCTAAGGAGGCTGTCCATGAGAATCAACTAGCTCTCCTGGTCTCCTTTCCCTGCCAGGGCAGTTTCACACGGGGTCTTGCCAAGCAGGTGCCTGAACAAGCCAAAATCTGCTTTTCTGAAGCCCAGGGCTCTAAGTTGCTATTTGTCTTGCTTACTTGTCTCAGGATCTTACAATCCACAGTCTTGGGGTCACTGCAGCCAAGGCTGCCCTCAACCTTCACGTGTTCTTCCTCATTAGTGCGTGTCAGTTTGAACAGAGCCTCTCCCCTAACTGGTTCATGAACCTCTACATCCAGAAGTTGTCTTTGATACATTCGAAATAACTTCTGGATAGCTTGCACCCAGCTGCATTGCCCTTCTGGCAGATACTCAGGTGGTTAAAGTTATCCACGAGTACCAAAGCTTTCTCTAGTTCCCTAAAGCAAGCTTCATTTGCCTTCTTGTTCCAGTGGTCTGTAACAGACACCTACTGCAGTATCAGCTGTGCTGGTCTGTCCTCTGATCCTTACCCTCAAGCTCTCCACAGGTTCATCACCTGCCCCAAGCCCCAGGGAGAGGCCCAGGCACTCTCTATAACCCCAGACCTGGACGGTGGCATCCACCTCCTGGAGCTCTGTCTGGAGTGGGGCCTCTGATGTGCCACGGGAGTCAGCACCAGTAGTCTCCGAAGAACGTGCCCTGCAGCGTGTTGAGACCATCGCTGCACAGTCTCCAGGCAGCCCTACACAGTCTGGCACAGAGATGCTGGGCCTCTCTGTTCTCCGGCCATGCTAAGTGCTGCAACAACCACTGCGTCTCCGTCTGCTGTGCGATGTGAGCGTCATCCTCCCTGATCTAGCGTCAGCCTTTCCCAGCAGTAGCTCAGATCTGAAGATGCTAGAGGAGACACCCGGCAGAGCTGGAAGCAGAACCCAAAACAGCTGCGCAAACTGAGAGTGCCAGCTGCGAGCAGCAGCCCCAGCAGTGTCCTGGGTGCCCTGCTCTTGAACTGTCCCACCAGTCCCTCCATTAAATGCTGGGTCCCTGCTCAGCCCTGTATTGCAACACTCCCTAAGGAGGAACTAAACAGCAAGTGGGAGCTGGGGGAAGCTGCTTTGGCTGCTCCAGGGCAAAGCTTCCCCCTCCGATTCCCTGCGCACGAGACTCCGAGCTCTCCAGGGTGCCTCGTGACCGTGATTGACTCAGTTGGCACATACCGTCGCTGCTGCATGCTCCTGCTGCCCCACCGCAGGGGAGAGCTTTGCTGCGCAATTTGAAATACACTCAGGACTGTGTTCACTGCTTTATGTGAGAATACAATGATAAAGAAATCTGTACAGAACAGGTGGTTAAAGAACAGCAAATGATGAATGCTGTCTTTATTGCAGTCATATTCCATTTTTTTCCTGTGCTGATCCTTTCTTAGTTGTATATAGAAACAGCGTAAAGGATGTTACTGTATCTTAATTCTTCCAAGTTCCCCTTTTTATCTCATATTCTCCTTTTGTTTTATTGTGCACAGCATAACACAGCTGGTATTAACTGTGAGAAGTGTGCAAAAGGTTACTATCGTCCTTACGATGTTCCAGCGAGAGCTCCTGATGGCTGTATACGTGAGTCCTTCTCCATTAAGCATCTTCTCCTGGTAGTGGCTTGGGTTTTTCTTGCTGTAATCAGGGCATGAGATGCATCTTTTGGGGAGGGAGAATGAAAGAGTGGCCAAAAGATGCTGGAGAGCAACTGCAAATGACCTTCTGTGTTGCTTTAGACCCTTTTAGACCCTTCTCTCTCTTCAGACCAGCAGCAGGACAATAGGAGGAAGTAAGGCAGAAAAGGCTGCTGAGGAGATAGGATCATGTAAGCCTGGGGTGCTGCTGCACACCCACAGAGAGCTGGCATGAGCTCTAGGAAGCCCCTCTCATCTACCTTCATGACCTTGCTTCTCTTAGCTCTCTGATGTACATGTGAGGTACCCTTTGGCTCTTGGTCACTTAAAAATTTTATTCTATAGCTCAGGAGGATGACGACTCCTACTTTATGCAGTGCTAAACCTAACATCTAATAAATAATGCAATGGGATAATTACTAATATAACATTTAAAAAAGAAGAACTGAGTATAGGTAAGAGATAAAAGTTAAATTGTAAACAGGCTGAAGGAGCCTTATGACAGGTAGGAGGAAACTATGGTTTGCTGTGTTGGGGTATTGAAATGGATGGGAAGTCAACAGAGCCGTGGCGTGCTGCCATAATGTTGCACGTGGTGTGCAAGGGAAGGTGAATGGCGCGTGGTGCTTAGCCTAGACCATGGAGAGAGATGAGCAGAAGCCACAGAAAAGATAGTTGCTGCAGTGCTGTGGAGTAATAACATGCAGATTTCTGAATTTAAAAAAATTAAAGACTCTTAAGGAAAAATACAGGTCTTACTTCTAAGGGATATCACAAATATTAATTGGTGATGTAGAGTACTTGGAAAATATGTGACAGTATCCAAATGTTCATTCTTTAAATATTGAGACATTCACAACTGCAAATGAAACACTATTATAATGCCATTGTCCACTGCTGTAAAAGGCAAATTAACTGTTTTCCAAAAAGCACCTAATTACTGATACTTACTTAGCCTGCAGTTGTAACTCGGAGCATGCAGAGGGCTGTGAGGAAGGGTCTGGCCGCTGTTTCTGTAAGCAGAATTTCCAGGGAGAAACCTGTGAACACTGTGCTGATGGATTCTATGATTATCCATTTTGTGTCCGTAAGTATGCAAATAAAAATGCCTCTTTTCCAGTGTTTTAAATACGCATTAAAGAATTAGCTGTTTTCGTGACACTTGACTTGGTTAAAACATCTGGCGTTTCAGCTTCATGTGTTTACATGTTCTGATCAATCAATTTTCATAATACTGAAGAGAGTCTTGTTTATTTACAAAACGATGGCTACTTGAAAATCAAATAGATTGTGCTGCATTCTCACAATTCTGAGTCAATTTAAGACATCTTCAGAGAGGCTACTGCCGTCTCTCAGTAAGTCATGAATTTCAGTCCTAAAGCCCTGGACAAATGGATTAAACATGTCTCAGGGTCTTTAGGCATAAAGACCACTTGGACAGGGAAATGGAACATGACTGTAGTGAGAGAGAGCGGAGAAAATGCTTATGTGTTCTCCTTGACACCTCCTAGGATTCGGAACTTGCATCCCTGATAAACAAAGCTTGTGGGCTTTTGAAGGATTCTAAAATTAAAAAAAAAAAAATCTAAAAGAGTGCCTGCGTAATGTTGGAAAGGTCCTCCTGGCAGAGCACAAGGCTTTCAGCCATGCTCTCTTATTTTTGCTGGACTGTGGGTTGGTGCAGATATGTGGTTGAAGGAAGGGTTCCAGTTTGTTTCAGATTTTTTTAAGAAGTGGTTGAAGGAAAGGTGCTTGTAAATCCAAAGAAAATAAACATCTTAGAAAAAACGATGTGACACAGAACTGCTGAGTGCTTCCATTTATCTAACACAATTGATTAACCGGAAATTACATTTTTACTTTAAAATAAGGAGGTTAAAATTAAGTGTTGGGAATTCAGAAAATTAAATGCTTTCCCCATAAACAAATTATATATAAAATAACTGGGAAGATAATGTAACATCAGGATTGTGTTTGCTGCATAAAAGTTTGTGACTCCATGACTGGATTCTAAAAATGCATCGGTGGGATGTTTTGTGCCCTCAGAAGTGTGTTTCTGACAGTTGATAAAACAGGTGTTGTTCTGGGGCAAGATCTGAGGTCTGACTAGAAGAGAAATACTGTGATAAAAATGGAAGAAGGAGGAAATCAATATAAAACAAAGGAAAAAAAAACTGTAAAAAATTGAATGTTGTTTAAATTCAGTGGCTGTGTTAGAATAAATCCTTTCTGTAGAGTGCATTCTAGATTATCACATCTCATGTATCCTCTTGTTTGTAATCCAACATTTTGAAGTAAGTTCAGCTAAGGTAGACCTTGATCTAAGTCCCACCGATGTTTGTAGCTCATCAACTTTGGAAGGGTTCTCAGATAAAAAGCTCCCAAGATGTACCTACTGTACACGTCATGAATTCTGGCAGTTCAGGCAGCGAGTGATAATGGTAAATAGCAGGAGACGGACCTTCAGCTGGAAACAGAAGATGTGGAATAAATATGGAGCTCCCTGGATAGCTCTCATAACACCGTCTGGCATGAGAAAGCTTTCTGTACAAAAAGGCAGGGAGCAGGGAAGCAACCTGGTAGCATTTCCAAATGGTGCCTGGCCTTTCACACTGTTCTTTTGAGAAGGGATGTTTGTACCTGATTTGGAGATCAAAAGTAAAATGTTTCTTATCCTGTTCCTAACTGAAAGAAAACTAAGCCGAAGCGGGTTACTAGAGTCATGTGAATGTCATGCTCTTTGTGTTGACAGGAGAAGACTTTGTGGTTTGTCGTGGTTTTTAATGAAATAAACATGTCTGTTTCAATTACACTTCACTGTTTCTTTTGTTTTAAAGGTATTCCTGTACATCCTTTTACTTCTCCCAATCCAAGAGATGCCATGGCTGGTGACATAATCGGCAAGTTCTTGGTGTTTCCCCCCGCTCCCCATTTCACTGTCTTTCCCCCTGTTGCTATTTTTCACTGTTTCCGTGGTGCCTGCTCTTTCATGGAGATTTATGTAGTAATTTTGCCACTGTTGGTATTTATCTTTCAGAGAGCCTTTGTTCTTGCCAGAAGTTCATCTTATTGTCATGTTCGTATTAAACAGTTTAATAGGCTAGTTTCAGGAAGAGTTATGGATCAAAATAAATTTGACCAGCCTCCGGC
Organism: Sagittarius serpentarius; assembly: GCA_034782735.1. NCBI lineage: Eukaryota > Metazoa > Chordata > Aves > Accipitriformes > Sagittariidae > Sagittarius > Sagittarius serpentarius. Next base: position 3,015,130 of record JAVKLA010000027.1, read on the forward strand.
AAACACCTGCAGAAGAGACTGACCATCATGTTTGGTGCTCTTATGAACAGGTCCATCAAGACTTTCTGACATGTACAACTTGTCAGCTGCTTGGAGGTGTAAATCTCTTTCTTAAGGCTAACGGGCCTCTGCTTCTGGACCATCCTCTTGCACCTGGCAAATTGTACATTGCCCTTGGCAGTAAATGACTTGGATTTCTAAGAGAGCTACATGTTTCTTATTTAGCCCACTGCAAAGCTGTCTGAAATCCGTACAATTATTCCCTCAGTGGGCTTATATTTTCCAGTATATATTATTATACATCAGAACGGAGACATTGTCACAGCTAGTGCTTAATCACATATATACTTCAGGATTAATAACTTTAAAAAAACCTTGAAACCTTTTTCATATACTAAAATCAACATTCTTCCCCTTTATTTCTATTAGTTTTAATAGAGCTGGAGTTTAAGTTGGCAAAGGAAAAAGCGTTTTCTTCTGTGAATGTAGCAGACACTTAGATATAAGCAGACAGTATAAATCCATGTGTGTATTTACAAGTCCCAATTGTTTTCTTGAAAGTGTCTGCAGTTGCCATCACAGCCCACAAAGCCTCAGTCTCCTGTACCACTTATCTCCTTTGTACAGCATCCAAAATAATTGCCCTGGCAGACCTCTGGGTGTGCTCTGTTGCATATCCCCTTCTCTCACATATTTTTAAAAGGAAGAAGAAAGAAAACTCTGAAGAAAAATGAATAAATATAAGCAGGAGAAAACAGATCTTGAGCTATTTACATTTTCAATGAGTAGCGTCTGAGTTTGAAGGCATAAGAAAGGCAGCTGCCTCTAAGTGGAAACTTCTGTATCTGTACAAGTTGTAAATTTGTGCTGGCAGACTAAGCACGATTACAGATTATTGTTTTTTTAAATGAGATTTGCATATAAGGGTCATATAAATAGTTTTGTCGGTTCAAGAGTAGTAATTACTAAGCACTGATCTGTTTTTCTCTGCAAAAATACGAGGAGTTGCGTGATGTTATGCACTAACTTTGTTCCTTTCTTTCTTTTCCTTTCCTTTTGTAACTAGAAGGTGGCTGCAGACCAGGGTATTTTGGCCCCCAGTGTCTGTGTAAGTGCCGTAGTTTCTTTGATGCTTGGAGCCCGCGCTCCAGTGTAAATGCCAGCCTTCGGCTTCCAAGCGAAATAGGAACTTTAAGATTGTAACGCCACGAATGTTTTCTTTACAAACGTGCTCTTCAGCGTGCCAGTGCCACGGTGCAGGAGTGCTGGGCGGTGACTGCGATGGAAACACTGGACAGTGCAGATGTCGAACTGGATTTCAGGGGTTTTCCTGCGATACCTGTGCAGCTGGGTATTTTCATTACCCCTTTTGCCAGGGTAAGCCAAACATTCCGTTTTGGCAAGCGTATCCAAAATACAGACCCAAGTTGTATACTGAGGAGTGAAGTTCTTTTGCTGCGGAGATATGTTGATAAGGGGCTCTCCCAAGACTCACAGAAGTCAAAGAAGAAAAATGTGATGAGGGGAGATTTCTATCTAAAAATGTCAGTTTCCTTGATTGCTGCCTACTGTGAGATGCAGCTGTCAGACTCTGGTTTGGGATTGGATTTAGTAACATTGATGAAATTTAGAATACCTTTGGGAACATTTCTGTTACTTATCCTTGTTCTTAAAAAACCCCCTTGTGTGTAATTTGAGTTTGCAACCTCACTTTGATGCACCAAGCTGCCCTTTCTGAGCAATACTAGAAAAAGGACTGTTTTTAAACTTTATTAACCATCTCTGTACTGACTTTTTAGGCATTTTATTAACTCCTCCTACCTGAAACTGTAAATCAAAACCATAAATTGTTTCATTTTAGTCTACTTTCAAAAGTTGGCATACCACTTGGCATTGATAAATCAGACTCTGAGCGGGGACAGGCTAAGTGTAGTGCTGCAACACTGATACTGAACCCAGTAGTTACTTTGAGCCAGATTCCTTTGCTCTTCCATTAATGTCTCCCTCAGTGCTGAATTATTACTGATGTGGGCAATCAATAAAAGATGCTACGAATCAAAATAAATCTGTTGGGAAGATTTTGGTCCTGTTGTGTATCAGGGTGTTGGTTTTTCTTTTTTTTTTTTTCTTTTTTTTTTTTTTTTTAAATTTAAAGAATGATAAGAGAGCCTGTGCAGAGGCTGCCTCTGAAATGTCTTTTCTTGTTTGCAGTGTGCGAATGTAATTTGGCAGGTACCCAGCCCGAAGTCTGTGATTTTTTCGGGATGTGTCTTTGTCGCTCCGGGGTAGCTGGACTTCGGTGTGACGGCTGTCAGCCTGGCCACCACTCTTTCCCTGCCTGTCAAGGTAAGGCTGCCGATCACATGTACAGCATCAAACAGGCCCCCGAACAGGCAGACTGGAGTGCTTTTCAGGTAGCGTTCTTGCAGTGGCTGAAGCAATGTTCACAGCAGTAAATGGGCGAGGGACTCTTGTTCTCATTCTCCAAGCGCTAATTCCTGGCGTGTTTCCATAGTAGGGAAGAAGTATATAGTCTTTTTCTCACGAGCTTTTTTTTGTGTGGTCAGGCAGTTTGATATAGCCTCAGTCAGCCCAGATGTCTTACTATATAACCAAAGGATTTGAAAGCTGTTTTCACGTGGAGACCTACAGCAACAGAGCATGCCTGACTGCTAAGGAACTGGCATAGCAGAGCTGTGAAGCACAAATCTACTTTAGCAGAGGTCTTTGTTTGGTACCTTGTAAAATGTGTGTCCTGTAAATCTGAAAATGAGAAGCTCCCATTTTGCCCTTCACAGTTACTTCTCACGCATTTTAAGATCATACAACAAGCACAGAGCCAAGTCTCTTCATGTAATCATGAAACATGAATGATCTCCACAGGGTTTCACCAGGGTACCTGCCACCATGGACTAGCCTGCCTTTTACAAGAGAGGAGAATTGATCAGCAGTGATGAAGTATAACCCTGAATATCGTAACAGTTTTGTGTGTGTGTGAGGAATCCATCAAGTCCTGTCTGGCCCCTAGGTTTTGTCTGCCTTTGCAGTGAATGAGAGAGTGGCCCTTAATCCTTAGTGAATTTTACAGTGGGAAAGAAAATAGGATATTGCTGAGTTCTGGTGTGTACTTTCCTGTACAGCTTTGCAAGATTTATATAGAACATTATGATTTACTTTCTTCTCTCTCATTATTTTTGGTTGTTGGCTATAGCAATCCTCTTCCTTTTGGGCTTACGTACTTGTTTACATCCTATGAATAGACAGCAGAATCCTTTATGCCCTTGCAAAGATATATTGTGTTGTGTTACCAAACACAATGGGTGGAATAAAGAAATACCACATGACTGTGTTTTAGGGTCTGGAGTGGATTAATATTTTTTAATGAAAAACATAAAATCAGGATTCTCTGTTGGTACATGCTGTTCAGTGGTTTTAAAATACTCTAACCATATTTTTTTTTCTTAGAATTGAATCAGGTACTAATCTTAAAGCAAATCAAACCTGTATTGAGTATGTTTGAACTTTTAACACCAAAAGCTGAAAAGAGACATAAAAGCTTAAAAGAGCATGCAAAAACAAGTTGTAAAAGACAGATAAAAAAAATTGAAAAGACAGTCAGTGGTATTACTCAAAACTGCTGCAGTTCACAGCTTGTTCTGTTAAAATAAGCTGCCATGGGTTTAAACTTAAACTAATGCAGCATGCTGCAAACTGTGGTAGAAAGTGAGCAGCCCAGCCTGCTGCTCCCGTTTGGAGTTGTCATCTTCGGGGAGAGGCAGATTTATAACTTTTTAGCTGCTGCAGCTAGAACTGATCTCCCTGGTCTTGCCTTGTTGAACTCAATAGAAGCTTTACTCAATAAGAGTGATAAAAAAATAAAGCTTTTAAACCAACCAGTGTTATTAAAATGAAGAGAGAATGCAATATAATGTTCAGCTGGGGGTGGACTCTAGTGTAGGTGATGGTTTTGGAAGCTTCAGTATTTGTATTTCTCTTATGCTAACTTCCTAGCAAGCCCTGCGTCTTTCCAGGCGTCTTTGCAGTAAACAAAGCAAAGTCAGATGTCCTTGGCTGCAGCAGAAAGAGGAACCGAAAAGGGTAACCAGGAACATGAACAAGGAACAGAAAGACAGTGTTTGTTTTAATATTTCTGTTAGTCAGCCATTTCTGTCAGTCATAAAATCCAGGTGATTAACTGCAACACTTCGGCTTGTACCTGGGGCAGCTGGGATTCCCAGATGGGCTCCCATTCATGTACCTATAAAGTGTGACCCTGTGTAACGTCCAGCATCATTTCAATAAAATAGCACGTCTTATCTGTGATAGAGCTGTTAGCCTAAAATAGTGGTAACTGCAAGAGAAGTTTGCTGTTATAATCTGGCAATAGCTTTTGTTATAGTGTCACAACGTGCCTTGTGTATTACATGCAGATTCCTGCAATGCACTGCTTGCCAGCTTGTAGAATTAAGATGTCAGCAGTTTTTACCTTGTGCATCATTTATTTGTGCGTCATGAACTTGTGCTTGTGCATCATTATGAGTAAGCTTCTTGTTAGCCGTTAGACCTAGCCTAGCTGTGTGGATGCTGTTTCTCAGAGGTTATTTTTTAAAGATGTTAAATACTTCTCTCATGTGATGTTCTTTCCATTGTAAGATGGATTTCTGTCCCTTACACACGTGTTTTGCAAGGCATCAAACTAAATCTCTAAACCGTGCATTATAGAATTGCAGTAAGAACCTGATTATCAATGGTTGAGGAGGCAATTACAGTATAAGCATCTATTTCAGGATATTTATTTTTGGTGGTAAAATTATGGTGTGTCTGGTTTCCTCATGATTGCTTTACATTCAAAGGTAACTTTTTTGGCAAATTCTGGTTTAAATAACTGCTGGTTTAGACATGTACCTGTCAGGATATTTATTTTTTTTTTTCTCTGTGCAGAATGTAACTGTGATGCTGTTGGCTCAGTGGAGAATTCATGTGGTCCTAGAGGTCAGTGTCTGTGCCATAGTAACTACACTGGACTTAGATGTGACCAGTGCGCTCCAGGTTATTACAGCTATCCCAGCTGCTTGCGTGAGTAAATGCCTTTCCTCCTTTTACTGGGGTTTCCCTTCTTATTTCTGCAATACAGAAGAAAATAAATTTTCTCAAATATATTTCCATCTAAAACTACCTGTGTAACCATGATAGTTTTGTCCCAGCAAAAGCTGGCAATGATAACACTGAAGATCCAGGCAGTGGCCAGGCTTCCTGGCAGGCACACGCTCTGGTAGTCCTCCCTGGCACATCACCACTCTTCCTGTCCGAGTTGGATTAATGTGAGCATGGCAGTGTTTGTTCTTGGTGCAGTTGTGTCTCTCTCTTAAAATAGGAAATCTAAAGCTTAGGCTGGGCAGCGGGCATTTACCTTTATGTGTTCTGGCTCACTCACAGAACATCAGTTGTGTTTCAGCTGGTTTGGGCTTCTAATATTTGATAAACTGTCCTGTAAACTTTTAAGTAAGTGCATTAATGTGTGCTCTTGACATGTGCCAACGTTGTACCATAAATCCTAGTCTAGAAGGGCTTCACTCTGCAAATCTTCCATCATATCAACAATTTTTCCTGCCCATGTGGATCAGTTGATCAGGCCTAAAATGTGTATAGGTTTTTCACATCAAGCAGAGGGAAACCTGCACGCTCTGTCATTAAAATCAGCAAGCTACTTGATCATCATGAACAGGACTGCTGTTTCCTAGAAATCAAAAGATTATTAGTGCTAAAGAAGGAATGTATCCTCAGAATTCTGCTATTAATAATCACCACAGCCACAGCAAAAAATAATCTGACAGGTTTGTTCTCTCTCTTTAGGAGACTGGCTACTACTTTACTAAAATACTTGTCATTAACCATTTCACCTGTAGACTCTGTCTTAGCAAAGATTAGTCCCCTGGGCTGTAGCAGCATTGTTATTTTTTGTGGCATTATTCTTATTTACCCTGTGTGTGTAAATCATTGCACAACTGAGACCTTGCATAGGAATCCAAAACAGTAAGACCCTTGCGTGGCGTATTTCAAAGCTTGCTGGCCTCCTTTGCCCTTAGATCTAAAGGTGTGATGGGCATACAATTTTATATTCTATTCGCCATCATATTTTCAAGTAAGTGCAGGTGTAATTACAGAATTTGCCCTGTGCTTTCTGTAACCATAAGAAGGTCAAGAAAGCAGAAAGACCAAACCCAGCCTGCTGTTAGGATGGGACAAAGAAGCTGAGGAAGAGAGATTTATTACAGTTCCAGATAATTCTAACTGTTTCTGTCAAGAACAGAGGAGGAAAACAATGTCAAGATGGTACAGGTCACCTCAAACTCATAGGTTCCAAGCAGGGGTGAGGACCCTGTGAGTTACAGGAAGACCTTGTGAGCTGTTTATTGGAAAGAAAAATGAAGAACACGCTAGACAAACAATATTCAAAACCTTTACAGTACTAAAGTTTTGGAAAGTTGTTGCTTGGTACCTACAGGGTGAACCCTAGCTCCGCTGTCTATGTTTGTTGTTGAGTAGCTTGTCAGTGCTCTCCCGACGGTTCCCAGCACGGCACATGTGAGCCCGCATCGGGGCAGTGCGAGTGTCAAACAGGCGTCACGGGGCGACAGTGCGACAGATGCCTTTCTGCGGACAACAGTTTCCCCTACTGCGAAGGTAACGCTTCTGAGGGAAAGTCCTCCGTTCTGATTCAGATCTCCCCCGTTTCTATTGCAAGGTGCTCCAGGGCAGTCTGCTGCTTGCAGAGGTTTAGAGAAAACCCCTGAAGCATAGGGAGGGAGAGAGGGAGGGAGGGATACCCCAGGAGCACGTATTAGGTGAGCTTATTTGTCATTCTGTATGTTATTTCATGAAGTGAACTGTAAGATTAAAACCTTTTTTAGATGATGGCACAGGCACTTTAAGAAAACGTTTCTCAGTTCTGTAGGTTAGTGCTGTATTTTTCCAAGTGACTACTTTGCATACCAAACCTTTGCATAGTCTAAACCAGGCTAAATACACATTTGAAAAATCATTATTAAAGGCTTCTGCTGGTCTTCAAGTTTAATGTTTTTGAGTCTCTCCAAGCTTAAAAGTTTTAAAAAAGTTTTAAAAAGCCCTTTCAGCCTCACACCTGCTACATTGTACTTCTGCACTACCACGTTCCACAGCTCTGTTTTCTAAAGATCTTTCAATGTGTTTGTTTTTTAATTTCATAAAGGTGTCAACAGCGACTGTGACCCTTCAGGTAGCATTGGTTCTCATTCCGTAAGTATTCTACCAGTGCAGCTAACAGTAATAACAGTATTAACAGTATGTTAATAATTCATGTGCCTTTGCTGAACACATTTACTTCATTGCTCAAGTCCTGAAGCCTGCTCTAAGACTGTGAAAGAAAGAATTGCACGAGCTTGTTTGCAGAGTAAGAGTGGAAACAAACCTTGTGTTTTGTTCTTTGATCATACCAGTGCAATTAGCTGTTGAGGGTGGGTTTTTTTTCTCTTTTATGTATAGACTATACATACTGTTTATGTCTTCTTGGCGTGCTAGAATGCTAATATATACATGCAGATATGCATATAAGCCTATGCAAGTCTCAAAGACCTTCTGGTTCTGGGTTGCAACAGGCCATTTCAGCATCAAATTCTTCTTGAAAAAATTATTATCTCTTTGTAACTGTTGCTATTCCACTATTACTGTTATTAATACAGTGACGGTTATTAGTAGTAGCATATTACCAGAAATCACAGTCATTGATAAATGTGTAGCAAAGAAGACCTAGAGGGTAAGTCTGACTGATGGAGGAGGTACCTATGTAGGCTTATGTATACAGCTATGCATGTCTTCCACCGATAAAGGAAGGAGTAAATATGAAAATTAATTATTATTTTAAAGGAAATTTGTTTTTTAAACTTTTTGCAAAAAAGTTAATACTTTAGAGCAGTTCTAATAAGGCTATAAAAGAATTGGAAAGTACATCCATTGGGACATTGAGAATAAATTAGATATGGAAAAAATATGGAGGGTGGAACAATCCTGTGCTGATAGTATGAGACAGAAAAATCGAAGAAGTCTGAATCAGCCTCAGTTTCTGTACATCTGTAAAAGTCAGTAAACTGCCTGAGCTGTTAATAATACTAGGTTTTTCTTAGTACTGAAGAGCAGTGTGGTTCTTATGAAAGAGATGAAGCCATATTAACTCCTTTCTGTCATTAGGGCTATTGCCAATGTCTTCAGCATGTTGAAGGTCCTACCTGTAGTAAATGCAAACCGTTGTACTGGAACCTGGCCAAAGAAAACCCTGAGGGATGTACAGGTATGGCTTCGTGACACATTTCTTTGGCTTATGGAATACGTTAAATGCTTTTGAAAATCACCTTTATTCACTGTCGCCATCTTTGGTGCTCAGTGCCTTTCACAACTCTTGTTAACAGCATGTTTTTCGTGCTACTTCATTGTAACACCAAACTACCCACGACACCAGCAGTTACTTTTAGAAATTAGACCATGATTTCATGAGCATTTGCTAGTGCTGGACCAAGGCGTGCTCTGAATTACAGTGATGTGTACTTCATACGGCCCTATGGCAGCTTTACTGGAGTGAGACGGGATTTCTGCCCTTGACACTGAAACAAGAATTTGGCTCATTGTTTTGAGAAAAAGGTGCTTTTCCATTTATTATCATCTCCTAGCTTGTAGAGGAGTGAAAAGCCTTCTTGTAGCCTCAGGGTGTGACAAATCTGTTATAGTTTATGTCTATATAATACCAATCTGTTTGCAGTTTTCAATGTTTGCTAACAGCGAGTGTGTGTTTTTCAGGCAGATAATAATAATAATTTTAAAGATTAAAAAGGATAAAGATAAAAAATCTTCAAAGGTATTTTTCTCCCCAACTATGGTCTTTCCAACACGTTCCACCACAACAGCCACCTAGATAGGATGAGTAGCCTTAGAGCCGATACTGGTATCATTACATCTTTGACTTTAAATACTGTACAGTCTAAACATCTCCTCAAAGATTTGTTCCTGCACCTTTCATGTAATTAATCTTCTCTGCCTTCAGTCACAGAAGCAATACTGAGTTTCACAAAACCTCCAGGCCAGCATAGCCTCCTCCCTCCTGCGATATTTGCTTCAGTTATATTTCATACGGAGAGTTGAACTGGTCCCAAAGTAGCACTGCAGAATAGAAGGTGCCAGTCAGGCTGCAAGACACTGTTTTGCGTCAACTGTCTGAATGTTTCTAAGAAAGAAAACAATTGTAAATCCAAACTCAAGACTGTTTTTTTTTAAACACAAGTTAGAACACTTTAAAACACACCAGTAAATAGGACATACACAGAAGTCCTCATTCTTTCTCCTTTACTTTTTCTTCTCAACTTGTACCAGTATCCGTCTGCTATACTGAGCCTTCCAGAGCAAAATCCACGTTGTGGCACTGTGATTCAAAATTGCAGATTCAGGGTGGGTTTTTTTTTTCCTGTAAAGTATCCCGAAAAGATGAAATGCAGATTGTCTTTTTTTCATCTGTGCAGCATGCCAATGTGATGTGAGTGGAACACTAAGCGGAGTCGGAGAATGTCAGGAGGTAAAGTGAAATTAAAAGAAATACATTAATTAAATTGATTTTTGTAAAGATAAATTGTTGTACCATTTGGTAAGGAAGAAATCTTAGTACTGATTATTGCTTTTCCACATAAAGTGGCTGGGTTTATACAGCAAAGAAGCAGTTTTATACAGAAGTTTTATACATCCTGGGGATGTATGAAAGTTCTGAAAATTTTTCACCATCTTGAGTTTATGTACGTTCTAGTCTGTTCATTGAAGACAATAAATGACAGAAGTTATGTCTAGATAATATTTTTTTGTTGTGCTTAGAATGTTTTTCCTCTTTAGAATTAGAGGGAGTTCAAAGTATTGAAAGATTAAAGTTCTGAAAAAGGTGCTGAAACATTTTTGATGGAATTGTTTTCTTCACAGGAAAACGGGCATTGTTACTGTAAATCCAATGTTTGTGGAGATTCCTGTGAGACTTGTGAAGCCGGTTATTATGCTCTCGAAAACAAGAATTATTTTGGCTGCCGAGGTAAAATGAATAAAGGACATCTCTAGTAGCACATTTGCACTTAGCACAAAAGTCTTTAGAATTCCCTAGGTTGTGTTTTTAAAGTGTGGATGTATTTGTTGAATCACTCATGCGTACAGCGTTTTGCACTACTGCTTGTAATTGCTTGTGACCCTTGTAACTCCTTTGCCTTCCAAAGGGAGATCTTATCAGGGAAGATAACTGAGTGTGGTTCCTCCTCTCACTCCTTCTTCCCAGCTGTGGGGCCAGGCATGGCTGATTTTCCTGCAAACCTTACCTGTAAGGGTGGTAGCTGTCTGTTCCGCGCGTAGCAGTTTTCTAAAGTCTGCTGCTGCAATAAAAACTTAAAATGTTACAACAGACACTAGCTTGTTTTTTTCCCTTTTTTTTTTTTTTTTTTTTTTTTGCAGGTGTATTCGTGTATTGCTTTAGCCCAGGGCTCAGTGTGGTTTGAAGCAGAACCAGATGTAGCTGTGATGTGGAGAAAGTGGTCCTTCTTCTGAAGGATACTTGCTCTGCCATGTGTTTTGAGTGACGCAGGGCTACTTGGAACAGTTCCTTCCCCTCCTTGTCCCCCCACTGTAGATTTACGTTTGCTAAAATTACTGAAAGCACTTTCACTGACTTCAGTGTGCTTTACACCTGTCCAGGGTTGATCCAAGAGATTTATTTTTAAAGCACTGAAGTACTTCTAACAATCATTTAATCTGAGCAAAGTTAAAAATAATGGCTACTGTATCAAACAAAGCTTTCGTGCCTGATGTGCAAACCAAGGAGCTAATGAAAGGGACCTGGTTTCACAAAGGTGTCAAATACTTCAATTATCCTTGATTTCAGTGAGATTACAGCCGCTTAACCTGTCTTAGAAAACAGGATGCTTTTACACTGCCGTGTAGATAGGTGTTTAGGAACTTTCAACCTTTTAATTCAGCGTGAAATTTTTAGCCTTGACGTACTTGTTCCGTAGTACCATATATCATACCTCGTTACTAGAGGTGTCCTTTACCTTGTGCCGTAAGTCCTGTCTCCTGTAGAAAGTCATTCAGTATTGTTGTCCAGTATTGGTTAAAGGTATGCATATGCTATTATATGAACACATATGTTCTTGTTGTGTGCAATTTTTGTAAGATAAATATTGGGATACCAGACTCTGAAAAATTAACATCTTAGAATTTTTGTAAGTTAGTTGGGGTTTTTTTGTTTTGTTTTGTTTTTTTTAATAATTATTCATCGTGATAATTGCCGTAGAAATTCTGACTTATTAGCAAAACATTTGAATGGCTGTTCTGCAAAACTGTAGTCCTGCATTTAGTAATGTGGCATGGCTTGCTACTTGTGATTTTTTTTAAAAAGTGGCTTTTGTCACATTCCAAGGAGAAATAAAGGAAACAACAACAGACGCGGGAAGCCAGAAATAACTGCATCTTACGCATTTGTGTTAACACGTGTTTGAAAGAGTCTGAGGGGAAGAGGAGTCTGAAGGGCTCCGGAAGGAGGAAACCAGTCATTAACGGTGTTTGATGAGGGGACGCGAGGTGTGTTTTCTGATAACTTTTATCACTTTTTTTTCTGATGGGATATCTGGCTTCTGCTGTTTGCCTGACAGGCTGCCGGTGTGATGTTGGAGGATCCCTCAGCCCATCATGTGCCGAGCCCTGGGGTGGCTGCCAGTGCAGGGCGCACGTCGTGGGGACGGCCTGTCGGGAGTGAGTCTGGCTGTAGCTCCTCGTAGCTCGTGCTTCAGCATAGTTCTTTCAAAACTGCCCACAAGTCCCTTGCTGTCCTTTCACGTGAGATTCTGGATTTGTTGATAAATAAGCTGGTAAATTGTGTTAGTTACTGATCTTAATTTTTCTGGGCAGTTTTCTTCTGTTATTTTAATAAGATGTTTTAAACTTTTTTCCTTAAATAACCAATACCTGTTTTGCACTACTATTGCATATGTATCTATATATCTATCAGGAGTTATATAAAAAAAATGTATGTACGCTGTAAAAGCGTCTGGAAAGAGAATTCTCATTACCTCCATCTTATCAGCTGTCCTGAATTTATTGGCTGCTATCAGGATTCCTCAGTCATCAGTAGGTCACCTCCCTTCCACTGCTTTGTGCTCTTAGATGGAGACTGTACAGTGACTGGTAATTCTGTTTGGTTTTTTTTCTCCTTGAAAGGCCTGAAAAAAACTATTTTTTCCCTGATCTGCACCACATGAAGTTTGAGATTGAAGATGGTACTACTGTCAAGGGAAGGGAAATTCGGTTTGGCTATGATCCTCAGGAATTCCCTAGCTTCAGCTGGAGAGGATATGCCCGGATGTCCTCTATACAAGTAAGCTGGTATTTCGCTCAAGGCTTTGGGGTGAAAACACAGGTGTATGGTATGTATGTCTCTATAGTACTGCTATGTGTGTGCGAGGTCATGGAGAAACCAGAAAAAAGGACAGGATCTCACTAATCCGAACCCTTTGGCACCGCATCGCTGTTTGGATTAGTGAGTGTTGGTATTATTATAAGTTGGTCATTGCTTGTGCAAATACGTGTTCTTCAGAAATGTTCTTTGAGGTGGTTTTGGTTTTTTTTTTTGTGAGAAATACACATTTTACCATAGGTGTAAAGAAAAGAACTAATAGCTTTAAAGTCTATAGTACTAAGTGCAGAAATTCTTGTCACGCCAAGGACAGCGGAAGCAGCAGAAGATTGATGCTTGGCTAAATAGTTGGAATTACACAATTCTGTGGCAGTCTGTGTCCGTAAGATTTCCAGGTACCATCACAGTGCTGTCACTCAAGTCTTCTTACACTTGCAGCTTATATTGGGCAAAGAAGAGAAAGGCGCCAACTTTTTTTAGCGCTGATACCTTCACATTACAGCAAACAGGAAAATGTGTGATTCAGTAAAAGACACTGTTAGCAGGAGCATGTTGGCAACATTTATTTTAGTCTCATGACGGTCTACAAATGAACTAAATAACAGCAGAGGGAATAAGTAAATCAGAGGAAGAAAGTCGCCTAATTTAATTGTGTGAAAAGGGACCCATCTGACTTTGGACTGAACTGCTGAGAAAGTGAACCAGGATTTTAAAACAGTAGATTTGAGCAATAAATGGGATTTGCTCACTCTTCTTAAATGTGGTACTCTGGTGTAGTTGTGTCCAGCCTCTGTAAGTTCTCAAGGACTAATGGATCTCCACAGACTGAGACATAAGCACATAACCATTGCACAAGCATAGTGATTTCCTTTCTGTTCTTCCTTTTTCACTCTTTCCTCTGTGTTCTTTTGGTTTCTTTTTTAATCCCAGAGCTCATGTTTGTTGGATCTTCAGAATTACTCCACACTTACAAATGAAGGCAACTCTCCAGTAGCTGCGATTTCTTCATTTCTGCTTTCTAACTCAGCTGCTTTTTGCATTTCATATCCAGCGGCATTTTGTAAAGAGGTAGTGAAAGGGCTTAGTCTCTAAGCTTGCTGAAAGTGTACATTATTTTGCTTACCTGGATAAAGCTTTTCACTCATGTATGTGATTGCCAGCTCCAGGCCCTCCTTAGTTAGGTCTTTGCGTAACTGAGATAGTCTCACGGTCTTCATTTCAAGGAACTTTCCTAATTTTGACATAGCATTTCTGTGTCTTGCAGGACTCTGAAATAATCCTCCTGACATTTATTTTGTGGAAAACAAATAGTGTTACCATATCTACCACACAAAAAGCTATTGTAACAACTTTTTGTGAAAGGAAACTATTTCAATACAATTGAAAATTTTTGAGGTGAAATAAATAAGCTGTGTGTGACCTCAGTGGAGGTCACTGGTGCCCTGTCATGCTGCCAACATGGGTGTCTCATTATAGACTGAGAAGCTGACAGTGGGGTTCAGATTTTAAAGGACTGGCCAGAGTTGCCTAAGTTTGTGACAGAGCTCAAAGAATAATTTCTCCCCACTCCCTGCCTTTGCTTGAAGCCAGGGACTGACATCTCTTCCTCCCTCATTGCTCACATATCTCTTCTTTCTCTCCCTTGACTGTGTCTTCTAGATTTTCCATAAAAGCTTAGAAACCATTTTGATAAATCTCCTGAAGCATGTTTCTTTATTTCTTTTGCCTTTTCTTTTTCTTTCGTATCTATTTTTCAAGTGTTCCCTCAATGCCTGTCTTATCCATGCAGTATCCTTCAGAAGTCGTCCTTCTCCATTTAAAACAACACTTGTAAATCCTTCCCCTACTTGTCTGTATTTTCCATTCTGGTCCACCGCCCTTCTGCAGTCACCTAGATTTTAGCTATCTAGTCTCTGTGGATCTCTCAGCCCTGCCATCTGTCGTATGTCTTTGCTTTCTGCTTTGCATTTCTGTTAAGAAGGTAGAGGTCTCTGGGATGGTGATGACAGAATTGAGGAATGTATGTTCAGAGCAGCATATGGGAGCTGGCAATCTTGCATTTATTGTAGCTTTTAGGAGTAAGAAAATGGGGCTCTGTGCTCTGTTCTCAAATGTGTGGAACAGAGAAAAACCTGTGTGCATTTGGGGAAGCAGAATGGACCACAGCGGTGAGGAGGTCACCGTACCACAAGCGTCTTGGAAAGGGACAGCGAGTGGATTGTGATGGGTGAACTGGTGGGAGTTGGATTATGAGGGGAGCTTTAGGATTTTGGATGGGAAGAAGGAAGCCAGACCCTTGAGGTTGCACCAATCCTATTTTTTTCCTAATCCACCACCACCCTTTGAACATGTCTCTGCCGATTCTATTGCTCTGCAAACTAAGTAACGGGGGCTGTGTGAATGCAGCCTCCCGGTGGGCACGAGAACTGTGGGGCTCCAGAGGTGTCGGTTCATGCGTGGTATCGCATCTCTAACTAACAAAGGGATCTGGTGGAGGGGCAGGAGAAGTTTCAGCGACGGCCTGAGACGTCTGCATGCTGTGGAGCGTTGTGTGTGATCTCAGACGAGGATCAATGGCTCTGGCCTGTGCCTTGGGAAGCCAGGAGTACGGACAGCCCTTGATACCGTATGCCTCCTTTATGGCACAGGAGGGGAGAATAACAGTAAAATACTGTCCATATATCAAGGTGCAGTATCAACACACACATTAGTTCAGCCATTCTGTGTCTTTCCGGATAAGCTATTATTCAGCAAGAGTTTTATTTCACAGGAGGTTTTGTTCTATATTCTTTTGTAAGCTGCCCAAGCCTTTCTTTTCTGTTATGGAGTTTGTCTTTGCCAAACGGTTTTTCTTTCTCTGGGTGCTAGTAACAAATAATACACTTTCCTTTCCTCCTTTTTCCCTTTCTTTTTATTTTTCCCAGCCAGAGGTGGTTGTGCCTATCACTGTGGCTTCCCCTAAGCTCTTCCACCTAGTACTTCGCTATGTCAGCCTGGGCTCAAAAAGCTCTAAAGGGAAGATCTCAGTTGCTGAGGGAAAACATTTTGGCACTAATTATACTTGTAAGTGAATTAATTTTCTCACTAGGCTTGCCTGTCTTCCTCTGTCATACACCAGCATTGCCATTCCAGTATATACTTGTCTGCATGTGTGTTTCTCCTGTAGGACTTTAGTACGGTGCTTGCATGGCTTCTAACTGTTCCTCCATTCAGCACTTTATGGCTGTTTTTGTTTATTAACTTCCATTTTTCAGAATGAAGTCAGGATAACTTTGAATGTGGAAAAATCAAACCTCTACTTATTTCGCATTATCCTGAGGTATATTAACCCTGGAGGTGAAACACTAGCTGGTCGCATATCTGCTTGTCAATCTCGGCCTGAAACAGGTAGGTACGACTCAACGGCGCAACAGATCAAATGAATGCTAGATCAGAGGAGCCTTTTCAAGGTGCACCTAAGTCAAATTTGTAATGTCGCTTAAAATGCATCACTTTTAACAGTGTCAGTTCTTTTGTGCTTTTCCTAATATATTTTGCCGTGTAATTGATGTGGCTGTTTTTGCATGAAACCCCTGCTTACAGTAGTAATCAATATTTGTTTTTTCAAATGTTTGCCAAACAATACTTCCAGTTCTGCACTTGCCAGCTCTGAACTGTGTGTTTCATTAAGCTTTTAAAGAAGGGATAACAGCACTTATATTGGTTTAGTTGCCTTTAATATTTCAGTTTAAAGGTGGCTTCTGCCTTCATTCCGTGAATAACATTCATTTAATGATAAATCCAGTCTTCCGAGTTAGCTCTGATGACAGTCCTCAACAGCACGTGATGCCTTTTGGGCCCTGATAAAAGATAAGTACTCCATATCCTTTGAATGGTAGAGGCATACCAAGCATATGTGCAGGATTATCTCTTACTATGCCTGACCTCAGCATACTGATGGGAGCTAATGGAGTTTAGTGATAGATCCTTTTAGTAATTCAGAGGAGACAAAACTGAAAACTTCACAGATAGCACTCAGCAGCGTGGCAGCAGTTCATGGTCATGTCTGGCTTGCATTGCCTGGGGCGCAGGGAACCAGCTTTCGTCTGTGTCCAGGGGCTTCAAAGAGAAAACCTTTAATATTCGTAACAGTTGATCCTCACCACTTCTCTTTGATAAAACATGCCACAGCTACATTTCTGTTGTACATCATCTCTGCCCAGAAGTTACCTCCAGTTACTCTCTGTTATCAACACTCTTCTCGTACTAAACCCAAAACACAGCGCTGTACCAGCTACTAGGAAGACAATTGCCTCTATCCCAGCCGAAACCAGGACACATGAGAACAGGCCTCGTGTCAGCTGAACATATCGTCAGTCAGTGCGGAGACAGGCTGTATGGAAAATAATGGAAGGGGAAAATGGAGAAGTGAGCATTTCATAATGCTGCAAAACTGGCCATTACAGGGGCAGAGCTCTGCTTTTCTGAACCAATTTGCTCAAGACTACTAAGAAGGAAGACAACAACCACTGCATAGCTCTGTAGGTTACTGTGTGTGGTCGAATGCACTGTTAATACATATTGACAGAAAATCATTGATCAGCTCCTGTTAGACCAAGTTTAATGGATGAAATCATCAGTCCAGAGTACTAAGCAAGCAGAGACATTTTATACAGCACCTTATTTTTCACTTGATTTTTTTTTTTTTTTTTTTTTTTTTGCTGGCAGGGGCTGCTCAGAGCAAAGAGTTTGTCTTCCCACCCAGCAAGGAGCCAGCGTTTGTCACGATCCCAGGAAAAAGCTCCACAGAGCCTTTCTCACTGGTTCCAGGCACGTGGACTGTCAGTATAATGGCAGAGGAAGTTCTCTTGGTAAGAAAACAATTGAGGAAAACAAGTGCTTGAGGGCTGTCATGATGGTATTGCTCTGGAGTTATTTGCAAGAGGAACCCTGCAAGCAATTGAAATTCAGCACTAGTGAAAAGAGTACAGCAGCAGCATATCATTATGAAAATTTACAGTTCTGCCTCTTACTTTTTTTTTTTCTTCTCTGACTTCCACCTGCTCTAATTTTCCTTGTGCTTACAGACTTTAAGTCTATCCGGAATCTGTAACTTCAAAGGATAAAGTAATAATAACATACAGCACAATTGGCTGGGCATAAATGCGCACAGAAATTCATAATTCTTACATATCAGATGTCGTATCTGAAGCTTGGCTCAGCCACAGATGATCAAGGCCTTAGTTTCTTGACGAAGATTCTTCAGAAAAGCCCCTTATAAGATGGGCTACATGATTAGCAGGTCATTTTCTAAATGTTTTTGTCCCCCCATCGTTATTCTCCTTTCACTCACTGAAAAACTGAAAAATTTTCTGACAGCAGTTCTGAGAAATTGCTATAAAAAGAAAAATTGTTTGAGGTGATCATTTATGAAAAACCTCAAACATGTACGATCACAAAGACAGCATACTGGAATTCATATGTATGTTGTATAGGGTTAACAAGTAGCCAGTGTCTTTAGTCGTTAAGCCTGGAGCTCTGTTAAATTTGTGCAATACCACTTAAAATGTTACTAAAGAGCTTGCAAACATATTTCTTGCTGAAAGTGACAGTACTTAATGTGCCTGGGTTTTTTTACTAATACCTTTGAAAAGGAATTTACTAATGATTTTAGCCCAGCAAGTAGGCAAGGCAGAGAAGAAATACACCAGCTTTTGAAGCACAGCTTAAGAGATTGAACGGAATATTTTTGTAAAGTCACCTGGGGTACGTGACTCTCCCTTGTGGAGTCACGCAGGGTGGAGTTGTGTGCACGTGGATTGCGCTCACGGGTGAAAACTGAAAACTGCTCCCAGGTGGCTGGCTCTTACCAAGCTGCGGGGAGGCTCCTTTATGAGCCCGGTCTTGTTACGACACGAGTGGCTTCAGTTTCCCTGCTCACAGGGCAGCTGCCTTGATCCCATCTCTAGGAAAGTATAAGTAGAGTGAGGGAGACACATTCTGATGTTATTGGCCCATGTAACAACAAAAATATCCACGTCTTGCAGATATCCTCTGTAAAAATTATTTGTGTGGTTGGTTTTGTTCATTGCTACATTGTGAAAGTCTAGAGATGTTCCTTTTGTAATTTTCTGCATGGTCTTGCATTTGTTGTATTCTTTGTTCTTAGGATTATATGGTGCTGTTACCTAGTGATTACTACGAAGCATCCATCTTGCAGGTACATGTTACAGAGCCTTGCACCTCTTCAGGACGCGCTTCAACAGAGCAGTCAGTATCTATGCTACAGAATAAGCCAGTGCCTTGGATTATTTCAATATTATCCTGCTGCACTTGAAAACAACAATAATCCTGTGTTTTGTTTGGGTTTTTTTTCCTGTGTAAGCTGCTTGCTCTATCAGCATTTGCCGTTGGGCAGATTCTCCTGTGCCCTTGGTTCAGAGGCAGCATATTTCAGACATGGGGGAGAATACAGAAGAATACCTGTGCGACGGCCAACTCCTGATCTACCAGTGATGACCCATATCAGTGGAAGAGAGGTCAGACTCCTGCCTGCTAATTGCAGTCCCGTCTGCACTGTTAACTATAAACCTACTCGACTAAAATGGTTGCAGATTTACAGCTCAGTATTTGCAGATCTGTAACAGACTCTGTGCCAAATTCTGCATTTTATACAGAACTGTGTAAACAGATCAGTGTAGGCAGATTTATAACTGTGACTAAAGTGGGTATTTCACGCTGACAAAAATATTTTATTAAATAAAAATCCCTCTGCTTTAGGCATATTGGCTTGTCCAGCATACCGTTTAATTGCAGCAGAAACAGCATAATGGTTTGTCAGCAGAAATGGCGTACATGCATCACTAATCTTTTTTTTTTCCTTAAATAGCTAAACTTACGTAAAATATTTGCTTTACTAAAAAACAAGGAGAAGCGATTATGCCACTTGTTCATTGTAAGAGAAACATGTATTTTATGAAATGAAAGTTATATTAGATGTGTTTGGTAAAAATAAGGTATTTTATCAAGTACATGATAATTACATCTAAAATTATTATGCCATCTGTTACTGTGCTTGGATATTGCTTTTAAAAATACCAAGTGCAACAAGAATTCTTACATGCCACAGGCCCTGGTGCTTCATCACTGATGCACATGCAAAACTTTACTGGTCTGAATAATTGCAGTGAGGTCGAGAGGGCTGTTGACAGAATTATTTACAGGTTTAAGTGTTCATAGCCTAAGGAAATACTGAGAAAAACCAGTTTAAATTTGAAAATAATTATATAGCGAACTGTAGCAAAAACCTCTGTAACCACAGCACTTTCCGTGCAACTACTTTGAAGTATTTTGCATCAAATATTGTGTTAACTGATTTGTGCAGGTAAACTAAAAGAAAAACTTGATGCTTCAGAAAGTGGCATTGGCTGTTTGCTGGAGAAGATGCTTTCACTCTTTGTAGGGAATTAATATACAGCACTGCTGTAGTAGGAATTGTGGTCCTGGCAGTCTTTTTTTCAGCGGAAAAGTAGAATCCATTTGTTTATATTATTAAAGGCAGCTTAGAGATGACGGTGACAATTTTTTGGTATCATTAAAGTTTCCTCACTGGTATGTTCTACCGGGAAGAAGAGAAATAAGAATATACTCATTTCCTAGGCTTATTTTGCAGCCTTGCTAGAACTGTTATAACGGCGGCTGCTTCTTGAGCCTAGTTGACTCTTACTAGTGGACAAAGTGATATTTATAACCATTGCTCCCATTCTGCTGCATGTCTTTTGCTGAGACGTTACAGGATTGGCCCTGGACTAATGCTGACCAGTTGGCTTGCAGGGCAGGAAAAGGGAGCTTCCTGCAAGAAAGGGAGTGAAAAATCTAACGGCTTTTTTCTTTTTCAATGATCTTGACCTAGGTCAATTTACAGATGACCATAAATGTTCCTCAAGTCGGTCGCTATGTTCTGGTTTTTGAATATGCCAATGAAGAGGATCGGTTACAGACTGCTGAGGTAATAATACATAGCCCTGGACCTGTCACTGAAGGAAGAGTGAGAATATATAGTTGTAAATACAGGTAAGAATTTCTGAAGTAATCACTAAATGATTAAATAAGCATTTGGGATATAATTATACTTTTTATATGTTGGATTCCATTTTACTATGTGGATGGTTCGAATTTTAGTGTGATTTAAAAGCAAGTACATGATTCTGTGGGTATTGTACAGATTTTTAATTCTCTTTGTGCAATCAGCTCATGAAATACTGCTATTGCTTCAGTGAACTGTTCCCCTACACAAAGGGTTGCTTTTTTATATACATTCATAAATCCTTATAAACTATTAATCTCCGAGTCCAGTGAAAGAGCATCACTCTTGGCTGCAGATGCCTGCACTGTTTTTATTTAATTAAAAGCATTTTCAAGGCTTTTGACTGTAAAAAATGTAGCAGCCAGTTTCACAAGAGTATTCCGACCGTTTCCAACAAGATCTGCTGAAGCAGAAGTATAAAGGTCCCTGAAATTCTGAGTGTAGCCATCCTCTGGCTGTTAGGCTGTAGGCAAGGTCTTCAGCCGAATGCTTCTTTATCTTTGTTGGCTACTGGGCTTACTGCAGATGTTCCTGCACAAGAGATTTTGTCTGTCCTGAGCAAGATTGTCTTTAACACTTGTCAGCTTATGACTCAAATTAGGGTTGTGATCCTGTAGATGTTTGCGCCCCTGGGAGAGCCTACGCAGTGCCAGGGGACGACAGACATGCATCCGTTTTTCCCGTGAGCCAAGTGTTTGGCAGACTGGAGGCTTAGGGATATGCAGGATGAAATTGCCCAGTAAGAAGATAATCATTTTCATCAGCATGTTTGTGATCCAGAGCAGGGCTATGTGGAGCAGTGACCTTGTCAGGTTACTGCTGAGGAATGCTCTTATTTTCGCCTGTTAAGTAACACTTTGAGGCCCAAACTACTTGCTGTAAATCTTCCATGTTACTGCTTTTTTTCCCCCAACACATTTTATGGGCTAATTTTGAACATACTTGTTTGTTCATATGGTACATCAAGAACTTGCTAATGAAAATACAAAGAAAGCCCTTGCTGCTTTAATGTAGCAATGTAGTAAAACCCTTCTGCGGCCATTCTGCATGAAGCTGATGGTCACATTGCAAGTTAGTTGCTGTGTCATCTTTCCTAAGCAGAAAGCTACGAGACTCTTCTCTTAAAAAATAAATCAAGAAATTACCTGGTGAGGTATATGCAGATAAGAGTAACTTTTAGAATCAGGAAGGCATTGTGCCAGGCCTTCTTACAGCTGTATGAGCTCGATTATTCCCAATAAAACATCGTAAGAGAACAAAACATTTCAGGCTTCCAGCAAATCACAAATAAGGGACCTGTATTTCTCTGGTCTTAAATGTCCTTGACCCTGATCTGACCTTATTTCTGTGCTGTGCTCTACACAAGAGTGAAAATTCCACATTCCCTGGTTCATAGAGGAGAAATAGAGAAGCAATTGTATGGTGGTTACAGCTTCTCACCCACAGCATGCTGGCTGGCCTAGCTGAGCAGGAGCGCAGAAGAAAGAAAAGAAATTAGAGCCTGATATGACTTCTTTTTAGCAAAAGGAAACTGTTGCTACCTTTGGCAAGTTGCAGGGGTCACACTCCCTGAACAAGGCAGAGTCCAAAGGCTTTAGCAAGACTCTTCCTCTTAGTATGTGCTTGTCTTTACCAGAGATGCGCAGCCAATGGAAGGCAGTCAGTAACCGGCAAACCTACATTTTTTTGCTTGTATCGAGGAGTAAGTGTACAGAGTAGCTTCCTAAAATCAGGGCTTGCCCAGCTGCCGTTGTGTGGGCGAGAGCTGCTGATCCGCACCGTCAACGGCGCGTGGCAGTAGTGGAAAGCAGCGGCTGGTGCGTGCTGGCACCTCAAGGAGCACGGCCCAGGCACAGAGTATTAGTGACACGCCGTGTTGCATAGCTTGGAAACCTCTGCAGATAGCGTGTACGTCTTACCTGTCTGTTCACATCCTACTTTAAAGCAGTAGCTCAAACGGAGATCTGAGCTGAGGTCTGGAGGTTTGGGCACCGGGTAGGTCAAGCCAGAAAGGACAAGCAGTATTTTGTACGTGGTGCATCCTTTGTCTCACTAGAGAGGGTACCGCCTGTTCACCAGTGGCCAGCGGTAGCTGTTATTTACAGACCACCAGGCGCCAGTGGGGAGGCTAGCCAAAAGCTAGGCAGCTGAGCTAGGCGATAGCCTAAACAACACGGCAGTGCCAGCAGGCTCATTTTTAATCCTACTTTCTGTCTCAGTTTCCTTTGTCGCAGCGTTGTAGTTGACGGTAGGAATCGCATTGCAGTCTATGACCTTCTAGCAGATACAAAGATACACCTTAAGGCATCATCAATTAATTTTCTTCTGGTAAGTTTTCAGTTGCTTTTCCCTTTTGTAGTACTTGTTCCCTGAGTGGGTATAAGAGAGATACTTTTCTCCCTGTGTTCACATGCTGGATGGTAATATGTGAAATTATTTACGTTAGATGCTTGAAGATTTTTTTAATATATAGTCAGACAATACTGAGGCAAACTTGATCAGTTCAGAGATAAACATAAATTTGCCTTTCTTGGCGAGGGTTTTTCCGACTCTCGTGTGCTTTATTTCAGTTCCCCTCTCTCTTCTACATGTAAACTCTAAATGAAAAATCTTCTGGTAGCTTTTATACTTCATTGTTATTTTTTTTTCTTTATCTTTCACTTTTTTTAAATCCTCAAAACCCCTGTGGGAGTTTCCTGGGTCTTTTACAAAATTCAGCTAATAAATGCATTTATTTCAGCTAATAAATGCATTCGTAACTTCTGAGTACTTTGCATAAAAAGCCTTCACTGCCCTCTTTTGGCCGCGCCAGGAATACATTTCTCTGGACACTGAATTTTTTTCTGTGGTGTTTCTGTTTTCCATTTTAGAAACGCAAGGTGTGTTACATGGTTAAAATCTAGAATTGAAACCCGGCTATAAACATAGAGTAGTTTCATGGAACTATTAGGATTAACCACTGGTACATGCTTTCTTCATTTCATGAGGCAGTGTTCAGTGTGAACAAAAACCATTTAAATTGTCTGTTAGCTCCCTGCAGCAATTGCTGTGCTAAGAAGATCCATATCCAAAAGACATTGATATTATTAGTCTGTATCTCCTCATGTGGAAGTCTCTTGTGCTAAGAATCTCTGTATTTTTATTTCTAAATTCTAGTTTTCATTCTCTGAATAACTTGCTGCAAGGTACATTTCAATATTCTCCTGAGATACAGGAAATATTTCCCCATGTTAAATGCAAAAACTGCACTTAGCGAAAGATCGGAAGAAGGGGGAAAAGGAGAGCTTCTGGTATGTGGACAGTAATCATGGAGTCAATGGCAGCAGCTTTGGAGTTAAAGACCCTTGTGTGACCCACTCTCATGTAGACCAGAGAGGCAAAGGGGAACCACCCCCAGCGCTGGAGTTCAGAAATCTGCTCTAAATAAAGGGGAAATGAGGTTCTTGAGGTCAGCTTTCAAGAGAGGCTCTTACAACTTGATAGTCTTTATCTCACACTCATGCATACGAGCTGTCTAAACCCAGACCATGTTTCACACTAACTTTTTAGCCACTCATAAAGCGCGGTTCAGAGCTTCAGAGTCTACCCCAGTTCTTCTGCAATGGGCTGGAGCCCTGTGGGTCATTACGTGCAGGACAGGCACAGTGTCTGCGGCCCAGGAAAAGGGACTTGTAGCACTCTGCCTCCTAGCTTTTAAAGGGTTTCTAGTCCCTGCTCACTACTGCTAAAACACAAGCTGAGCTCCCTTAGGACCTGCTTCCGAACTGAATCACTTGGCAAATTAATGAATTCTCCCTATGCAATTTTTATTTGTATTAGTACATGGTGCTAGTTATCTTACTGCTTATCAGGCATTTTTATCTCCTTTTCAAGCAGTTCATGCACAAGTTTTGTAACCTGCACTTACGTATTTTGCAAGCGCAGGTAATATATTTTATTAGTGCAAACTGTTGTGTCCACTCACAAGCCTTCCTGTGTGTCCTTACCACCATAGCTATAGCAGGACTACGACAGCTTCATTTGCTTATGTCTAGTTTTAGTTAAAAAAAGTTATCATATGAGGTCTCGTTGGCTTTTAAAATGAGTGCTGAATCTATGGGGAGAAATCCTGGTATCACTGAAACTCACTCCTACGGACTTTGTGCGAGCAGGTGTTTGTGCCTCCATTTCAGAAGGTCTAGGAATTTCCCCAGGGTCCAAAAGTCTCCAGCGCCACAGGTGAGGGCTTTTCCCTCCCACCACTGTATGCTCCCTGCCTAGCTTCTGATCCCACGAGCTGGTCTTCTGTCATTTCCATTGCCATACATATACTTACGTTTTAATTTATTTAACTTATGAACAGCCAACATTCCCCTGAGAAGGACAGAAGAATGCTATTCAACACTGAGTCATTCAGGTGCAGGCGGGTAAAGGGATCCAAAATCTTGTGGGAAGCCCATGACAGAACGTGGCTTTGGGCTTAGGTCTCCCTGTGCTAATATTAGGCTTCATCCTTCCTGTTCAGGCCTGACCCTGTTATTTACAATACTAATTGTTAATTGTGCCTTGTGCTTCTTTGTCAGCACAAGGTTTGTATCATATCAGCTGAAGAATTTTCTCCAGAATATGTGGATCCTAAAGTACAGTGCATAGCTGCTTACATGAGTACCCGTGATGGAAGGTAACTTGCTTGGTTTTATCCTTCATATTTTCTGAAGAAGACCTTGAAAGGCAGACTAAACGGGATTTTAATTCTTTTGAATGAACTTTTGCTTAGTGACTCACAGGTGATTTGTACACCACTTTTGCAAAGTAGTATTTGTAAAAAAGCTAGTATTAATCTAGGCAGTCTTTGCGCAGGATTTTGTTAATACTGGCCTCTTCCTGGCCCGTCTGAACTACTGAGTGCTGATGCGTTAGAAAATATGCATCTTTGACATGTCGTCCAGTATGACAGGTGTCTAAGCTGGAGAAACATTGCTACCTCAGTGGCCTGAAATGCTTACCACTCCATCTGGAGTTTCATTCTGCACGTTACTGCTTGAACTGTTCCAAAATGGCTTTAATTTGTCATTAGGTAGGGGATGTGGCTGCCCTTTCGGGCACAAATCCACCAGCTCAACTTGGCAGCATCGAAATACTCAACTTCACAAACAAGCTATTCCCTTGTCCATCTAGTCATGGGGCCCGTAGGGTAGGTATGCCCTCAGCATTCACCCTGCACAGCAACCCCAGGTGATTCTTCTCCTCCATTTTACTTGTATAGGAGCAGTAATTAGAGCACTCATATTCAGCTTGGTTGACCCAGGCTGATGGCTCTCCCTGTGAAGATCTGAACCTGAACTTTCACTTCCCAGGTGGTCAGGTTTGGGTTCTGCAGAGCACTTGGCTCTGTCCTGTTGAAACTCTTCCCCTCTTCGTATGTTTTATTCTTTGGGCCAGAGAGGAGCTATCACTGCAGCTTCCAAATTAGGGAGCTCCACTTTTCAGTTCCTGTTGCACTCCAGGATGTCCCTCGTGATGCTACTCCTAAGGCTTTCTTCCTACTGATCTGGCAATGGGAAGGGCCTCAAAGTAAAAGTAAATGTCATTTGCAGGCCTTCAGAGGCAGAAAGAGCTGGTGACTAGGTCTAATAGTTTTCCAGACGGTAGCTTCTAATATAATGGTTGAATTGAAATAGAAAACAGAAAAATCTGGGTAGTAAATTAGATAAAAGCATGTGACTGTGCTTGCCTTCCAAGCATGCATAGCACTGAATCACAGCTTTAGTTCTCCTGCTCGGAGTGTTATAACTGAGAGCAGGTTTCTAAGACTGAAGGTACTTGTCCTCGCACCAAAGGTATTTCGTATTCCTGGGCACTTATATTCTGAGTAAAACTGGGGAAAGAGGCTGGATGAAAAACGTGATTTAAAATAAGGCTAATGTAGAAATTTGTACCTTTTACTTTGGATTTGTGTTGGGTTTTTTTTTTAATCTGTTATATTTGCATAGTTTACTGTACATTTATGTTCTGTTATTAAGACCATTATCTGGCAGCATTTTTGCTGTCCTGGAAGTGTTTAGTGTTCACCAAGTCGAAAGATGCAGAGTCTTGGCTCAGTTTAACAGTATTATAAGCAGATGCTGCACGTGATTTCCCACGCAGGCCTGGCAAACATATCTCTGTGCTTGCCCTGAAATACACTTGCCATTCCAGTTCTGGGCCTGTCTTGAGGAAAGATTAATCATTGTCTGTTGAGTACTTATGAGAAGTGAACAAATACTAGCAGGAAACCTCCAAAAACGTTTTCTCCTGCAGTCTTGGAAAATACTTCTCTCAATCAAGTTCTTCAGAATTAAATATACCAAGGAAGAAATAGTTAAACACAGCAGTGAATAAATAAGGATGCTTTCAAGGAGCACTATTATTTATTTTGGCTCCAACTTTACAAATATTTGAGTGTATACTTAACTTTCTAAGTGCTTAAGTAGTCCCATTGACTTCAGTGGGAGAACTTGCATGTTTAAAGGATACACCCATGTAAATATTTGTAGAACTGAGATTCAATATTAGTACAGATTCTGGTGAATGTAACTAACTGGATTAACTAAAATTTATTTAATTTTTTAACACTCTTGATTCTCTTAGGTTTCATCTTCCTTAGCAAACTCTTTCCAGTGAAACTGTTCAGGTTACGGAAATTCTGAGTGAATAAAATCAGTTAATGTACATTTTCCCCTTTGTGATTTAAATCCGTACCTCTTGTTTTCATTTACTTTCTGATCATTTACATAGAATCCAAAGAGTAAGAGGGGTTACTGTTGCATTATTAATTGTAATACGGTGTAATATATTGACTTCTGTGGGTCAACTGCTTTTTCGTTTATGATGCTTAAGAAATTCTCACGTCCCCAAGAGTAATTACTATAATTCTGTGTTTAGTGCAACATGCATTCCCTCGGTGTATGAAACTCCACCAGCAGCTTTGGTTTTGGATGCATTCAAGGACGGGAAAATTTCTGAAGTACGGAGAAATATACTCTATGATCCACTGAGTGCCCCTTTACCTTCTGACTCAGTTCACAGAGTCACCTCGACACCGTTACAGGTATCTCATATTTTGAGAACTTTGTTAGATGGGCTTGGCATGCAAACAGATAGGAGCATGCCATTGTAATGCCACGTTCTTTGAAGACAGCTAACTTGCTGAGCGATGCTAAGCCCCCTCTCTTTCATTGCAGGTAGGTGGCACAGAGCACAGCTCATAAACCTGAGGATATTTCATGAAACAAATACACTATCAGAGCTGGTCTTCTTTCTGCAGAACCAGATTACCTTGAGTGGCAGAGTGACCCGCTTGGGCAGATATGTATTTGTGGTACATTTTTATCAGCCTGCACACCCCTTGTTCCCCGTGCAAGTGCGTGTGGATGCAGGACGTGTGTGGTCAGGTAAGCATCTCAATTTGATCTAACCCCTTCCCGTTCTCAGCATTTTGGCACACGGAACGTTTTTTTGGCATTATGTTTTTTTTTCTAGGTTACTTCAGTGCTTCATTCTGCCCTCATACCTCTGGCTGTCGGGATCAGGTGATTGTAGAAAACCAAATTGAGCTTGACATTTCTGAACACGACGTCTCTGTTACAGTGATGATACCTGACGGAAGAATGCTGGTTCTGGTACGTATATTACTTAAATGTACTTGGAAATGTTACTCTCAGTTTCACCATTCATTTAGAGATAGATGCAAAGATGAAAGCCAAAAAGAAAGAATTTGTCCTGTGTTTCAAATTTTTAGGATCTTGTGCACTGCTTCTGTTTTATTTTAAATTTTTAAGATACTATACACTGTTTTTATTGTACACTGCTTATAGCATCAAAACTCGGGGGGGAAGATAAGTATATTTTCCTATTTTTTTCAGTTAAAATGTTACAGGTTTTGAGAAAATCCAGAATGCATAATGAAGCAACATTTAAATATATAAAGGCCTTAGCTTGTGTCTTTTGCTTTTCTCTGAAATGTACAATTTAGCTTTCTTGTTGTTTCAAGGAAAATGTCTTAGTTGTTCCAGCAGACACCTACAGTTACAAAATTCTTGACAAAAAGACAGTGGACAAGTCATTTGATTTTATCAGCCAGTGTGGACGAAACAGTTTTTATATTGAGTAAGCATCACTTTCTAAAAAACTGAATGTTGACAACAAGCTGGGAATTAATATTACTTTTACTCTGTATTAAAGACATATGTATAAAGTCCCCATCATTGTGCTACATTAAAATGCTTTTCCTGGCTTATGCTGGCCCATTAAATTTCTGTGAGTCACTTTTCCATGACTTTCTATTGTAAATGAAATGTAAAGGTAGAGCTTTATTGCTCACAATATAAAAGAGGAAAATCTGTGTCATCTTTCCTGTCTTTGTTATTTCCATCTTTGGTATTTGGTATTTTGCTTGGCATGTCTGAACTGATATGACTAATACAGGCACTTTCTTTGGAAAAAATCTCTTACCTGCATGTTCAAAGCCATTCACCACTAATTTAATTAAGTATATCCTTGCATGTGTACTGATGCCATCCTTATGTCAAAGAACTGTTTGAAAGACGGGACCCTAATTTACTGAACTGCTGCAAAGCACGCTCAAAACAATTCCCAAGTGCCAGAACTTATATGATTTATATTTCAATTTAAATAGCCCAGAAAGATCATCGGCCTTCTGTAAGGACTCTGTAAGGTCACTAGTGGCTTTCTACAACAACGGAGCCCTCCCATGTAATTGCCACAGCGCAGGTGCCACGAGCCCTGCTTGCAGCCCCTTGGGAGGACAGTGTATTTGCAGACCTTATGTCATCGGTCGTCAGTGCAGCCGATGCCAAACTGGCTACTATGGATTCCCGTTCTGCAAGTGTAAGTACGTGCTCGGACTTGTTCAGCACCAGTCCTGGCCTTCTGTTTAATTCTCTGATTTTACTACATAGGTACAGCAGCTGCATTTTTCTTTATAGGGCATGATCCTATGAGAGGCTGGTTGAGCCACCTTAGATTTAGCATAGGATAACTTTCAGTTTAAGGCAGAAGTAACCCCATTCCCTTAAATCACACCTAGTTCACGATGAAGTGTGCCTTCGCATGTGTTATCTGATCAGGTGTAGTAGGCTTACAGTTAAACTGGTTAAAATCCACATTGCTGCTCTTTCAGTTACATGGATTTTTCTGCACTGACTGCTAAACAGTTATTTCTGTTGTATCCCAGTTTACAGCTTCAAGATTTTCCATAGATAATCAGAGACATAGCATTCTTAATTCCTCATCTTCTGATGTTCTTCTTAATAACATCAACAGATTTATAGATTACACCAACAGTCCTCAGCTGCCTTCCCAGGTGTTATACTTGAGGTTTTTAAATGTTGCTTTGTAAAAGTGGTGCCCTTAACACCAAAACTATTCGTTGCTTAATCCTTGGCAGTTTGGGGGAGTGATTAATAATGCCTGTGGTGAAGTTAAGCAACCAATTTGTGGACAAGAGCCAGGCACTAAAGTTACTCTTTGAAACTACCATTACAGTCACATAGTTGTTTTCCATGACCCTGAGCTTAAAACTAGTGAAAGAGAGAAAAGAATCACGTCCTTTATACATAACGGTTGTGTGTGTTTGTTTCATATGCAAGTACAGTAGGAGCTGACCATTGTAAGTTGAGATGTGATTGATTTGTAGAACATTTTCTTTGACCTAGTATGCAACTGCGGACGGCGTCTTTGCGATGACATGACTGGTAAATGCATTTGCCCCCCGCGAACTGTGAAACCAAAATGCGAAGTGTGCGAGAAACATTACTTCAGCTACCACCCTCTTGCTGGCTGTGAGAGCTGCAACTGTTCAGAAAGAGGAGTCGTTAATGTGGCAAGCCCAGAATGTGAAAAAACCAACGGGCAATGCAAGTAAGTTTGGGTTATGTGCGTTATAAACAATGCACGAGTGGTTTGCTTCACCACCTCTTTTCAGGTACTTGGAGGGGATGTGGGAAAATTTGATGATGGTGAATAGAGATTTAAGCAGTGCTTGGCGATGGCGACGACTCAGCTGTTTCAGGGACACCTGCAACGTTTTAGTGGAAACTTGGTTTGTGCAGGTAGCTAATGGTGGGATTTGGGATTCCTGGGCTTGCATTCTATTTGCCAGTGACGTGCCGTGTCACTCATGCTAAGTCACCAAATCTCTGTCCAGCTTACATGACTTATCCAATGTCAGTTAGTAGCAGACTGCGGAGCAGAGCTCCTGACTTCGGGGCACATACATCATTTGTAATGGTGCGCATCATTTCCCAAATTCTTAAAACTTTGCAGTTGACCTTCGACAGTCTGATGTCTGGATTTAAGTCTAATGATGTTTTTAAGTAGTGTAAAGCTTGAGTGTTTGCAATGAATTTTGAGATACTTTGATGATAGGTGCTGCGTGTGTGGAAAATATGGTTCACTTGGGGCTGTAGGTGGTAATTGCCCTTAAAAAAATGCCTTCTGTATGACATATGCTTATTTTTCTGTAACTCAGCATGCTGAGATGAGAATAAACTCTGCAGTTTTGTTCTCTTATTTACATCCTCTAAATTAGGTATAGCACACAGCCACAAGCATAGGGAATGATCTTAAATTCAGAGGCTGTCACATGAGTATTGTTGAACATTTCTATTATTTCCTTGGGGAGATCGAGCCCTTAAAGAGCAGGTACAAATACTTGATAGCCAGTAGGTTGTGTAAGGCCAGGATTCGTTCAGTTTGATTGGTTTAGCTACGTTAGGGTCCTAACAAAGAGAAATTTGTCCTTCCTGCTCTGCCGTTAAGCCTGTAAATATGATAGAGAATACTAATTTTCAGAGAATGCTCATATTATTTCCCAAATTTAAATTCTTTTCCCAAGTCTGTCCTTTTCATATGAAGGGAATAATTGTCTTACCCAAGAGCAAAACAGAAATCTGTTTTCATATTTACAAGTTAGAGTTCAGGGTTAAAGCGTAGCATATTTTGTATCTCCTAATGCAGTCACAATCTGATTAGTCTCTGCTTTCATTTTCCCCATACAATACAAAATAAAATCAAAACAAATACTGTGCGAAAATAAATCAAATAAATAATTCAGTCAAATAAAATCTAATACTTTAAAGAAAAGGCTTAGCACATTTCTACTCAAGTAAAATTGAGGATAATTTTTGCAGAAATAGTCACATTTTTCCATTTCAGTGAAAAGCTGTATTGCCTGATTGTAATGGTGATATTTTTCATGTGCAGCCTAATTGGAAATATCAAAAAAATGACAGCTTATTGGTAAACAGTTCTGAAGGAAAATTCGACATTCAGCAAATACTGGGGGACTGATTGCTGAAGTATATAGTTAACTACTGCATTCTGATTGATACTTTTCCTTCTGTGGATTACATGAAGTTCAAAGTCCCCATCCAGCTCCAGCTATCTGTGTGTGTGGGTAATGTGTTGAGAGAGACTCTGAGAACCTTGCCCATTGTTTGGTGAACTGAGTAATTGCTTTCATATATTACATGAATTGCATTCATATATTACATGAAGTGCAGTCTACCTTGTCCGCATACTTTAACTGTTTATTTCCATTAAATTCATAGCATTAGTGCACATACGAATTTAGTGCTGAGAGCCAAAGGAGAATTTTAAAAATTATCCTATCACAACTGAAGTGTAGAGATATGGATGGTGGTGGTGGCAGACATTCTTTATCAATGGATCCTTACTCTCTTGAAACCTGCTTTGGGTGGGTACAGACAGTTTACCAGCATAGACAGGAGGAAGAGGGATCATCAGACCTACGTTTGCACTATCAGACTGTGCAAGTTTGTTGTAAAGGTCGGATGAAGTACTGCTGCCACGGAAAGATGTTCTCTCTTACCTCAAGCCTTGTTCATAGGTTGGTGTTGGGTTTTGCGTCTGCTGTACTTCACCTAAACAAATTCAAGGCATTCAGCTTTCACTGTGCGCAAAGTGGGTTTTATCCTTTGTGAACAGTTGTAAACTAAGCCAAGCTTTGTGGCAGGTTGAAGTCCCCATGATTATTCATATGCCTGGGATTATCCACCTTTTGTTGGCAGGTGAGGGCCCTGAGTAATGCCCAGTGACATCCTCCAGCTGTAAATCTTCTTCCAGCTCCGCTTACCTGTGTGCAACATGTACACACATGTACAGAGAAGGTAGTTCTGCTCTGCAAGCACTGAACAGCTGCAGAAGTCTAATTGTATAGTGAGCATTTATATCCTTCAAAATCAAATCCATTCCTAATCAGTTCCATGACCATTTAAAACATCTCACCGTTCAGATCTGAGAACAATACTAACCTGCTACTCTTTCTCTGTGGAAATCATAAAGCTGTGTCATAGCCATGCAATCACTTCAAAGATCCACTTGCCTTTTGTTTTAATCTTCCCTTCCTCGCTGCATTCCTGCCTCCCCTATTGACTCCCTCCTCTGTCTTTGTTTGTTGATAAAGATGCAAACCAGGAATAAAAGGACGGCAGTGTGATCAGTGTGCTCCTGGTACTTACGGGTTCCCAAACTGCATGCCCTGTAACTGTAACAGAGATGGAACAGAACCAGATGTTTGCGATCCCCAGACAGGAATTTGTCTCTGCAAGGTCAGATGAATCAAATTACTTCTGCATTCACAAGCATCGTTTGCACATCAGTGACTATTTTATATTTAAAGGGGTGAAGGAAGGAAGTGAGTTTATCATTAAGTTTTCAGTAAAAATTAAATGCAGCTGCACAAAACCATCGCAACCTTGCAGTATGTGCACAGATTATCATGGTAGCAGTTAAATGCCATTTTTTAATGAGTTCAATGTCTGTCAGTTGTACAGACAGTCTTAGGCTTTGCAGGGTGTTACAGAGCTTCAGAGTAGATGACCATGGATTCACTGAAGTAGTCTCTACCCTGCACAGATCGGCTTTATGCATCTGCGTCTCGGCTTTTGGATGTTAACCAGGTCCCAGGCTTTTTTTAGCCGTATTATGTCAGTTGACTTTTCACCGCATCATTATATCCAGGAAATCTTCTTTTGTTCTGATCTGCATAATTAAATGTGATAAATGTGAACTTTTACAAGTGACCTTTTATATTGTAGGTTTGGAAAAGCCAGCAGGAGGGTTTTGGCAGGGAAATTACCAGCTGTCTCCGACTAATATTTATTGCTGAGTGGTTCACTTTATAAACTGGAAATACAGCTCGTAACTAAGATAGTCTCCAAGAAGTCAGGTTTATTTACATTTGGAATATGGTGTATCCAGATGACCACACATTTTCATTCATGTTTCCATACATTTAAATAAAGATTCTTTCAGAAGATTTGTTTTATGTGCAGGAGGTTTTGGGGGCTTCACCAAAACCAAAAGGAAAGCACTGAGATTTCTTTCAACTATGCCTTAACAGGAGAATGTTGAAGGTGCAGAATGTGATACTTGCCGACCAGGATCCTTTTATCTGGACCCTTCTAATCCCAGGGGATGCACCTCTTGCTTTTGTTTTGGGGCAACCAGCAACTGTCGCAGCACAAATCGTCGCAGAACCAAGGTGTATCCAATAGTTTTTCTTCTTTGCTGTCACGATCCTACATTTATTCCGTTAAGGAGTTGCCAGATTTCTTCCAAAATTGGAAGTACATTTTATTAGTTTCTAAGGATGAGAAATATTCTGCAAGCAATAGTGCAGATTTAGTGCAGCCTTGTTAAGACTTAAGTGTAGTCTGAAAGTGCCTTTCTGCAGAAATGGCCCTTTTCACCTGTTTGTTTACAAATCACTAGTTGGACCGAAGTTGAGCTGGCCTTCTATTGCTTTATATTCAGACACTAGTTCCTCATAAAAGTCAATGGTCTCCTTCAAGATGCTTTGATAAGCACGTGTCATTTTACATGTCTATATCATAGATGCATTTTGAAACCTAAGAAATGTGTGACAGATTCTACAGAGACTGTAAAAATTGTCTTTCTTCCCTCCCTGTAAAAGAGACATGACATCAAGTGTGAGAAGAGGAGAAGACAGATTTTTAGTAGCATAAATGAATGGTAGGATGGCTGAAGACTGAAAAAAAAGCAACAGCTGTCTGAAACAATGCAAGAGAAAGGAGAGAAGCAGAGTCCTAGAATGATGGATGAGGAGTAGTTTATACTTGGAATAGACTAGATGCAATCCAGATTGTGGCACTTTGCTGTTTATAAGCAAAGGGTGAAAATCTGGCCTCAGTGAAGTCAGTGGCAAACTTTCATTTGCTTTAGGAAAATTTCTTCTGGTGGTTACTTGTCCCCACCGAAGACTGGTTTTGAAAACATGTCTGTCTTTTTGGTTTATTGCTCTGCCCAGCCAAGGGCAACCCACCACAGAACTGTTCTGGTACATATGCATTACGCTTTCTTTCCCCGACCATAATGATAAGTAACGGGATGTACGGTCTTTCACGAAACAACAGCCATGAATATAAAATGTGCATTAAAGAGCCAGAATATTAGGCTACATTGCCTGCCTCTCCAAAATAATCCTGCCATGTCCCCTCCTTCCCAGTTAACCTACCACAACAGGTCCACGCTCTGTCTTTCGGGTTAGTGTCCTTGGTTTGATTTTTGGAATGGACTTACTTAAAAAAGCACCTCCAAAATATATCCTTGGGTTTGTGTATACAATTCCTAGTCACTTCCAGAAGGGTTATGTCTTCATGTGACTGGAGACAGGATTTAGTTTGCAGGTGACAAACCAAATGCCTGCATCCCAAGTGGCTTTGGCACATCTGTACCACTTATGCGCTCTTTTTTGGTCCTTGCAGCATCTGTTGTGCAAAGACTTTAGGCCAGCTCTGAAGAGGTTGAATTTCATGCTAAGGGAATTAACAGAGGCTAAACAATTTCTCCTCATTAGTTGGTGCTGGTAAAGTTTCATAAAGGATGAGACAAGCTTATGTTTCGTTTATGTATTATCATTAGTTTGTGGACATGAGGAACTGGCGCTTGGAGGCAGTGGATGAAAATATTGACATTCCAGTCACTTTCAATCCAGTCAGTAATAGTGTAGTGGCTGATGTTCAAGAATTGCCTGCTTCAGTGCACAGTTTATACTGGAAAGCACCACCATCTTACCTGGGAGAGAAGGTAAATGACACCTAACTCACTCACCTGTTTTAATAACATGTATTCATTTTTTGCCAGCGTCATTGATAAAGAGTCTCATTGTTTTTCTTAGGTATGTTTTTCTCTCTTCCCCCACGAGATTGTTGTCTCTCTTACCTGTCATGCCAGGAATCACAACATTTTACTTCTGAGTACAGTGTTAAAATTCCAACCAATAACACAGAATAATCATCTAGCTTGGTGCCAGGGAGGTCTTTACGTGAACAGCATGGTCAGGAGCTATGGTTCAGGGAGCTGGTACCTTCATCCGCTTTTCTGAAACCCAGAACACGTAGAGCTTGCCAGTGGGCCCAAGTATCCTTTAGACTCCCTAGAGCATCTCCTGGAGGGATTTGCAAAAGAATAAAAGGTGATTGTGAGCTCAGTGGCATGCAAAAAACCCAACCTTTTGCTTTCGCTATGTTGCTTGGGAAGAGCAACACCTGGTTTTCTAACGTTTGTGTTCTTTGAACTGCTTGCTGCTCTTTCTACTCATGCATGGGAGCAGTCATTGGCTCACGGTTAATACCTATCCACGTTTTAGCCTGGGGATCACACTGATCGGGGGGACTTTGCTGGTGGTGGCTTGCAGGCCCAGAGCCCCAGGTTCTCTCTGTTTGGGTCTCCAACAGTGTCGATAGTTGCTAGCCAGTTGTAGGACACACAGGCTTTTCAGATGCAATCCTACTGTGTGAAAACAAATGGGATAGCCACCACAGCATTAAAGATGGCACAGTTTTTGAAGTTCCTCTTAGTCCTCATTTTAAAGACTAGAGTGGTATTTTTCATCCTGCTCTGCTAAGCTCAGAGATACGTATCTTTCAGTTGAACAGCAAGTTTAGTTAGGGTGCTTTTTGTTAATGTTATAGAGGTTCTTGTTTCAATGTCTACAAATTATTTTTCAAAGACATTTCATGTTAAAGCCCACATTATCTACTACAGTGTTAAACCAAGAGGACTTTTGTTGTTCCCATAACAAAATATAAAGCAGGCAATAACCCTTTTTAAACACAGCTATTAAGAACAGTGCTATGAGTTTTATGTTGCATGTCACAGTATCTAACTAGGCATGCCGTGACTTGCTTTTATTTACAATGACAACACTGTAAATAAAATAGCTCTATTTTTGGACCTGCTTTTACTGTACACTGTGTGTAAGTGACTATTTTAGCACAGGCGACACTGCAGTAGTGAAAGCTCCCCCCTCAAATGCTATCTTGCTGCTAGTTTTACAAGCTCATAAATTTACCACTTACTCATGTTATTGTATTTTGAAAATACCAGGTTTGGTTCTACTTCCAGTGATAGCACCTCTTTCAGAAAATGTGGACAAGATCACTCCAGACATTTTCCAGTATGATGAGGGTATAAATACTATCGTCCATTATCTTAAACTTTTTAGCTAGTTCCACTTATCTTAAACTTTTTAGCTAGTTCCACTGGAACATTAATATTTAGCAGCGTATATTTTCTTTCCTCTCTCTGTCTTTTGTTTACAAAGTTAAAAGGGAATCAAATGTAAAATCTATAGCGGTGCAGAAACTAAGTCATTGAGAAATTCAGATCACATCATCCTCATTTTCTGCTCTTTTGTGTTTTAACATTCTGTTTAATAGACTACTCAATGTTAGAAAATAAATGCTGTACATATAGAATACAGAGGGTAGTTTGTAACGCAAATATTTTCCCATGTTAAAAAAAAATATTAAAAAAGCAGTAACATAACAGCCTGTCATATGGTGCAGTCCTAAAATGTGTGTTACACAGGAAATTAGCTCTAATTTGAATTTTCTTATATTTTGAAAAAAAATTATTTATACAGGGCTGTTTTGATTGTGTTGGCAAAATATAGCAAATGTTCCAAATGATGCTTTTGAAAATGCAGTTGGCTGAAGATAACAGCATTAATTATGGCCCTGTGATCCAAGGAACAAATTTAGTACTAAGATGTCTGCTTTTTGTTTGTAATCAATCAAGGTATATGGAAAGGGGTAGATCGAAGGCTGGTGCTTACCTGCAGAACACCAAAACCTGACAAAGCAGTTCTTCCTCCCCTGTCAAAACCAAGCATAAGCTATAAGGACAAACAGCAAGGGGTGCGAAACAAAGTAGTGTATCTGTGGCAAAACACCTGATTTCACCTAGTACCCACAAACCTTCCTTCTAGGCTCTTCATGGAACAAAAACTGTCTAGGCTGCGCCTGGAGCTTCCTTTCCCCTCAGTATGTTTTGAACTGAGTCACTCATACACAACCCAGGGAAGCTGTTTGTCAGATGATTCAAACGTACTGGCCGAAGTCTTTGTTCTGGGCCGCAGCGTGTGTGTTTTGTTGGGTTTGAGGCCGGCTGTGGTCACCTGTAGTTGAGCCAAAAGAAGGATGGTTTCAGCTCACCCTACAGCAACCATCTGTTTACAACAGAGCTGATATCAGCTGGTATCAGTAGAAGTCCTGTCCTCCAAAAGGCGGGGCAAAGATTTCCTGATGAGATTTGTGTTTGCTCTAAGTTTAGAAAGTGCTGGCCTATGAAAGCCACCTTTAAACATGCTTAGTCTGACTTTTCCTTTTTATCCATGGCTGTTCATGAGGTTCACTACCAGTGTCATTGTCAGTCTGATGTCTGCTCTTGGTGAGCCAAATCCGTTCTGTAGAGTCTGGGGAAGAGCAAAGTTCATGTGAACATGGGATTTCTCCATGACACAGATGGCGTGATCCCAGGTATGAAAAAAAAACCCAACCCAATGCAGGTACACAGAGAACAGTAATGGGTACTGCTCAAAAAGTGATATCAGATACACAAAGTAAACAAAATAAAAAGTAACTTCTTCCAAGCAACACATATTTTCATATTTGGTCTAAAGAACAAAGAGTGAAGATATTATTTACAATGCTGAAAGACAGGGTAAATTTGAATACAAAGTTATATTAATATCCAGCAATAGTGCAGTAAAGTATCTCTGGTCTTGTGCATTTTTTTACAGCTTTCTTCATACGGTGGCTACCTAAGTTACCAAGTGAAATCTTTTGGCTTACCTAGTGAGGGCATGGTTCTTCTGGATAAGAGACCTGATATACAACTAACAGTAAGTTTTGAAATACCATTTTTGTTCTTTCAAGCAATAACAGTACCTGACAACTACGGCAAATTTGGCTCCTATAGTGTGTTTAACTTTTATAGGAAGTTGCTGCATTCCTATAAAAGTGATTTTACTGCGTTTTGCTCAAAGCTGTCAACGCACCTATCTCTGTTGCCAAAGTAATATATTGTTAAGCATAACTGACCTGAGAACAAACAAAAAGATAAAACAGAATTTTCTCTGTAAAATGCACCTGTGGAAAAAAAATTAATTAGTGCCTCGTACACTTGTCAACAAGTATGGCCTTGACTCTGCAAAATATGTCCTGTATTCCATGTGTAATTAATCTCATTTTCTGTGAGAATTTTCTTCAGCATAAAATTAAGCATAATTATAAGGCTTCAAGGTACTAGAGTAAAAGGCATTTTAGGTTAATGGTTTTTTAATTTAACCACTTTAGGGCCAATATTGGAATCTTCTAGTGTTTTTTGAAACTTGCAAGAGGGTGGTCTTGTTTCTTCAGACCGTCAGAAATATTAATTCAGTTTTCAAGGATTCTCATTGGGAAATATGCCTCGTGAAGTACTACAGTAATATCCAAAGTTGTTGGTGCACCAGGATGTCACGACAAAGAGTGTTCCTCAGTTCAGTATTGGTCTTATTCCCCTCCTCATGCCAGCCACAG
The DNA here is from genome assembly GCA_034782735.1 of Sagittarius serpentarius. NCBI lineage: Eukaryota > Metazoa > Chordata > Aves > Accipitriformes > Sagittariidae > Sagittarius > Sagittarius serpentarius. The sequence continues at coordinate 3,054,545 of JAVKLA010000027.1, forward strand.
ATTTCCAAGGCCAGTTCTAACGATGATATCAGGAGGCAGTGCCTATTCTATAATATGGGGCAGCAAAGGAGAGTGTTTAAAAATGCAAAAACGTTTTTACTCAAAAGTTATAACTAGTTCCTGTGAAAATTGGTCAGCATTAATTTAATCCTTTTAGTGTTGTATTTGAAAGCAAGGTTGTTAATAGGCAAAAGCAGTGAAAACCCTGCTGACATTAGAGCACAGTGCTTGCTAATACCACTTTGCTGATGAAATGACATACAGTCTTCCTAGTATTACTTAGTTTTTATCCCTCAAAGAACAGAATTAATGTGCTTCGCCAGATTTTATTGCATCTGAACGCTTTACCGTAAAAAGCAGTGAAACGGCAATGTTACGTCTTCATTCTCACATAGGGCCAGCAAATGAAAGTTGTTTATATGGATCCCAACAACCCACTGCCAGACCGTCAATATTATGGCCGTGTACAGCTAGTTGAGGTAAGAAATGAAAATGGAATGGCCTTCCCTTTTCTTCCCAGCGGTATGTAAAAATATGCAGGTAGTATGTGCAGAAATGCCAAATACTTGATAATGTTAATAAATATAACTTAAATACTGTAGACCTTAAATATAAACATTTTATTCTCTCTTTACCGCCACATTGAACCTAGGTTCAGGCTCCCAGCACCTAATTTTAGCACCTCCAAGTTAGGCATCTTGTCCAATCTAGCCCTTAGCACTCCCTCCAGGGCCAGTGGAGTAATACTGAATCAGTCATCAATGGACGATGATTCATCATAGCCCCAGACTGTACTTAATAGGGATGGAATGAACTGTTACCTGTTTTCCTTGGTGTCTAGGTACCTAGGTTAGGACGGGTGTCCAGCATTTAGGCAGGTGAAGTTTAGGCAGGTGAAGTTAGCAGGGATTATCCCTACCTTAAATCTGTGCTCGGAAGGTCAAACCAGGTTATTTCCATCTCATGTATAGGCAAAAAACGATGTTTCTTGATGCCAGATTACATTTTCAGTAATGGTGTGTCTGTTAGTAGCAAGAAAGCATGTGAAGGCAGCCCTCAAAGATTAGATTTGTAGGACTTTGCTTACTCTTAAAAATAAAAGCATTTTCCCCAGCCCTTTTATGGTTTGGTGGGTGACCCCTCAAAGAAATTTGGATGACTGAAAAAGAACCTGTACACTTCTTCACTTTTCGATACCTCAAAACCGTATACCTTGCAAAGTACAGGGTACATCCCTTCTTACGCTCATTATTCCGTTTCCCACCTATCCTGTGTCTACGTTCATTGTATTTATTTCCCTAACCTCTGTTTCACCCCACACCAACTGGCACTATAGGGGTCTGTTCCATGGGGGTTTTCTCCTTTTTTCTGTCATCCTGTCGTCTTTGCAGATACTCTTTAAGAAGCCGCCGGCCTGTGCTCATTTTGTACCCTTAATGTGCAGGGCAACTTCAGGCACGCCAGCAGCAATAACCTTGTATCCAGAGAAGAACTGATGGTGATCCTGTCTAGACTAGATGGCTTACACATCAGAGGCCTTTACTTCACGGAGACTCAGCGATTAACCCTTGGTGAGGTTGGGCTGGAAGAAGCCACCCGTGCAGGAAGCGGCAGCATTGCACACAGTGTAGAGACATGCGCCTGCCCTCCGGAGTACGCTGGTGACTCATGTCAGGTAGGAAGCGTGTGCCTCCACGCTGTTACCATTATCTCCTGCCTTGCCTACAGCTATACATACTGGTTTAGTTAGAGGAACAGGCTAGTTATTAAAGTAATTAAATGTACTTTTTGTAAGCGTGTGCACTTTCAATGGTTCAAATACTTTCACTGTCTAAGAAGCACCGTAGGGTTATTCAACTTGTGATTGCTTTTGTGGAGCTGTGAATGTCATTTTACACGTGTAAGGCACTGTAATGGGGGATTCTTCTGTGATGCCCTATGAGAGGCTGAATAATCTGGGTCGATACTTACTTTAATGGAGGGAAGGTCAGAACTGACTTGATCAGAGTCTGGATTCCTGGTGTTCCTTATTTTAACAGGGTCCAGGGGAAGTAACCTGAACCTAGATAATTCTGGATACTTTCCTGTTTTTATAGGAAGGTGTTTGAAAGCTGAAGTTAACATCTTTGGAAAAAAAACTTTGGAGATATTTTTATGAAAGATAATGTAAACTTTGCAAAGTAATACTGTAACCTGAAGAACGGTGAAATGCTAGCCTCAGTTGTATATCCTGTCCCTGATGCTGTTTCTGTAGCTGCAATTCTTTTGGTTGTCACTTTGCTTAGCTTAGAGCTTGACTGTTCCTTGTGTAATCACCCAAGACAGCAGAATGAAGCACTGGAGAGACAAGCGGTGTACAAAGTGCACAAAATATGAGGAATTTTCTCTCAGAAAATGCTTGAGAGTTACGATAAAGCAGCAATTGCTGTACTAACCTCGCAAACGTTTTTGAAATGAGAATGAAATAAAATCTAGACTGGAGCAGCTGCAGAGAGACTGAACAAAACATGTACGGCTGGCTTATGCCTCATGTGTGCATCCACTGCTCAGGACAGCTATTTATCATCTGTTGAATACCATTTTGGAAATATTTCTAGAAACTTATTTTTTCACATATTTGATGTTCTGGGCCACACGCAAATCGATAAGCATTGACTGAAATTCTTACTGCCACCCCATTGCTTTCAACATACTGCGTTGATAAACTAAGCTGCTGGGTTTTTTGATACAACCAACTGGAAATACACAGCCGAAGGAAGTGATCAAGACGCTCACCTGGGTAGTTCGTAAGCCCCATGTGTTTATGCAGCATTACTCAGGCAGTGATTTACTGCTCTAATCACCCAGCTCTGTCTGGCTGCCTTAGTTGGGGAGGAGGTGATGCCTGCCACACCCCGATTTAGGTATATATTGAGCTACAGGAACCGCAGGGTTACTTGTTAACCTCAGGAAGGGTAATGTGTGCTGTACACCTTGACTCACGTATAAAGTTTAAAGGTGGGGCCCATCACAGCACAGAGCCTCATTAATCTGAGTCAGAAGCTGGAGAGGAAGGCCGAGTATAAGAGAACGGGCGAGCACAGAAAGGATTGCAGCCTATGTTCGCAGTGGAGCTAAAGTAAAATGATGGCCCGAGCGCAGAGGCCGAGGAATGTAGGGTGGCTGGTTGTCACGTTTGTAGCTCTGGGGCGTTGTTTAGCACAAGATATGCAACAGAGGCTATGGTATCCTCATCTTCAGGAGGGGAGTCAGCAGCAGCAAGTTCAAAGGGATTTTTACCTGAGACAGGTAATTTGTTCATTATCCCTTCCTCACTTGCCTCCTTCTTTCTCTTTATTTTCAAATGAACTAATTTGATAAGAACTTATACATTACTTAATATAAAAGTAATAAGAAGGCTCATCTTCTTATATGTCAAAGTACTTTGCTAACAAAAGCATGTGCAAGAAGTTGCTTTTAAATTGTCGTTTACTCGAAAACAGTCAGCCTGAACTCCTGAGCACTTGAAAGTGCCTAGAGCTTTATCTTTGTGTGAAATCAATTTCTCAGTATCACAAATGCTGCTTTGAAAAAAAAAGTGCCAACATACTCCAAATTTGTTGTTTTAAAGACAGCAAAAATAGAAAACCAAAAAGCTGCATAGATTTTTTCCAAATGCTTTTGAATGTTTTTTTAAAATGATTCATTTTGCTCTCTAAAAAGAGGCTTTCAGTAAATAAAATGTGTATGCCTTAGAGCCTATATTGTACTTAGTCATGCTGTTTAATGTATTTCAGGCCCTGGTTTCTTCAGAAGCTGTGTATATTGGCTCCCTGTTATTCAGGGAACATATTCACCCTTTTAAAAATGTATCTGAAAAATTTCAAGTGCCTATTCTAAATTCGGTCCTTGCTCATGCTGAAGTCAGTATTAAAAGCTGTTGATGATATTAGTATTCTGCATACGTTTGTTTTTTTTTTTCATTTATCCCACATGTAACGAAGGCAAAGGTGCTACTAGCAACTGTTGTTTAAACAGCAATAACTCAGCATTCCTTTTGGGATCTGCTTTGGTAGAGGTGAATTTGTTTTTTTTTTCCTGGTAGTTACATGGTTGATAAATTCACTGCTTAATCCTGCCCCTGCATAAATACTTACACCTCAAACCACTGGAACATGATTTGAGACACCATCCCACAAACCCTTTGCTCTTCAGATTAGTCCCATCAGTCTTGGTGGTGCAATTGCTAAGAGAAAAGATTTATGGCTTTAAAGTTCAACTATCACTTGTCTTCTGAATGTTGTTGGGGCCAGCCCCTAACTGTGAGGTGGAGGCGAGGTGTAGGTACAGTGCAGAAGTACGTTGCCGGAGGCAGGAACCTGGGAGCGCTTGGCTTTGTGGGGAGCACAGCTTTCTCCCCGCTTCCGTACAGCCTCTGATCTTCCTTGCACCACACCAGATTAGTTACTAGTGAAAAGGAGCTAGGGAATAGAAAGGATAGGCTTAAGTCCGGTCATTTTTGGTGTGGTTGGTGTGCTGGGAGGATGCTGAGCAGAGAAGGTGGGCATGCATTTTTTAATTGATCTGTGTACAAGAAGGCTCCATGCCCAGGAGGAATTCCTTGTACTTTCCCTACCCTTGTTCCCTCCCTGCCCATGCCAAGCAAGAACCTGGTTTTAACGTATTAGTCACTACCTTGCTGATGTAGGCTAACAAACTTCATGTCTCTTGCTTCATCCGTAATGTTCCTCTGGTTCAGCTCCCTATTTAAACCCAGCTTTGATCTGACAGGCTGTGCTCCTGCTCCTTTGCCCGCAATAGCTGAACATTCTTCTCATGCTTCCTGGGTCTCCAGGGCAAGCCTGTACTTAGAAATTAGACCGCTGTATGTTCTGTTATATCACCTAGCTCTGTCTAAGCATGGCTTTGTATGGCTCTAGGTAGACTTACTGTGGAAGTCACGATGAACTCATGTAAAAGATATCTCATTAAAAGTATTTCCAAGGAATACATTGTAGTTAAATTAATATCAAGATTTCATATAACCACTAGCTAATATGTGGGATTTCCGTATGTTCTTCTTTGAGAACACTGTAGTATGAATCTATATTCAAATCTTTTTCTGGCTTTTGAAAGTCATATTCTACACCTTTGTACATAGCCACAGGAAATGTGTTTTGCTCAGAGGTTAGAGTCAAAATGATGAAATCCCCACCACCACAAAGTGTAGAGAGCGGGGTTCAGATGAAGCTTCTTCAGCTCCATTCATTGCTATTCACTGTGTTACAATAATTTAAACAATATGGGCTTAGAAGAGTTTGCAACAAAACATACACTTCCACTGCTCCTTGGAAACGGCAAACAATTTCAAAATACGCTTCCCATAACCTGTAAAACTGTTTTTCTGCCAACACTCACCATTTCTTTTTCTCTCTGCTTACTGTCTAGGAATGTGGCCTTGGATTTTATCGTGAGAATAAAGGATTACTTACTGGACGCTGTGTCCCCTGCAACTGCAATGGAAATTCAAATAGGTGTCAAGATGGTACTGGAAAATGTATTGTAAGTGACTACTAATATTCAAGGAATTAAGTGGGAAAAAAAAAAAGAGGAAAAAACATTTACCTTACTGCAGTATGGACTATACAGTATTGTTAAATTCCAAGCAACTAAAAATAATCCTTGCATGCCTCATACTCTGTCTTGTTCTGTTAATAAGTGTAAGTTGCACACACTTACATGTATGTTTAATGTAACTGTGGGTGATTAGAATAATTTGTGTCCTTGTTTTTGTTTTCTTCTTTCCCCTATAATTTTTGTTAGCTCATGGTACAAAAAGTCACCAAATTAGTACATACATAAGTGTTTGCAGTTGGTTATAATAAATATGGGTCTTATCCTGGCATATGCAGCCCTTAGTTTCATACATATATACTAGGGTTTGCCATTGCTGACAAATAGCACATTCAGAGTTTGCAGAATCTCTTGTTTAATCAGCACTGGTAAATCTTCAGTATCTTAATCTACAGGTGGATGCATTAAAAAAATATTGGAATAAATAAGACAAGATAAAGGGGACAAAAGTTAGATTAATTAGAAAATTTCAGCCATTAAGGAAGATACAGTGGGGCAGATTTTGCTCCCTGGCACACTGTATTAAACCCAAAGCAGCCTCATGCGAGTGGATCAGCCCTCTTAGCAATGGAAGTGTGACATTTGGCCGACTGTGCTTCTCCAGCTTATATCCGTGACACTTCTTTGAACAGTTTGTTCTGAAAAATTCCCACTTAAAAACTTTTCACTAATATTTCACTTACTGTGTAAACAAGAACCTTGCCAACGTCTTTTATGGTCTGTCTTCTCTGTTATTTCTTCCTTGTTCGTGCTGCATCCGTTCTGCCTGCGGTGCATTCCTGCGCGTTATGTCATTCCCCCCAACTTCGTCTTAGCCAACCCTCTTGCTTTAATGGAAACTATAAACTAATTCAGCACATTCTGGGGGATGACTTACAGGCTGCTGCTTTGGAGAGGCAGGGCAGGCCGTGACAGGAAAGTGCTGCAGCAGAGCGATAAAGATGAGGAAGTTTTACTTCAGATGAAAATTATAAAGGAAAAGAAATGCAAATTTCACTTTTACCTCATGAAGTATGTGATTTAGGTTTCTCCTTATCCCCTCCCTCTCACAGCTGGATTAACTTTCAGACAGATAGAGCTAAATCAACACTTGGCCCTGGGACAAAATTTAGGGTGAGCGAAGTCATCCAGGATAATGCGGTGAAAAATGAAAGCCCAGAGGGCCTGTATTTCCATTATGAGCCTCCACCTAATAAGGAGCAAGTTTGTCTCTCTGTGGAGGAGCCATGGGACAAGGACCTGCAGCGGAGCAGAGAAGACAAGGAGGCTTCCCAATGCGGAGTCGTCAAGTTTCGTATCCAAAGTGCAAAGCTTGCTCACTTGGCTTCCTTCTTCCTGCTCCTCACCTGCAGCACTGGAGCCCAGTACCTTCACGCATCAGCGTCTCTCCAGTGACAGCCTCCAGAGAAGGCTTTGTGAGGCTAAGCCCAGGCAGCCTCTTTCCTCTGTGGCAGCAGTGCAGCCCTCCCCGGCTCGGGCAGCACCTATCCCGCTGCGTGCTGGTGGAAGGAGAGGGGTGCGGTGCTGCGCTGCTGAAAGCGGAGGAGAACGGAGTGCAGGAGGAGGTGGAGAAGACGGAAGGACTGGTTCTCATGTGTAGGAAAAAGCCGACCCTCTGCCCTAAATCAGGCTTTGTGTCCTCGTGGTCCCTGCCTTTCCTCCCGAAAGGCACGTTTCCTCAGCAGCAGCGTGGTGGTGAGACTTGCTCATCCCATGACATGTAGTTTCATGTCACGTACCCCCGTGTACATAGGTGTTTCTGTCGCGGCCCTGGCACACTCTGCTCTGGCTTCCTTGTACCATATGGCTGCATATGGGGTCAGCTGAGAGTTTTCCTTCCGGAGTTTACAGTATGTGATGATTGGAGGTGCTGTGACTGCAGGGGTGTCTCTGGCCTTGTGAAACTTGAAGGAAGACCTATGAGGGGGTTGCTGCTCTGCCTTCATTTCCCCACACCTTGGGAGCACTGCGCTGGGTTCTCCAATCCTTCTACTCCAGGTAGCTAGAGGAACAGCATGGCACATTCATAGTGGCTTATATGGGAAATACCTTAAACTTGCTTTGGCAATTATGGAATTGCTTCAGTTTCTATAGACAGAGTGAGCAAAACAAAAGCCAGGAGATAAACCCGGGGGCGGGGGAAAGGTTGCTCCAAGATGAAACCAACGCAAATACTTTCAAATACCTCTCTTTTACTCTTTTTGCAGTTTAATTTATTCATCAGGATTATCAAAATTTGCAGTAATTATTCAGAACCAGTCTGAACTTTCCATGAGCATTTTGCAGGAATATATGCACCAGCTTTTATAGCGACTGCCTTTTAAAATGGTTCCTTTTACAAACATAATGCCTTCATATTACTTTACCTTCCCCTAGTTAAGTGGCCCATATGTGAACTGGAGCTTTTCCTGTTCTTTCCCAGAACCTTTCACAAGTAAGCCACAAATGTAGTTCTTTAACCAAAACGAAAACAAATTAGGGGTTACTACGTGCAGAGTCTGAGGGAAGGGCTGTTGATGTGGTTGAGGGAATCTGGGTGTGGAGGAACATGGAGGAGAATGGAGTGTAAGAGGAGATGGGAGAGACAGAACTGTTTCTCATTTTAGGGAAAAATGCTCCTCTGCTGCAAAACATGGTAGCAGGGCCTTCAACCCTAAACCATCAAAGTCCATGCAGTGGCAGTGCAGTCTGCTCGATGACTGCTTCCAGCCAATTTCCCACTTTCTTTTTCCATCTTTCACTTTATTAGTACACCCTCAGCTCCGTGGGACACTGGATCAGTCTGTTGCACACTGAAGAAAACGGTTTTAGAACTTGGGAGCTTTAATGCTTCTTGAGTGTTGGTCACATGGAATTTTTATGGCTGCTCAAAAATGTATTTGAACAACTTCTAATTTAGGTTAGCGTTGCTTTAGGTAATGTGAAAGCAACTTGCTCATCCTCTCCCCGTAATGTATAAATGTAGAATCATAGAATCATTTAGGTTGGAAAAGACCTTTAAGATCATTGAGTCCAACTGAATGTGTGTGATAATTAGACAGCACCAGGAATAAGAATGTTTCTAAAATAAGATATAATTCCTAACAATTTTATAATGGAAAAAGTGGCTCAGTTGTATCAGTTTCAATTGCTTTCCCAGCCTTTGCTTTTCATTGTTTATTCCAGTTACCCCAGATAAATACAAATTACATATACACTGGAGAAAGTGCATGAGATACAATTCTGATCTGAATCTACTAAGAGAAATACTTTTTATATTAATTTCATGGGGTTTTTGTAAGAATGTACTTGGGCTGAGTTAATTGCATGCTTTTAAATGATATCTGCCTTCTAATTAGTGTTAAAATGCAAAATTTAAAGTTTCATTTAAACATAGTGATTTTTAATTGAAATATCAAGACATAGAGAGTGCCTTAATGGAATGTTCCTTAACAAACTATGCATCTGATGATTGAATTTACTTAAAAAATATGTTTAACGCTGCTTATTTATCTGTTGCTTTTCCACAATAGTGAGCAAATTGTGCTTTCTACAATTAGAGAATGACTGGAATCAATCTGTCCTGGTCGTGAAGGCAGTTGGGCAGTAAATGCTTGATTATGTGGAAGGGAAAGAACATATCCTCTGAGTAGATTGGCTGTAATTTTTTTTTCAATAATAATAAAACCATATTGAGTGGTAAAGCACTGTTAACTGTCTTGCTTGTTTCCTTTTGAAGAACTGTCAGTATAATACTGCTGGGGAGAAATGTCAGCGCTGTAAAGATGGTTATTTTGGAGATGCCACTCAAGGTTCCTGCCGGGTGTGTCCTTGCCCTTATACAAACAGGTACAGTAAAAGGTCATGAGAAGTCAAGCAGAGGGGAAAAGGGAGGGGAAAAAGAAAAAAAAAAGAAAAAAAAAAATCCAACCCAAAACCCTGCTACCATAGGAGGATAATGATCTTTTTCTGTATTCTCATATCACCCAACATGGTGGGGCATCAGACCCATTTGAGGCATGTTAGACCAGCAGTGACTTGGTGCTCTGTCTCACGGCATTGCCTTTTTTAATAAGCTGAGTATTCTAGTTCTTACCGGGTTTCCGAACCACAAAGGCACGCTGGTCATCGCCTGGGAGAGCCCCAGGTAGTTGTAATGGTCTTATGTACAAAACCACCAGTAACTCCTTCATTGTGCAAAATACAGGATGGAAGTCTTTTCCCTTATTGGGCATATCCAGAATCTTGTTTACTGAAATGCAAGATGTAAGTTATCTTTAGTCTCACATTTAACACCATTACTTTGGCTAGGAGATAAGTGACAGCAATGAAACAAGCATTTCATATGAATTCAGAAAATCCAGTAAGATGCAAAAATAACATAAAAATATTAAAGCTTTTAAGCACGTATCTAGGTTTCTGAAAGAGTATGGTTGCTCTTCAGGTGGAAGCTCTGTTTGAAGTACAAACATACTGAACTAGGAAAAATTAAATTTCCTTGGATCTAATAAGGTTGCCAGGCTTTTGGAATTGGGCAGTAAATTGCATTTTAAATGCATGGTATGTTTAGCCACATTGTTTGTTGTCATCGGTCAGTTTTCAAATGTGAAATGTGTTAAATAAAAACAAATATTTAAAAAAAAAAACAAGCTATGAATTGCTAAAGGCACCACATAGTATTTGCCAGGTGCAATAGCAAACACCAAGTAGCCTTAAGTAAGAGATTTATACTAGCAGACAACAGACAGGTTTTTTCATTTATCAGAGAACTCCCTGATAGACCTGTTTTTGACAGCATTGGCCTCTTCTGCAGGTGCTTGCCTGAGGCTGACTGAACATATTTTCAGTCATCTTTTGCTTTAGGAGTGCTGAAATACCTGGGGAGACCATAAACCTGTGCAGTTTCATAGCTGCACATTAGGGTGGTAAATACCGTTCCTGATATACAGAGGAAGTGCACTCCACCTGGCATTATTGGAGTTGACAATTTCCCACCTACTCAAATTATATATAATTCTTAGTGCAGACATCTGTCTTTGATACGCAGCCTTGCTTTATCCAATGATTCATAGATTAAAAAATGGAAATAGCAAACATGGCCTATCTCTGCTTCACCTCCTGCCTTCTCCTTCCCAAACATTGGCCAAAAAATGTTTTTTTCTCCCAGAGGAATTTGAATCTAGATGAGTCTGCTGGAAAGAGCAGACAAAAATGTTCGTTGTGTTAACCAGATATACTCTAGGGCTTCCCAAAATGGTGCACAACTCTATTCTGCCTTGGTTAAAAAAAAAAACAAACCAAAAAATATTAGCAACATAAAAATATCCTCTAATGTTTCCATCCATAAAAAAAGAAAAAAAATGCTATCCAAACAGGAGGAAATGTTGTCTAGCATAGGCTATTGATTCTTTCCTAGTAAGATAAAATAGCTACCCAGACTTGTTTTATGTTAGAACATCACTATTAAGGTTTATTTTATGCATTCCTTTGGGTAGTGAATTATTATACTCAGCCCAGAGGGTCAGGAAATGATTAGTTTTTAGTCTAAGGAAAGAATTTAGAGAAAAAATATGAAACTTCAAAGAATTAGTTACAGCAATTTATCTAGAGGCAATTAAATTAGCCGAGAAGTAATTTGGTGGTATAAAAACTTTTTAATCTGAAAGCCATTTAACTGAGCTTAGCCTCTAGAATGGAAAACCCATTTGATGATGTGCTCACAATAATATTTTTGCTTCCACTCAAAGATTTGCAACTGGCTGTGTGGCAAATGGTGAAGAAATTCAGTGTCTCTGCAAAGAAGGCTATACCGGAATTCGTTGTGAACGGTAAGTGACTTGTTTCTCAAGACCAAGTTTTTTGAGAGGCACCATAAAAGGAGATAATGTCTGTATTGGGTAATACATGGATGTATGCATATGCATAGTAGGCATACATATGCCTTGCCTTACCCTGCACATGTTTTGGTAATAATGACTCCCACTTAACTTTTTCCATTTTCCATTTGAAAACATTTTCCTGTTTCCTCAAATGTACTTCAGGGTGCTTCAGTGTTCTTAAGTTATCCAACAGCAACGATGTAGCCTTTAACACCATACCCTTCACCCCAGTCATTCTGATGTGCTCTCAGGTGGAGCGTACAAACACGGCGCTGCAGCCGTCTCTTTTGCCAGAAGATTGCAGCAGTTCGGCAGAGCACAAGAGGAACAGCATGGCAGTTTCAGGCAGGCAGAGGAAGCAGTTTCATTGAGTTGTTGGTGCTGTCTGGTTGAGGCCAATAAGTCATGATGTCTCACCTGAAGACAGTACCTCCAGTAGCGCATTGTCTTGTGCTTCAAGACTGTTACCTTTGACATCTAAACTGCAGCTTACAGACAGATTTTCTCTTCCAGGTCTAGCTGTACCTCAGCTGCTCATCGTGGCCCTCTGATCACGCATTACTACTCCTATAGATCTTACAACAGAGTGACTTCTAGGAATATTAGCTAGCCAGTCTGGACAATATATTTTACCTGTAAAACATTTAGAGATCATTCACACAGACTGCTCTGCTGGCAGATGGAAAGAGGAGGTATCACCCAGCAGAAGGGTGACAATGTGCCATTGCTGTTTGAAATCTCAACGTGTGCATGCGGTATGATGGTCCTTAGTATGTGTTTTCTGGTGGGATTACAGATCAGAATGGTGTGGTTTGCTGGGTTAAGCCTTGCCAAATTCTCTATGTACGTATGTATCTGTGTGCATTATACTTTTTCAGATTAAGTGAATTATTCCTATACGAGCATCGTGAGAATTCTTTTATTTTTAGAAAAAAATTCTGCAGTACTTGGAAAGGTATTTTTAGCATAGTGCAGAGGATACTGTAAACCAAAAATATACCCTTTTTATCTAAGTCAAGACATGAAATCAAAAGTTCTTGAAAGTTTCTTCAGGAGAATAATTGGGTTTTTTGTCAAGGGAAAGTATATTTTGCAAAAGTAGCTTCAAATATTTTATAGAAATTATTTGTATCTCTTTATCTAGCTGTGCTCCAGGATATTTTGGAAATCCACAAAAATATGGAGGCTACTGTCAGAAATGTAATTGTAATAATAATGGACAGCTGGCTAGCTGTGACCGCCTGACTGGAGGTACGTGAGGGCCTGTGAACACGGGAGGGAGCGTTGTTTTCTCTCTGGGAAGCAGAGAAGGAAGGTACTTAGATCAGTTGAACTGAAGGAAAGATGTAGACTTACAGGAAATGTAGATAATTTTTAACAACAAGTAAGGTTTCCTAAAACATAACACCATGGTAATACAGGGGCTGTCCTGAGTAATCGAGTTCACCCTTGTAAGCCATTTTGTCATGTATTTCCCTTCATAAATACTACCAATTTTATTTTGTTTTTCTGTTTCACGGGTATGTTTTTAAATGCATCGTGGTTCCCCTTCTGACATGGTTAAGTCATATCTTGCCAGTCTGTGTTACGGGCTTATGAAACTGAGCAGTCTCAACATGCCTGTTCAAAAGGTATTTGGGACAGATCAGTGACATCTTCAGAGTCTGCATCAGGCACTGCCATCTTAGGTATCCAAGCTAACTGCGTTTACCGTGAAAGTTAGGACCTGACTCGGGCGGCTGTTTCACATCCTGCTACACACCATTCGCCGTCTAAGACATCCATGATTTTCCCAGTATGAGTCACACATGAACTGCACTATTAGTAAGCTTTTGTGAGAGTATTATGCCACTGGCATATGTTTGCTTTATCTGTTATAATTCTGAAGTAACGGGTACAAGCCTCTGTTCCTGAGACTGTTTTTACCTCAGTTCACTTCAGTCCCTTGGGATACTCATTTCTATTCAGAAACACATAGGCCATTGCTCCTGAAAAGGACCTTGATTCTCCCATATTTTCATTCCCCAATAAAATTACACTTTTCTTTCCCTGTAGGCACCTTTTTCTCCTCCTTAAACGTTAGTGAAGTGTCAGACTAATAACTCCTAATATTTCCACGCTCTTCATTTCTCTGCACTGCTCTTCATACTGCATTCAAATGACTGCCAAGAATCACCTTATCTTTCCTTGGTCACAGAAATTAGAAAACCAGCAAGTGATGTGAACTGCTGTTGGCATCTGGTGCAATTTTTCAATAGCTGGTTCTCATTTCATATTTCATCACTGAAGTAATACGTCTTTATTATATTTATACCTTGTGTGGAACAGATCCAAGCAGTGTTTGATGTTTTTTCATTCCTTTCTTTTTGCAGCAAGAGTTTGCTAGGACAAACTAATCTGTAGGGCAAAATTCAAGAATCCAGTTTGTTTTCACTTTGTCTCCACTATGTATTCTGATCAGCCGTCTCTTTCTCCGCGTTGGGAATAAAACCCTCTGTGATCATCAGCACAGCATGTTCTAGCAGGTTTCTTGTGCGTGATGTTCGGCACTTGGCCAGACTTTTTCATTCCACCATTTCTTGGCTGATGTTGTTTGTGCACAAGCTGTAATAATAGTTTTATTTAATTGGTACTTCACAGCGACAGCTGAAATGTGTCTGGTGTTAGCTGAATTACACCACAGCAGAAGTGCACGGGTATTTGAATTTCAGAATAATTTCCTTCGTTCCCTTACAAATATATTCTTTGTGACTTGTCTCCTTTTGGCAGCAGCACTCACTACCAATCCCATTTAACTTCCTGATGACTTAATGCGCAAGTGCCAAAGGAAATGGCACAGCTAGGCAGTTTGTTCTGGGCTGTTTCATGCTGCTGTTAAAGTTCAGGTTCAATTTTATCACTGTAACCTCTCACAGTTGCAAGCTGTTGTTGACTCTTGACAGCAGCAGTCTATGCCCCGAGTGCACCCTTTCCTTCAGGGTAAAAAAGACATGCATAGCCCTTTTCATTTTCAAGAGGAGAGGAGAGTTTGGCAGTAGGACCAGGCCTGTAAAAGGGACTTAGGCATCAAGACGGGGAGATTCCTGTCCTATATGATGGTGTTTTTAGGAGCCAGTTCATCTCCTGCCTCCTAGAAGTTAGGATCCCAGGATGTTACAATCCCATGTGCACCTGGAGAGTGTTAAGCTTCTTACAATGGGGTTTGTAAAACAAACAAACAAACAAAACAACACACTGGACAGGCTGTCACTTGTGCTAGCTTGTTGGAAAGTCTGAGGGCAACGTTTGTTATATACCACCTGTATCTGCGGTTGAAGCTCCGTGCCTTGGGTTACATACAGTGCCTCCTTCCATGCATACACTGAATTTCTCTCAAGCTTGATTAATCCCTTAATCTTGCAAGCTGTGACAGGTGTGAAGGAAGGCCATAAGCAATTCTCAGTTCCTTGTGGGTAAGACATCCTTTGGGGAATCAGAGTCTGTGCTTTGAACATGGATGCTAAAGTAGATAAAGGGGTTTGAACCTATGTCCTGGGTAAAATGCTTTAACAATATAGTCTTGGCTCCAATCCTGGTGGTGTTATTCTAGGCAAATTCTAGCAATACGTTCAGCACACGATGTGGGAGAGCCTCCTGCTGCTACCCAAGTAGCATGTCTTGGGGTGGGCTACAGTCAGTTTCCTTTGAGGGATGAAAAAGGTGTTGATCTCAGCAAGGCATGAGTGGGAGCTGAATGTTTTGGCATGCTCAAGCCTTCTGGGCATTTCAGCTCGTTCTCAGTGGGTATGGATTTATGGAAGGGCAGCACCGTGTTTTAATGGCTGCCAGCCATGAAAAGTGAGGGCAAAAAAGCAATAGTAATATTTCCGTAGGAAAACTTTGGTTACTGATGATGTCTTTTGATTTCAGAATGTTTCAATAACGAACCAAAAGATGTGGATCCCAATGACGATTGTGACCGTAAGTAATAAAATAGAACTGCATTTAGATTGCCTTCTGCTGGCTTCAGATACACATTGATTACTCTTTTAAGGGTGGCAGAATTTAAAAAGGACTGGCGGTGTCCTGTAACGAATCCTTTAAAAGCAAACATTCAACCAAACACTTGGAAAAATGATAAAAGAGGTGGTCAGCTAGCCAGATGTAAATGGGGCCTCCTCCTTTTTTCTGGCTTTGGTCACTCTCCTTGATACCGTGGGCTTTGTTGTTGCCTTTGTTCTTCAGGCAGCACCAGGTGACAAGCATCAAAGTGTTCCCATTGCATCTCATTTATTAATGTACTCAGTGAAATGTTCTCTGCACCAAATATCAGTAATATGTATTGTTTTCCTTTGCTCATGCTCCCTCCAGCTTGTGATAGCTGTGTAATTACACTGCTGAAGGATTTGAGCACAATAGGTGACGAGCTTCAGCTGATTAAGTCTCAGCTGCAAAACGTCCATGCGAGTACCCACACACTGGAGCAGCTGAGACATCTGGAAACACGCATCAAGGACCTAAAGGTAGGCACACACAAACAGAAAAGTGGATTGCCAATTAAGCGGATGAGAGCTGAACCTAGGAACTTATACCATCTTTTTGTCAGCTTGCAAGGAAACATACGTCAACTTTTGATTTCAAATACCAGATGCTGACAGCACTGAGCTTCGCCTGTTAGAAGACAGCTATTGTTTCCATATCATGCTCTGAAAGAGAACCAGTATCTCTGCTTTTCCTGAGGCCTGCTCACCTTGAAAGCTGTATCTCTGAGTTTTACCTATAGCTCTGTCTTTTTCCAGCACTTCGTGTCTCTGCATTACCAAAAACCCCTAACATTCCAATTGCCAATACCAAAATTCATCCTAAAAACTTTTTCTTTGGTTGGAATAGCAATTGCTATACTCACAGATAAAAAAGCCCAGGTTTTGGGCAGCAGTTGGTCAGCCTTCATGTCAGTAATGCTGCTTTTATTTACCTTGGGTAAAGATCTAACCCAGTGAATTTTTGCTTTTTTTCTCTCTGTGTGTGGGTGATTTATTGTAATTTTTTTTTCCTTTCTTTTCAGGTCTTACTGAACAATTACCGTTCTGTTGTTCGTAATCAGGGTTCAAAGGTAGATGAGCTGGAGACAGAATTCATTAACCTAAATCACGATATAAATGCTCTCCAGGAAAAGGTGACTTACCAAATCAATTTAAAGATACACATCTCCTGACTACATATTAGCATGCTGTGTCCAGGCATTCTTAATCTAATCAGTTTTTTCCCATGCTAGGCTGAAATGAACTACAAAGCAGCTGAGATATTATTTAATGACTTTGGCCAAACTCATCAGAAAGGAAAGGATTTGGTTTCACGAATACAAATAGTTGTCAACAATATACAAGGTAAAAATAGTCTCTAACTCCGTGACATGTTTTGTTTTATGGAATCTTTTCAGTTTATTTACAATATTCTTAATTAAGCATGAGAGGTTTTCTTAGAAAACAACTTCATAAATCAGAATTTAGACGTAGCTGTGGAATTCACTCTTCCTATTAGAAATCTAGTATATAATGTTAGTTTAGGAGCCTACCTTCCCTATGTAGTGAATAGGGACAGAGAAGCTTTACCGCAGAGACATTTAGAGCAAGAAACTAACTACCCTGACTTTAGTCTGACTTGCTATCCTAGGCACTTTAAAGTTAGAAACTTAAAATTATTGCTGTGAACTTGGTCATTTGGGACAAATTTCAAGCCCAATGCCATCTTAGTAGCTCTGGTCGTGTGACATGGGATACTTTTCAGCTTAATACAATTTAATGCAAAATTGGTCTGCTTCACTAAGGAATTCAGGAATAGGCATGTCTTTTTCAGAAAAGAGACCAGTCCTGTCATTTGTGGCTTTTGCATAGGCTTAAGCACATCCTCTCTTTGACTTTGACAATACTTTCTTTCAGTGCTCTTGGACCAAGTAGCTGGTACAAATGAAGAAGGTAACAACTTGCCCCTGGGAGATGCTGCCAAAGAACTGGCCGAAGCTCAACGCATGATGACGGAGATGCGAAACCGCAACTTTGGCCAACTTCAAGCAGAGGCAGAGAAGGAGAGAACAGAAGCTCAGCTGCGTAAGGGCTTGTTCTCTCAGCTTCTTACTCTTTAGAATGGTCAATCTTAAATCTGAAGCATTACTGATTATTTGGGATGGAGTGCAGGGAGGGGCATTTTGCAACGTGTCCCTGGGATTTGTAGCGGTCGTTACTCAACAGGAAAGCGGTAGTTCTGGAGGGGACTTAAAGGCATTTTTAGTTTGTTATGGAAGAAAGTGAGTTGAGCTGGGGAAGGAACCCCGGTAGATCCTTCTTTCATAGCTAGATCAATCTCAGTAAAATAAAGATGTAGCCAATCCTGATACACTTATGCAGCACTTCTGTCTATTATAATCGGTACTATGGTACATGCAGCTATTTTAGAGGATTTATAGATGTAATTTAACAACAGATTTTCAGAAGCTGCTAGAGTAGTCCAAGGGCCAGACCATACAAGGAAAACGAAGTTCAGAAGTTCTAGTTGCACTAGTTGTACTCCCTGTTATGTTCTCTGCATGTGTTTGACTGGGACGTTCAGAAACCTGATTCCAGACATTAGAGACAGCAAGAACAGCAAAGTCACAGGCTTATCTCCTAACCAGGGGCATAACTGAGGAATGTAAAAGGCCTTACATGTGGTAGTAATTTCCCCTAACTTTGGACTTTGATACCTACATCTGAGTCGCTCTTCTGTATCCTGTCTTGTAGGCAGTGAAATGGGCAGTCTTAAGACTGTGATTTGTTTGACCTCATTTATGTTTCTGCCTTCTCTGAGATTAAATGTGCCCATATCTCTCCACTGATTACAGAGGAAGCTTTGATGACTAGCACAGATGTAGATGTCTACCTTGTAGATGAGATTTTGATGAAATTGTGTTAGTTCCATATAAAAAAAGAAAACTATTCAGTATTTGTAGATCATCTTCATCCTTAATTTAGAAATAGCCAAATAAATGTTTATCTGTGCTCTGTGTCTGCAGCAGCAAACTTGTGAGTAGATTTGATCCAGTGAGATGCTGAATAGCATCTCTGCTATAGTAACACTGAAATTAGTGCTGCAAAGGATGCTCGGTATTTCACGCAACCAGAGCTTTCTAATCCTAAATGTCAAGGCCTTTGGAAGGAGGTTTGTCCTGGTTCCTTTCTTCTGTGAACAAAACTTTTCTTTCTGGTCCTGATACTGCAGTACTGACACGTATTAAGAATGAACTACAAAAGTACCACCAAGAAAATAATGGACTTATTAAAATAGTGAGGGATTCATTGAATGAATATGAATCCAAAATCGCTGACCTTCGTGAAGCTCTGAATGAAGCAACGGGACAAATCAAGCAGGCTGAAAACTTAAACAGAGATAATGGAGTTCTGTTGGAAGACATTAAGGTAATGTTGGGGTTCCGGGAGAAGAAAGTTAAACCTCAGGAGATAAGAAGTGCTTTTGATTGCCGCTTTTGACCTTGCAAAGCCAAGTAGCACCAACTAGACTTTCTTGAAGGTCTCTTACCATCTTTTGATGTATGTATGGACGGGTATAAATGTAGTCTGCTCCCACTTGTGGCCTCTTTATATGACCAGGACATAGCTCTGGTGAGAGCGAGGAAGGAGAGTCTCTGCCTAGCCCTTCTCTTCAGCTGCCACTAGCCTTTTTGTTTTCTATTCTAGATCAAATTCCTGATGCTGATGTACTTTTCATAGTCAGTTCCTTAAAGTATTTGGCTTTAACAGCCATGAAAGATGGGAGCAATAATTTGTGCAATACTGTTAAATTATTTGGGATTAATATTCTACAGAACTGCTTCTGAGGTCTCATCAGAAAGGTGACAAGAAACAGCTGTCGTTCCTGAGCAGTGCTTGATTTTTAGAGCTGGTGAAATAATACAAGAAATAAAGGTGTGCTGCAGGACCCATTCTTTTAAATTAATTGTGGTTTTGCTGAAATACATCACTGTTTTAGCACACTCATGTCCATGCAGTTTGCTAACACTGCTTCAACAAAATGATTTCTACATTCAACTGTCCCTTTCAATATTGAATTGTACTTTTATGTGCATGGACCGTACAATACCTGTGCCACATAAGTATGCACAGTTGTGTTAAAAGATGGATGCATCTGTACAAGTCATAAATCAGACACTTCTCTGGCAGAGAGAGATTTGACACATTACAGTGACAGAAACCCAACCGAAAAGAGCCAACACCTCCTTACCTGCAACGCCACTTCCCTGGCTGTGTTTGTGGTGTGCCATTACCCTAGAGCTACACTGTGGATTGTCACAGGGCTGCTCTAGGCCAAGAAGCTTCGTTCCCCTCAGAGCTTTCAAGAGGATAAGGTGGGGAGGTTTCACTCCCCCGTTCTGTTAAGATCCCCAGATAAAGGTATAGTGTAATCGTTTTATTTCTGCCTCTGAGAGAACAGAAAAGATCAGGGTAGTCACCAGGGAGCTGGTTTTAAAGTTGCCAGGTTTGAAGTTTCCAGGTTTGGGAGATCAGACACTTAAATGGCCTGTCCTGACTGTTCATCTCAGCTGACCCATGCTGCTTTTACTTTGAATGCTAATAACTGAACTACTGTAGCCTGCTGCCCAGCTGTATGCTATACTACTCCACGCTCCTGAGTTTTCTCACTCTTCTAATCAGTAGGATAGCACTAATTCCCTAACAGTATAGGCATCTGATTAACACAGTGATAGTGCCTTTGGTAAATCCTACTGCAAAACTAGATTAGGCAGATACAGTTTTCCCTGCCTCTCATTTTTCACCCAATCACATGTTATTCAACCTTTGATTTTTCCTCAGAAACGGATTGAGGAGACGAATGCACAACAGAATGGTATCTTGGATATTCTGAGCTCTGCCCGATCTTCCCTGACGCAAGCCAACAGCGTACTTGGATTATTGCAAAAGAGCAAAGAGGTATAGTTAACCTTCTTAAGCTAAGGTTAAAAACTTCAGTATCTTGCTGTCACTGTAATGGCTAGCATAGCTCAGCGGCTAGGACATGAGGCTGATTTGAGCGTCACAAAAAGGGAAGGATCTCACAGCCCATCCTGGGTGCAAGAGGAGCCTGCCTGCACAGGTTTCTGTAACAAAAGCTTGCTGAGGGTTGTGACGTGTCTGAGGAAGACAAGGAGCTGCAGATACCTGAATTTGGGAGAATATCTGTAGAAATACCATAAGTGATTGTGCTGTTCTTGTATTTCTTTCTGAGCAATTGCTTTTAGCCACTGTCAGAGACAGGATACGGGGCTAGAAGGGTCTTTGGCCTGACTCAGTTTCTGCATAATGGGTCTGGAAGCATAATGTAATGACTAGCAGTTGTTTCTAGTAACGTGCAGAGTCAGTTGGAAGGGAATGTTTTTCCCCTTCGTCTCCTCAGGCACAAGGTGTGCGTAATACTGAAGGAGATGAGGACAAAATCAAACATGTATGAATAAAAATAAAATTTTATCTTTATAAACCTGTAGGAATATGAAAGCCTGGCTGCTCAGCTGGATGGAGCAAGGAAGGATATGAATGAAAAGCTGACAAATCACTCCTTATCAGCAAGCAAAGAACCGTTGGTGGTGAGGGCTGAGGAACATGCCAAATCTTTGCAAGACTTGGCAAAACAACTGGAAGAGTATGTTGCCATTCCTGTAAATGAGCAGGTTTTGTACATAACATCCATGGTTGCAATGCTCTCGCTGTAACTTCATTTGCTTTAATGACCATTTGCAAAGTTAGAAAGAAATCAGTTTGTCTTTTTCTGCTTCTTCATGATGTACAAATGGTTTTTTCTTTTTTTTCCCCACAAACCAGGTCTTCCTATATTTTTCCTGATATTTTTTTTTCCCCCCAGAAGTGGGGACTCCCATAATACAGTTGTATATTACTGCACTAACACTTCATTAACTTCTTACTCACAAGAGAAAATCCTTACGTACAGAGTGGGAAGATGTTTAGAATATCTTTTTTGTAGTGTTATGTCCTGTACTTGTACTCAGGGATACTTTTATGATATCAATGAATTGGGGCAGATAATAGGAAGAAATGGTATCTTGGCAGTCTTCAGACACACCTGTTTAGCATTAGTGAGGAAAATACTTCCTATAGTTTTCTCATCCTTGAAGGAATCTTCTGGAAAGGCAAAAATATGATAAACTTGATACGAAGCAAGTGTTTCTTTCTCTATTCCTTGTACTTTAACTTGGAATTATGAGTGAGGTTTTGGAGGCTGCCTATGGTACATCAGAACAAAATGAAAAAAGTGAAATCCTGATTTATTTTTTTCCTATGCAAATTGTTTGTATTCTGTCATTGCACCAACTAGAAACTCTCAAAAAGTTAAATTCCAAAATACCTAACTCAGCTGGAAAATTCTTGGCTAAAAAAACAATTTTCATTAATTTTTTGTTAGTTTTCAGTGTGATTTTCTTCAGTTAAGAAGACACTGTTCTCACAAATACAAGGCAGCTAATACTAGGCAGTTGCATAGCTCATGGGGAGTGGGTAGAAGAGATTTTTGTCTGTTGTTTCTGGTTCCAGAGCTGCTGCGCTGGTTCTTGGGGAAAACACAAGAGGTCTTGTAGCTGCTCCATCTTGCGCTCCATCTGCTGCTCCTGTAGGATGCTGGAGCAGCCAGAGATGATCTGGAAGCTACAGTTCCCTGAACTCCTCTGAAGTGAAGTGTATTTGGGGGGGCTGTGATCGAGGTGGCTTATTGACCTTGTGCCTTGGTGAATTCTCCCTATCCTAATCATTTAAAGACTGTTTTGGAGGCCCACAGTTGTGCTTTTCCACGCGCCTGAATTTATCCCGTCTTCTGAAGAATCTTTTCATATTGGTCTGTCTCCAAGTTTGATATTTTTGCAGAATGAAATTACAGATCTAACTTAAAAACATTTTCTGTATCGGCATTACTTAGAAAATACTGAGTTCAGGTCTGTTCAGAATACTTCTCAAAATCCACAGTCTTTGCAGAAGGCTGCATTTTTCCACCCTGTTTCCACAGAATAAAGAACAGTGCCAGGAAGGACGAATTGGTAGGCTGTGCTGTGGAAGCTTCTACTGCCTATGACAATATTATTAATGCCATCAAAGCGGCAGAGGAAGCAGCCAACAAAGCTGGGAATGCAGCTGACTCAGCTTTATTGGTAAGTACCTGTAAGTGGCCAAATGATGGTAAACTTGTTACAACTAGATTTTTTTTTTTTTTTTTAACTATCAGAGAGGCACAAAAAAAGACCAGTGTGTCTTGGCATGCCTTATTTGTCTGTGGCCGTTATATGAGCTGCTGTTCTGCATGTTCATGAATTAGTCTTGGTTCAGCGCTAAACAGGCTAGTTACTGCCTTTCTGGTGAGGCTGTCCATATGAATGCTGACTGTTCCTTTCAGTGCAAAATGAAGAGCTCTGCATAAGGTAAACCCAGTAATCACTGAAGGTGATTTTAGGTATTCTCTTTTAGTTTGCACTAGTAATATCCACAAGCTCTTCAGCAGAGAGTAGTATCTCTCAGCTGTGTGCTAGGAATTTCTTCCGAATGCCCCAAAATCTGTGTGAAGTTTGCTAAAGACCAAGGTTGTATTATGCTTAAGTTAATCTTCATAATTGTTATTTAAGGTGGTGTTCTTCACATGAAATCTCTGCCCTTGTGTAGTTGTTTTTTTAAACTGGATTGGTCTATCTCTTTTATTCTTTAAATTTTAGTATAATTATTAAAGCAGTCTTACAGTACTGTGCTTCTATTACCAGACTGTGAAGAGAGAAGACCTATCAGGAAAAGCTGCAAAGTTAAAAACCGAGAGCAGTACACTTTTGAATCAAGCACAGGAGACTGAAAGAACATTGCAAGGTACTGAGAAAGAAAGTGATAGTAGAAATGTTGGCACAGCATAACAAGCTTTCATTGAACCAAGAAATGCTGTGCAGCACATATTTAACCAGAAGAGGCTACTTCCATTACAATGGGTCACCTTGTGATGGTTGTTTCCAATGGCAAAAAGGCGAGAAAGTGGCTTTCCTCCCTCTGCTATGCTATACTATACACCTTTGCAGTACTCCTGTTGAGCAAATCCTTTGCCTTGTACTTGTTTTGCAGTGCATTCAGTGCTCAGTGGCGACACAAGCTGTGTAACAGCACAGGTTGGTGCTGTGACACCACCTGTCCAACAGACAGGTGGTATTTCTGTTTAAAATTCATACAGAGCGTTCACTGTTTTGCAGCTATTGGTCCAGCCCTTGAAGACATAAAGCAAAGACTTGATGTCGCTGATGGAAAGAAGAATACGCTGCAAATTGATCTTGTCACTCTTCAGAATAATCTCAATGGGATAAACAGAGGTCGGTTACTTACTGGTCACTTCTGGTTTGTGTCTTTCATGTATTACTATAAGAATCTGCGCATGCATTTGTGTATGTTTCAGATGACATCGACAGCATCATCACCAGTGCAAAGAACATGGTAAAAAGTGCCAGGGATGTCACAAATAATGTATTGGATGAACTGCTCCCAATTCAAGTAGATGTGGAAAAAATGCAGAGCACCTATGGAAGCACACAGAGTGCTGGCTTCAGTAAAGCACTGATGGAGGCAAACAATTCAGGTATTGCAGGTGCTATCTGAGACCCGCCAAGTCACTGTCAGGTCAGCATGGTCAGTTTTGCAGCAGAAATTTTAGTCATCCAAAAGTTAGGCACCTGGCCTAAGCTAGTATTCTGAGCTTCCTTTATTGCCAGTGGAAAGGCACAGCAGGTACTGCAGAAGGAGGTTCAGGCCATCCTGTGTTATGTGTTAAAAGCTGATACCATGACTGGTCCCTAAAGACTTGGAGGCCAGTGACTAGCAGGGGACCCCAGGGTTCAGTACTGGGTCCAGTCCTGTTTAACATCTTCATGAATGACCTGGATGATGGGGTAGAGTGTACCCTCAGCAAGTTTGCTGGTGACACAAAACTGGGAGGAGTGGCTGATACACCAGCGGTCATGCTGCCATCCAGAGGGACCTCAACAGGCTGCAGAAATGGGCTGACAGGAACCTCGTGAAGTTCAACAAGGACAAGTCCTGCACCTGAGGAGAAACAAGCCCATGCACCAGTATATGCTGGGGGGTGACCAAGCTAAAAAGCAGCTTTACGGAAAAGGACCTGGGGGTCCTTGTGAGCACCAAGCTGAACATGAGCCAGCAATGTGCCTTTGCGGCAAAGGCTGAAACACAGGAGGTTCCT
Source organism: Sagittarius serpentarius (assembly GCA_034782735.1). Taxonomy (NCBI): domain Eukaryota; kingdom Metazoa; phylum Chordata; class Aves; order Accipitriformes; family Sagittariidae; genus Sagittarius; species Sagittarius serpentarius. The sequence goes on from JAVKLA010000027.1 coordinate 3,079,267, forward strand.
GCTGAACATCAGGAAACGCTTTTTTTACTGTGAGGGTGACCAAGCACCGGCACAGGTTGCCCAGAGAGGTTGTGGGAGTCACCATCCTTGGAGATGCTCAAAAGCTGTCTAGACGTGATTCTGGGCAATTGGGTCACAGTGGCCCTGCTTGAGCAGGGGCATTGGACAAGATGACCTCCTAAGGTCCTTTCCAACCTCAGCTGCTCTGTGATTCCGTGATTTTCTACTACGCTGACTGGGGAAGGGACCTAAGCAATTAGCTTAAGGGTAGATGTCTGTTAGCCGAAATTAAGGTAAATAGATTGCATAGAGCCAGGGTTCAGTACAAAATAAGGGACAGTCACAATCCCAAATAGCATCTTTTTTCATCTTTTGAGCAACTTTGTCTGATAAAGTCAAGTGGGAGAAAACATTTTAAATAAGCTAAATACAGGAGCTAGCCCTGCATGTTATTGCAGAGTCGTAAGTCATCCCTGCAGTTATAGGACAGGCTTTTAGAAGTCATATTTAGAAAAACAATAGGTCTGGATTTCTTTTTATTTGCCTTCTGCATCGTAGAGTTGCAGTCTGCTAATAATTCCAGGCTTTTTTATTTTTTTTTGCAGTCACAGGAGATGATAAATTGTTTCCCATTTTAATGACAGTTGAAATCCTTATAGTATCTCCTTTTCTCCTGAAATCAACCCTTCCAGATGCCGTAAGGCTCACCACTGAATTGTGATGACTAGCAGTCCTGACACAAGAATGTAAGACGTGCTACTCGGTCAGGCCAGCAATCTGCCTACCCTGGTATTCCCTCTCTGACAGCGGCAGCAGGAGATGCTGCTCTGGGAATACACATAAGGCTGACCCCTGTCTGTTGCCTATTATCCTCATCCTCCCCAAGCATCCACAGTCACTGGATAATAATGTTAGAGAGCACATCCCTGTCTGTTGTATTTAATAGTTCTTTCTGGATTTGAATATATCTAATACGTTTTTGGAAGTGCTGATTCTGTCTGCTTCCACAAATACCTTTGGCAACAAATTCCAGGAGTACAATGACCTCAGTATAAACTGCTAGTTTCAGTGAGGACTTCCTAATATTGTAGGACTAATGAAAACAGTTCTGTCATCACCCTACTCACTGCTTTTCTGATAATCGTGTAGTCATACCATATTTTTGCATGTTTTCCTCCTCCTTTCTATCATCAATGATTTTTTTTTCTTTCATTGCAGTAAAAAAATTGACAAATAAACTTCCAGATCTGTTCAGCAAGATCGAGAGTATCAACCAACAGCTGATGCCAATAAGCAACATCTCTGAGAACGTAAACCGCATAAGAGAGCTGATTCAGCAGGCAAGAGATGCTGCAAATAAGGTCTGTCCTGAACGTTGCCCTTTCTCCATTTAAGTAGCTGCTGTAGTTGCTCGAGGGATAGCGTGGTCTCAGGTCCCACAGAAGCATCACTGAGGTCACCACAAACAACCTACAGTTAGAATGAATAAGAGGAATCTGTGACCATGGTGTGCATCACTGTAATAGGACATGTCTTTATTTGTATCAGAGGTGCATTATAATTTCGGACAGACAGTCAAGTCCAGCTAAGTGAAGCATCAGGATATGTATGTAGGCATCTAAATAATTCATAGGCTTGCTCTTTAGAGCTGCAGGGCGTGTCCTTCCCTGTCTGTGTAGTGAAGGCAACAATTATTGTCAGAGGCGCGGTAAGGGTTGATTAATTGATGTCTGGAGTAAACAAGTGCTGCGTTAAGTGATAAGTATTGATAATACAGAATACCATATTGTTCAGTCTGTTTCTTAATTATATTGTCTGGTAGCATCAGAGTCCAAATCTGTAGTAATTGAGCGCTGTAACGTGACTACGATATATAATAGGTTACTTTGCAATTAAACACAACATTGAAATAAGTAGGAGTAGTAGCAATACATAATTATAACATACTGAATTTTGTTTTTCTTAACAGGTTGCTATTCCTATGAGGTTCAATGGTAGCTCAGGTGTAGAGGTTCGACCTCCAAGCAACCTTGAAGATCTGAAAGGCTATACTTCACTTTCTTTCTTTCTCCAAAGACCTCAGACAAGATTAGACACCCCCCAGAGGGCATCAAATAAGTTTGTACTGTACCTGGGTAATAAAGATGTAGGTATATTTTGAGATTTAATCTGATTTTTAGAACAGACAACACACTTTGAGAAACAAATGGGAAATTATTTATTTTGACTGAAGTTTATCGCTTCTGTTGGCTCATTTGTTTATAATTGCCATTATGTGGTGGCAGAAGTGTTGTCTGAAGAATAGTTCATTCCTCCACTGGCAAAGTAACTTCCTGGGTGACTGACTGCTTTGCCCTTTGATGCTTTGCTGTTTTGCTCCTCTGGAAGTTACTTCTCAGTCATGGATACCATCATACAGTCTCGTCAGAAGTATCAGGTTCTGCAGCAGTCAGCACAAACTCAGCCCAACTCCTGCTTCAAACCTTTGACTCTTTTCACAGTATAAGGCACCATAAGTTTCTCTGTTGGTTAAAAAAAGGTGATCATTTCAGTTTTAAAATTCAGTCCCGCAGCTCTTAATTTCTTTCTCTTCTGAATATGCAGAACAATACAGACCTGCTCGTGCATTCAGGCTTGCTCAAGCACCATCAAACATTTAAAAAATTTCCTGCATGTGGTTCGTAACTATGTATTTTTAAGCCTTGTTATCTGACAGCAGCTGTATCTGTAGTGAGTCTTGTGCATATGCAGAAAGCTGTTTAAAGGTAGTTGTTCTACACTGGATTTTTCACCTTTTTTATCCCCTGAATATCTGGCCAGGATATGTGTTGAGAGCATTTTAATTGTTACTTGTGAAATACGGTATGTTGGAGGAATAAATTGTGTATTATTTGGCAAAATGACTGCTTCCAGTCACCTCAGTAGGAACCATCGCCCTTGACTGAGTGTTATTCCAAACATCTTTTTTATTTCATAGACACTGGGTAATTTTCAGTAAAGGTGTCATGTTTTCATGGCTTCAGCTGGGAGATGTTACAAATGTGAAAATTATTTTAGCTACTATTGTTATAAAAAGCCACACGTCTCTTCAATTAATTTTTTAACTATAGTCACTGAATCAGTGCAACACATTATTCATTGAATCAGTGCAACATACAAGATTACAGTTTTTTTCCTCGCAGAACTGATAATAACAATTCTTATCATTAGGTAGGTGGATTTATGACTCATGCACAGTGTGATGATGTCTCTGAGGAAGTGCTGCTGTATTTTGCCTTCATTAACATCAGTCATTTATTAATGATTATTTGCTTTGCTATGCTTAGGCTTCCAAGGACTATATTGGTATGGCTGTGAAGGATGGTCACCTCACTTGTGTCTATAACCTGGGAGATGGTGATGTAGAAATAGATGTGCAGCCCTTTGTGACTCAAAGCGAAACTGAGGAAGCCATTATGGATCAAGTTAAGTTTGAAAGGTATAAGATCCAGAGGGCACAACAGTCTTTTCCAAAACCTGTTAAGAACATCTTTTATTAGTGTGATGTGATATTTTGCCCATCTGTTTTGGTTTTAGGATTTACCAGTATGTAAAGCTGAATTACATCAAAGCAGCAACATCAGCTTCTCCAGAGCATGAAAGCCCTTTGACTGCAAGCAGTGGAGGCAGTGACATTCTCCTAAATCTTGATCCCAGCACTGTTGTCTTTTATGTTGGAGGATACCCGCCAGATTTTAGGGTACAAAGAGTTGCTTAGTCTTTTAAAGAGATTTCCGTGTTAATTGTTCTGTTGTTCGTGCAAGTACAGATTGGAACTAGCAGGCTCTCAAAGGCTGTGTAAAAGTTTATCCATGTCAGTAGGAACAGACAGGATGCAAGGAGATGCTACTTCCTACAGAAGCTGCCTGGCTTGTAGTAGGCTAAAACTCGAAGAAGGGAGCGTGATGGTATTTCATCTGCTGAGGACAGCATGAAACTCATCCAGCCATGCTAAGTACTATTCCCAATCCATCCATATGACTCCACTTTAAATTATGTTGCAGTACTCCTGGGGTGTTATCAGATGGTTTGGATGTTATACACAAAGATATAATAGTTTTATTATAGTTAGAATGTCATATTCTGTGCCTTATTAATATTTGCACTATGTCTTAGCAGTTACACGTCAATGTAAATTTTCGTCACCTTATGTTGACGGAGTATTTTTGATGATGCTATTTTGCAGCCTCCACATAAGCTAGACTATCCTCATTACGAAGGCTGCATTGAATTAGACAACCTAAATGAGCATATTATCAGCCTTTACAACTTCAAGAGGACATTTAATCTCAATACCACTGAAGTGCAACCCTGCAGAAGGTATGATATAAACATAGAAGTGTTTCACAGTTCTGTGATTGTATCATATGAATTCTTGTCTTTTCACATCCAGAAGAATAACCACTGTGGCTAAACTGGTGATTTTTTTCTAACTCTTGTTCATTACTGCATTTCTTAGAGAAAATCCTCAGTGTTGGCATGATTCACATCTGTAGCAATCTCAGTCCACTGGCCAACAATTTAAATGTTACAATACCCAGACACAATTCATGGACTAATGTATTCAGCTCCTTTATAAAGTAAATATTACATTAAGGGCAAAAAAGTCAGTCACTAATGATTTCCTCTCTAAAGACCGTATGTGAATCCAATAGAAGCCAGTGGAAGGTTTTCTCTTTATTTAGGTTAGATCAGAATTTGGCCCTATTAGTGGCCCTGTACCAAATGCTTTAACTTAAGCTTTTTCAAAATTATGACAGTGAGTCCATGTGGTAATAATTTTTGCTGTCATATATTCACATCTGTGACACTGAATTATTACAGGTATAAAGAAGAGACTGACCAAAGCTATTTTGAAGGCACTGGTTATGCCAGTGTCACATTGAAAGAACCAAATACCCACAGCCGAGTACGCTACGAGCAGACAATTGAGACTACTGCAGATGAAGGCATTGTGTTTTTTGCAGCAAATGGGGTAATTCATGGAATGCTTCTGTCTGTTTTGTGGTTCAAGAATATTTTTTAAAACTTTGCTTACTCGAGAACATGTTAGATTTAGTAATAACTGTAAGGAAATTTCTTAAAACTGTTATTTTTGTCCATGTGGCAGATTAGTAGATTCTGTTGTATGTTTAATGTCATATAGTTTAGTTTTAGGTAGTCCTGCAAGGAGCAGGGAGTTGGACTTGATGATCCTTATTGGTCCCTTCCAACTTGAGATATTCTGTGACTCTATAATGGCTGCTGAATACTCACTTTGTCAAGGCCGAGCAAAAAATTATTCCAAGTAGCTCCTCCGTTAGGCCATGCAGAGAATTTGGAACTGAGGGTGGGCAGGGAGGATGTAATTTGAATCAAACCAACTTTGAAATACTGAAATCCTCCAAAAGTGGAAATGCACTCTTCCCAAATCTAGATATGGGTGGTAACAGATTAAGGAAGAATTTAGAAAGTGATGTGGTGACTTATACCTGTAAAAGCTGCTCGCAACAGCAGTGATGCTACTTACCTAATAATATTATAGGCATGTTCGCAATCGCTGTGACATGTTCTGGATAATTTCTCAATGCTGTAAAAAGTCAGTAGACATCTTGAAATGACAAGAAGTCTTCTAGAGATTTGGAGAGTACATCTGGAGTTGATACCAGACCTGTTTATAACAGTTTAAAGTAATTATCATTGTTATTATTATAAGTTTTAGTCTGCTTTGTGTTATCTTTTCCCCTAAAAGCTTTACTGAAACAACTAGATAGCTTCATTAAAATTATTTGCATGACAGTGAAATGTATATGAAATGTTGGCAGTTTAATTGTGGTGGTCTTTTTTTTTTTTTTTTTTTTTTTTTTTTTTTTTTACTGCAGGATCAGTTCATCAGTGTGCTCATTAAAGATGGTCACACCGTTTTTAGATACAAAGTTGGCTCTGAGCCTCCAAAAGAAATAGAAACCAATGCAACTGTAAATGATGGAACATACAAACAAGTATGTCATTTTAAACAATCAGGTGATCATTATTTGTGAAAATACACATTACCTGAAAGTAAACATCTTGTTGTAAAGCTTAGTTGTAAAGTTTTCCTTTTGTATTGAGGGGATCAAGCTGTTGGGGATTAGTTTGGACATGTGAAAATTAATCTTTCTATTGTCGTGCTTTCCTGTTTTAACAGAAAAACCACCAAAGAAAAAACTCATTGACAGAGCATTGCTTTATTTAGAGAGAGCTGTGTACCTTGCAATTATTAACAGTATTTTAATATTTAGATTAGTGTTTTCACCACCTAAGGGTTTATTTCTTCAGGCCAGACTGATCTTTAGAGATTACTTTTTTGTAGTCTTTTTGTCGTTGCTTGTCTACTTAGCTTCAGTCTGGCTGTTTTGTAGCGCTCCTAGAGTGAAATCGTAAAGACATTGTTAAAACCTTTGATTGCCATATTGATTCATTCTTGCTTTACCCTTACTACATCTCCAACTAAATAGTGTAGGTTGCAGGGTCTGCTGGAGGGAGTCTTTGTGCCATACTGGGTCAAGTAACCTCCAGGCAGCTGACTGACCTATTCTTTGTATCAGGCAGCAGCTCCGGAATCTTCAACTGCAAATAGAAGGCAATATCTGAATCCTAGGTGGGGTGTATTTTAAAGGCAATTTTCCTGCGGAAAATAAAACCTCACCTTGTATTTGGATAGTAGAGCATTTTTCTTAGGCATTTGCTTTGGCTAAATGCCCAAATTTTGCAAAGTACCTTTGAACTACTGCAGTTATTCTGGATTTAAGGCACTAGTAAACAAGAGGAGGGGAAAAAAAAAAAAACCACAACCCATTGTGTCCTGCTCTGTGGGAGTACTTTTAATCTGCTAAATGATTTTTGTTTCTGCTGAGTGAGATAATTCTCATTATTCACCTATTTCAGATTCATTTGGTGCTTGCCCGAAGTAAGAATACAGTTCATGTCAGTCCTGATATTAAAGCCAACATAAATGTCTTTGCTTTCAATAAATACTATCTAGGTGGAATTCCACCTTCTCTACGGGAACGGTGAGTAACTATAAAAAGACTGAGATACACAGGCTTTGTATGGAAACCCCATCTAAACTCTTTCCTTAGGCAATTTCTTTCACACTCTGTATTGGGTATCTTAGGTGGTACGAAAATAACCAGTGTATAGTGCATGAACACAATCTGTGGTTTTTGGCTAATGGTTGTATCTTTGTTGCAGTATATCCTGAAGACTGGGTTTGATCAGCATGAAGCAAGAAAGATTGATCTTGTTCTGGTTTTCTGTTTTTTGTATTGTCAGCATTTACAAGCTACTATACTGGTGTGTGCTTTGAAATACCAGGGTACTGAACTCTTTTTCCTTCCACTCCCTGAAACCAGCTTTAATATATCCACACCTCCCTTCCGGGGCTGCATGAAGAATGTGAAAAACCCTAACACTGCATCTGTTATTTTTGACGAGACGATTGGTGTCAGCAAGAAATGTTCAGATGACTGGAAGGTAACTAACAAAGTTCTTTAAAAACTTCTGCTGGAGTTCACAGAGTCTGGTTTGTCTATAAAACCTGGACCATTATGTTTTACTTAGGTCAAAAATTTTATTTGGTTAATGTGTGATGGTAATAAATAGGCTTGGTATGAAGATATGGAAGAAAGGAGACTCCACCCCTACTGTGATAGCTTGCTCCAGCACATAGTCCACCTTCTTAAGTAACACTGTGCACAGTTAAGAATTCATATTTACCATGTAAACTTGTTGGCTTCCAGTTGCTGTTATTGATTAGGCCAGAATACTTAGGTACTTAATACTACTGAGGATCTTTCCTCTCGCCAAGGTGCTTATGCTTCCTAATTAAATAACCTCTCAACCTTTTTTCTTGAAGAGCTAAGCAGTCTCTACTTCCACTGAAGTCTCTCATTGTAAGGCTATTGCTCCACTCATCCGATTTTTTTTATAATTATTTTCTGTGCACTCTTGAGTTTTGCCACGTTCTTTTTAAAATGGGACAATGTGATGTTTCAGTGTTGGCTTAACCAGTGCTGCATGGAGAGATGAAAGCTACCCTTCTGCTTTTACTTACTGCTGCTTACACGGTGCATGATCCCATCTGCCCTTTTTACTGTGGCATTGCACTGAAAGTTTGTGCTCGTTTGCTTTCCCTTTGTGGCATCTAAACCTTTCACAGAGCAATTCCTTTGCAGGCCATTTCCCTATGCAGAGGATCTCAACTTAATTCTCTGTCTGTATCTGTATAACTTCTCATGTATTAAAATGTGTTTTGTTCAAAAAGGCCCAGGTACGTTCTGTCCTAAGACTCACACAGTTTCAGTTATGTAGCTCATCTGCACAGTTTTGTACTTACGAACAATTCCTCCAGCTGCTCACTTTTGTGTCCCCAGATGTGAATACCTTCAAAGCCATCACGTCCGTGCAAAGATTAGCTGGAGACAAATAGCTCGTTACCCTCAGCAAGCCTCATCTCCCTTTAGAGTTTCTCAGATCATACTTAATGCTGGTGAAACCAATTCACTTGGTCTGTTCTCTACTGAAATAATTGTACTTGCAGTTTGCCCTGTGCCTGGTTTTGACTGGAGTCAGTCACAATTATGTTGAATAGGGCAGTTGTTGTGTCATGTTGCCATTTCTTCTGATTAAAGGGAAAATCACTGAAGACATTATTTTCTCTCTTTCAGCTCGTCAGATCTGCAGCTTTCTCCCAGAAGGGAACACTGAGCCTGAGTGCAGCAGGTTTCCCATTTCCCAAGGATTTCCAAGTTGGCTTTGGCTTTCAGACCATGGCATCGACTGGAACACTCTTGAATTACAATCTATGGGTATGAAACATGTTCAGCTTAGAATATGTGATTGGTTTTACTTCTGGATCAGTCATGTCTGTTGGTGACTCTGTCAGTTTAGCATCAGTTTGTGTCATAAGTCTCATGTAGATTCCTGTATTTTAAGGCAAGAAATGGCTATTATAATCATCTTTGAGCATGGCATCTTGCATGTCATAGGCCAGAGAAGCTCATCCTGGCAGTTTCCTCACTCAGCCAACAGGTAGTTCAATGAGTAACTGAGCTTTGAACTTGAGGCTTCTGCAGATTAGCTCATGCACCATAACACCACCATCCCAGTAAGGTAACTGTTGCCTAATAGAGTTGGCTGGAAATCTTCTCAGGAAAAACTGGCATTCTGCTCGCTCAGAAATGTTACCGTGATGTGCAGAGAAAAAGGGTTGATTTTGGCTGTGTTCCCTCAGAAAGCAGGGAGGTTCAGGCAGAACCCCATTCTTGCTGGCTGGAGGAGTTAAGAAGTGAGTGCACACCAGGCATTTGAGAAGTGGAGAACTGAATCCTCTGCTTTTTGTAAAAATAATTTAAACAAGTATTTGAAATAACTGTTTGGTATTCAGAGTGCAGAGGTATTTTAAAACGGAACTATGCGTAACTGGGTATAATATCTGTTACTAGATGACTGAGAAATGCAGTTTCAGTGTAAGAAAATTTCTTTCCCACAAGAGACCGCTGAGAACTGTATTAATGGCAATATCAAGGAGAACTAAAGGCACTTGCATTTACCTGGTCATTTTGTGGGATTCTTTTATAGCCTAATATTCTTACCATCTTTCTGAGACCTGGCTTTGTAATTGCAAAGATGAGAGAGAAGGAAATCGAACTGAAAAAGAAATATGAAGATGGGTCGATGCATTATGTGACAGTAATAAAAACAGACAACAGGTGAGTCCAGTTCTTTATCTGATTCTTTTATGTTGTGGTTGGAGAAAAAAGATTAAAATTTTGTGTGACTTGTTCTTTGGGTACACAGCTAAAAATAGTCCCTGCTAGCAAAGCGTACTGAGATAATGAAGCAAAAGGAGATTTTCAGTCTATGAATGTGCATGTCGGTACCTGTGATGTTTCAGCTGTACATCACTGTGCATGTCTTCTATAGATTGTGCGAGTTTTGACTGCCTGTAGAGCAGGAGCTTTGGAGCAATTCCCCTTCCCATAGCCTTTAGATATGTCACTGTAAATTATAAATCTATCTAACATAGGTGGTTAAAGGCCCCAGGAAAAAGCTAATATTGTGTCTGTTTTTTCAATAATGATCTGTTATGCAGATTATCAGAAGAGACAATTTATTGAAAAGCTCCTAAATCATATTGATTTCTGTGGAACACGTAAAATGACATAGTGTTAGATAAAACGGAAAGTTTTGAATGTTTGGCTATAAATTTGGGTAATTATAACTTAAAATTATCCGTACTAGCTATTGCTAACATGTCAAGTGCACCATTTTGACACAAAGGGTGAATCCTGTCCCATAGTTGTCCATGAGAGTTTTTTCACGAATTTCAATTGGACCAGGATTTCACTGTAGGACTGAAGTACTAGCTTCAACTCTTGCTCAGCATCTACTACTGAAAAGCAGAGCAGTTTCATAGTAGTCAATGAGCACATACTGAAAAAAATCCCAGAAGTAAGCTCATGAAGCTCTAGCATGATTATAACTGTAACAAGAAAACACATCTGTCAAAGTGTTCTTTTTTTATATATATAGTTCATTTAGGTTTGTCCTGGTTTCAGCTGGGATAGAGGCAATTGTCTTCCTAGTAGCTGGTACAGTGCTGTGTTTTGGGTTTAGTATAAGCAGAATGTCGATAACACGCTGATGTTTTCAGTTGTTGCTAAGGAGTATTTAGACTCAGTCAAGGCCTTTTCAGCTTCTCCTGCCCAGCCAGCAAGGAGGCTGGAGGGGCACAGGAAAGGGGGGAGGGGACACAGCCAGGACAGCTGACCCAAACTGGCCGCAGGGGTATTCCATACCATGGGATGTCGTGCCCACTATATAAACTGGGGGAGTTGGCCTGGGGGGATCACTGCTTGGGAACTAACTGGGCATCAGTTGGCAAGTGGTGAGCAATTGCATTGTGCATCACTTGTTTTGTGTATTCCA
>JAVKLA010000027.1:3090355-3116050 GCA_034782735.1 Sagittarius serpentarius
CTGTTCTTATCTCAACCCATGAGCTTTATTTTTCTGATTCTCTCCCCCATCCCACTGTGGGGGGGGAAGTGAGTGAGTGGCTGCGTGGTGCTGAGTTGCTGGCTGGGGTTAAACCACGACAAGGTTCGTAACTATTTCTTTAGATTTCATGCTTATTTTTATTTACTTTGTTTCAGAGTACATCTGTTGGTTGATGATGAATCGGCATTAGCATCAGTTGACTTTCCAAGAGCACAGGCATTAATCGAACCTATAAAATTTGGTGGAGATAATTTTGAAGGTTGCATCTCAAACATCTTTATAAAAAGGTATTTGGCCTAGAAAGATGTTATTTTCATCCGTTTGGCCTGTTTTCCTTCTTCAGTCATATTGAAATCATTCTTTGCTAAATTGCTCTTCTTCTACATGCGTGAAACCTTCATGAGTGCATAACTTTGCTGCCCCAAAATATTATTTTATGCAGGCAGATTATACATGCTATCAAGGTGTAAGTAAATCTGCTGTTCAAATGTAATGGAATTTTAGTCTGAATCATACCTGTTTAGTAGTCTTTTAATCAACGAATGAACTCAACATAGTCAACTGGAAGTGTCCCAACAAGGCATGCAAAAAGTTCTGCTAGATTGTTTCATTATAGCTACACAGGGAGCTGGGTAATGAAATGGGCAAAGCTTACTGACAGAACCCAAACAGATACACAAACAATTGAGAGCATATGTATAGAAAACATGTGCCTGATTTATGTTGTCTCTTTTTTCACATGTGTTTGTCTGCTTATTAGAGACATCTTACAGGCAAAATTTAGGAGAAAAATTATGCATAAATACGTTCTTTAAAGAAAAGCATTTATTGAACCATAAGTGATGTCCCAGTGGGGCTTTGTTTTCACTAAGTTTTGATGAATATTTATACATGTGTAGAGTTTACAAAAAATAGTGTATTTTGATTTGATTATCATAGAATCACAGAATGCTTTGGGTTGAAGGGACCTTTAAAGTTCATCTAGTCCAACCCCCTTGCCATGGGCAGGGACATCTTTCACTAGATCATGTTGCTCAAATTATATCTTCATTTAAAGCACTGCAAGACAATGAAATAACCTGTATGTTAACCTCCCCATCAGAAAACAAATCTGGAAAACTGCTTTTAGTACAAAAATAGATGGAGAATTAATATTGTAGATAGTCTGATCAAGTGAATGGAGAACTGGACCAGAATTGAAGAAGTTCAGGTTCTGCTCCCAACTCTACCACTCTTCTCATAGAAAACCAGTGGCAAGGAGCTTTGCTTTTTCTAGTTGTAAAGTGTTTTGTAATTTATTGCTTAGAGATGCTGTGTACAACTTACGAAATGATAGTATTACTTAATATTATTCTTTATACACACAGGAAATTGGTTTTGACAGTCTTTCTGATAGTTTGGCTATAATACCAAAGCTCCCTATGAAGTTGTGATGGGCTTTGCCCCTTGACAAATCTCATTGGAACATCTTATTTAAGGAGAGAGTGAATCATTGAGTTAGCAGGACCTGATGTTGCCATGTTTTCTTGATCTGCCACTGGTTATGCATAATTAACCAGGAAAGTTTTGTAGTCTGATCCAGAAATCTTATTCAATCAAGGCTGCTGTCATTTTTCCCCCTTTTTAATGGCAATATTTGGTTTTTTTAAAATAGATAGCTTTTAGCAAAAAATACTTTGTTTAGAAAAGATGAGAACAAAACATCAGTTTTTCCATAGCCAAAAAGAAAAGGGCAGAACCAGGACAAATATGAATACTTTTTACAGCATTGAACCTACATTTTTCATCAAAAACCAAAAATCGGGCTTTAACATCAGGTCACTGGGAAACCTATTTTGTACAGAACAGTTTTACAATATGTTGTTGATTACGCTAAAGAAAAGGAATGCTGTGTCACAGCAGTTACTGCTTTCATCACTCTAGGGCAGATCAGCTCCCTGAGGTTCAAAATCTCGTTACTTATACTGCAAAAACTGGTGTATCCCTCGGAGCTTGCCGCAAATACGAGAACCTTGAACCAATGCTGCTGAAGGAATTTAAAAACCCTCTCAGGTTTAGGATGCTCAAGGTATGCTTGTTTTTCCTCTCTTCTTTGCTCCAAGGCTTTATCTGCACAGCCATGGTTTCTAGAACTGAGATTCAGATGTTACTGTTTTCCTTCCATCTCACATCTGAAGCAAGTTGTTTCTGTGTTGAAGTTCCATCCTAAATCCATACCTGTCCAGAATGACATCATCTTCTCTGTCATTTATAGAAGGCTGTTGACTGCCTCAGGGGGAACTCTTAAATGTGTTAATTGAAATGTTTGGTTTTTTTCATGTGCATCCATAGTAAATGTTTCAATTCTGTCTTACAGATACAGAATGAAAAATACCTTGGTTATTTGAGAGCCGCTAATGTGCAAAACCAGCAAAACCAAACTTTACCCACTCAGTTAAATGTCGGCAGTGAAGCATATCTCCTTGGAAACATCCCCAGCAGTTTCATATCCTACATGTTTTCTCCACCATTGTCTACAGACAGGTAATACAAATGTTCTCTGTTCTCCTCCTAATACTTGAATTGTCAAAGCTGCTTGAAGCTTTAGGCACTAAGAGTTAGGACTTTCTTCTTGTTTATATCGTGGAGCATAACAGAAGAGTGGTTCTAAAGGTTCAGGCATTTTTTTTTTCTATGCTAACACTTACCCAAACTGAGTAGATTTGGTGGACAGTTATAGTGCATATTGATGTCAAGTCCTAAGCCCAAACGTGTCAACTTTCATTCACATTCAGAAATGCAGGCAATGTAGAACACCATGATTCCATGCAAAAGCTGTTCTGCATTTTGCAAATGGAGTTTCACTGGCATTTTTCTGGAGAACAGAAAGAATACAACAACTAACAAAACAGACCTATATTTAAATATGCTTACTTTCCACTACAGGCTACATTTTTCTGTAGATGTACGGACTCGATCATCAAGAGGATTAATAGTTTTCATGGAGGAAAGGTCTGAGGACTCTTATATGGCTCTCCTCATTTCAAAAGGACGTTTTGTCTTTTCACTTGGCTCTGAAGGAAGACGAACCAAAATCAAAACCAGTATTAAATACAATGACGGGCAGTGGCACACTGTAAGTAGTATGGCACAGGAACTGTGGTGAAACCACAACTAGCATTCAGCATGCACAGCCTATTGAATTTTTCAGGTATTAGAAATTCGATTTTGGTCATCTGAAGTTAACTCCTATGCCTGAAAGGTCATGTGGTTGACAGCCACATAGAGAGCTTATAGAGACTGATGGTCCCAGCATGTTCTTTTCAGTTTAAATATTTCAACAATACGCTGTTTAAGTTAAAGAAAAAATATCTCCAGTGGCTTTCATTGGCCTTGGGGGTTTTCATTCTGTTATGTTTGCACCCTGCAAAGGTGGCCTTCAGCACAGATGGGAAGAATGTCCGCCTCGTCGTTGATGGTCTAAGGGCCCAGCATGGAAGATTAGCAACAAATTCTGCCATCAGCATTAAGCCACCAATCTACGTGGGAGGGCTGCCGTCACTGAAAAGACAGGTAAATAATTGACACATCCACCCCACCCCCCACACTCTGCATGGTGCACTAATTACATGTGAAAGTGTTAATTGCAGGACTTCCACGTTGAAAAGGTTTGGGGGATATTTCCAAGCACCGAGTGAGCACCATCTGTGACTGGTGTTTGCAGTTGCTCGTTACAGAACTTTTTCCTCACCTGTGCACACAGCTCTCAGCTGGACCTGTATTTTCAACATGTGTTGCTGAGACACTGATGACAACCATGTACTGTTTTCATTTCTGATCTTTAAAAAATAGAAAAGACCAAATTCATATTTGTAGCTCCAGGAATACCCTCTTCCCGCAGAATATTTACCTCAGTGGACTAAGCAATAATCTGTAGAGAAGCAAAGGAATTGTTCTCATTAAGGAATTATGAACGTAGAACTGGATTTTAATCTGAAATATGTGTGGTTCCTATTACTTTAAAAATTGGACAATTAATGATGCAGGGCATTTTATAAAATCAGATTTAAATAAACAGACTCTTAGGAAGGGAAGGGTGTACTTGAGATTTCACAACTGTTGCATTGTCTTTTGACATGTCATTGGGAAGTATTTATTCTGCAAGCAGGAGTTATGTTAACTCAAAATCAGCTGTTACTTTACTTTCATGTTCTAAGCTTTTTTTTTCAAATTTTGAAATACCTTTTCACTGCATCAGAGATGGGTTTTAGGTGCCTTTAGTGCCAGTTGGCTTTCTACGGTTCAACAGTACAAAAGAACTAATGGGTATTCTTACTAAAAAAAATTGCCATCATGCTTTAGTATTCTTGTTTTGAAATATGCTTTCAGAATATACCAATGAACAGTTTCAAGGGTTGCCTGAGGAATTTTAAAATGAATGGAAAAGTCATGAATGCACCTCAGCAAAAAAATGGCGTACTTCCATGCCTGGATGTTCCCATGGACACAGGGATTTATTTCTTTAAGGAAGGAGGATATATCACCATTGGTAAGCTGCGTAGAGATTATGGTATATGGAATTACATCTTAAGTGTGTATTTGTAAAGATTTTTAAATTTATTTTTTATGTGGTTTTCCAGTTATCTCCTTCTATGATCATTCCTCTACCCACTGTTTAATTCTCCACAGGTAATTTGCTGATGGGCTTGGATTTTAGGATTGTATTTACCATTCGACCAAGGAGTTCAACAGGTATACTCCTCCATGCTGGAAGCAAGCAGGACAACTACTTGACTATTTACATGGAAGGAGGAAAGGTAAGTACAGGCTGTGTTTCCATTTCAGCTGTGTTGCCCTCATTCAGCAGGGAGAATTCTGACCTTGAACTCTGGATTTACGTGTTACGACATTTGTCTATAGGTATAACGTTAAACAACTTCCTCAGAGTTGTTTAAAACCATTGCATGGAAAATTGAGCATTTAACCTCTCTCTGGGCCTACATTAGCAGCTTCCGTTGTGTGCACACTAGTTTGCACATGCTTTCTTTGCACGTGCAGCAGTAGGGCACAGTCTTAATTTTCTCAGGCTTCTGAGCCTTTGCAAAAACCCACTGGGGTTTTGGCCAGAGGCTACAGAAGTCTGTGGCTTATTCCCACTCCTATGTCAGTCATCATGTGGCTGTACTGATACAGCTCCGTAACCATGTCCGTTATAGAACTTGAGCAGTCTTGCTTTGTGTTAGCATCTTCTCCTCCTCCTATTGATGGGTGTGTCATGGTGGTGATCATTATCACTGTTGCTTTTTCATAATGTAACAGCTTCAGAATGTGAGTCTTGGACTACAAAACTATTGTGGTTGCTGTTGGAGAGACATCAAATAGAAAGATGTCAGTGCTTCACAGAACCTGCGGTCTCATGGCATGGTTTAAACCAGCATGAGTCTACCTAACTTCAGAAAGCTCAGCTTTGCTCTTCTCTTCCCAGTTAGGGAACTTGGTTTTATTATTTGTCTTTTTGTCATCAGTTGGTTTCCCCCAGGTCACTTATCTGGTTCAAGACACACCTAGCACATGGAAGCAGGGACATCAACAGCTGGGGACTCCTTAAGGGCGAGACTGACCACTTTTTTCAGTAGTAACTTAGATTAATGCTGGCTGTCAGTGTGGACAGGATGCAACAGGAAGGAATAAAAGGTCAATGGGACACCATCAATCAGCCTGATAGGAAGTGGACTCGGCATATCAGTTACCAGACCATTACCAAGTTTCTTGTAACCATCACACCAAAAGAGAGTTTGAGAGGAAGATGTTGAAAAAAAAAAAAACGCACTCACAGGCAATGAGAAGCAAGATGTGAGAAAGCACAAGCAGGTGCTTGTTCAAAATGTCATCATAAATAGTCAGGCTGCAAGCTTGGTGAGTGAATTACAAGTAGTCCAAACTTGCGTGAAAGGTCAGAGAAATGTATTGCAGAGATTCTGTCAGGAGATGCCAGGTGTGTGGATGACTGCTTTGGGGAAGGAAAGGAAGGCCTAGTAGGAAAGACCTTGTCTCAGAGAGATTGTCAAAAGAATTAACATAGTTTTGTAAGATTGAGAGGGAGAGACAAAGGTATGTATTTATGCTTGTAAAATTTGTCAAATGTCCTCTCCCGCGATTCTATTAGGGAAATTTACTTTCCTCTTGGAAAGGATAATTTCTGAAATATGTATACAATGGCTGTGACTCTTAAAACTCTTGAAACCCAGCCATCACAAGTTCAGTAAATTACTTAAAGTACTGCATTTTTCTGTTGCTCTTTTCTTTGCCATGGTAACTTAAAAGATAACTTTTTTACAGGTCATTGCTGCTGGAAACAGTGGTGCTAGAGAATTCCAGACATCAGTCACACCTAAGCAACCTCTGTCTGATGGACAGTGGCATACTATTGCAGGTACATTTTACGTACCAGTTCTTCTGAAACTTTGAAAGGATGGTGGGCACAGAGCATTGCAGCTCCAGATTTTTATTAATCATTTCACTTCTGTTTATTCTGAGAATACTCTTCAGAACAATAAGTGTCTTGTGTTAATTCAAGGCTTTACATAAGATGGGTTTTTTGGACTGTATTTAGCCCCAGTGTACCTAGATGTGTCAACGTGTCTTTGAATTAAGATAAAATCTATTTTTCCTATGAATTAAATTTCAAGATATATGCCATTTAAAAATAGTGCCATATCTAGTTGATGCTTTAATAGGGTTGAGAAAGAGTGCTCATTCACCTGCTTCTTTGCAGTCTCTCAGAAGAAGAACACAGTGCAGCTAGAGGTGGGCACACGGAGTAACTATACCACTGGACTTCCACCCCCTCCTCCTAGACATGTGCAGCAGCCTCTCTACTTTGGCAAAATTCCAGGTAATACTATTGCTTCTTATTTTTCATGTATCTACTACCTTCTTTTCCTTTCCAAAGCAAAGGTCCCATTCATGCATGTAGTCTTATATCATCCCCCCTCTTTTCAAAGCCTTGCAATAATTAATGTTCTTTCAAATCATTCTCATTTTATGAACTTGATCTTTCTATCTTGGTTTTTGTAGCAAATTTGGACCCACTGTGGCTTCCAGTTAAAGACCCATTTTTTGGCTGTCTTCGGAATATTAACATCAATGACAAACACGTCTCCACCAGGAGAATTTCAGAGCTTCATGGTGTAGTGAGTTTGCATGGGTGCCCAGCAAAGTAACGTTGCTGTTACAGTAGCTGTACACACATCGGGCTGGGTCTGCTGAAGTACTGTGTGAATTCATGCAACATGGGTTCCCCTTTTGCTGATCACCGTGTCGCTGTCATCATGCTGGTTATTCAGAACAGCTGGTGAACAAATGCATCCTCTGGATGTGGACCGTGCCAAGTATTTGCTTTGATAAACTCCCTTTTAAATGTTACTGATTTCCAAGGTAATCCATTGTGCCTTTTGAAATATATGCAGAAAATATAACTGTATATACCCTACTGGGCCAAATTCTGCTCTCACCCACAAAAGCATAGACTTGAGTGACTCCAGTGTCTTAATTTTGGAAATTTGCCTTAATGCTGGTCATCTTGAGAGCAAATTTGATCCACTGATATAAATAATTTTATAAAACTATAAATCTCTTTTGGATTGATGTTTATACAGAAATGTACATTAATGTTAAAAGTAATAATAATATAAATGGAGTTTGAAGCACTTTAAGGAGTGAAACTGGGAGTTTGTTACAATGCTAGGAATTCTGGGGCCAAATAAATGCAGTATGTTCTTAAACCCACCCATTTTCTTGTCTGGTTATTTTAACCTGGTGTTTCTTTTATGTGCTTTTTACAGGCTGCGATATCCTGCTTGCTTTATGCAAATATTTCTGTAGCTTTAAGAAGCTGATTTGCCTGAATAAGCAGGAGTCCATCATCTCTGCTTATTAGAATCTGGTTATATAAAAACCTCAGAGAGTAATTTTTCTTGTAATCTTCAGAGTCAGAAAGTCTCCTCCACAGGCTTTTTTTTTTTCCTGATTAAGTGAAGACAAGTTATATTAGGAACAGCAGTTGCACCTGCTACAGTTATGTAGCACAAATTGCAGGACTGAATCAGCAAAATTCTTTTCTTTGACATTCATATCTTTACTTTGTACCTGATTATGACCCACGGTGGAGGGTGGGAGACCAAGTTTGCTTTATTCTTCTGAATACCGGGCTGGACTGAATAGACTTGACATGGCTGCTTCTTCCACTATCATTCAGAAGCAGCATTTTGATAGCTACTTTTTTTTTTTTTTTCCAATTGGATGCCAGCCCTCTTTTGCAAAATTAAAACATTTTCTAAGGCTGGTCCTAGGCAGGAGTAGACAGCCATGCAAACAAACCCTCCTTCCCACCTAATGCAATGTTTGCCTCTACCTTCCACTGCCTTCTTGCTCAAGGTGCAGCAGCGTGTCCTCAGTGTGTTTGGAATGAGGTCCTAGCTGGATTAATAGAAGATACCAGACCAGTAGCCTTTACGGCTTTGGTCATTAATCCCTCATCAAATTTTTGCAGCTTTGCAGATCCTTTGCAGCTTTGCAGGGTGGCAAAACTGTCAGAAAGCTGTTCATACCAAATCCTGTGTTGCTTTTTCTTTTATGGCAATTCTGTTACAGGCAAATCTACGTCCACGCAGAGCTTTCTCAGCTGTAGAGCTAGTTTTGGAGGGAATGGGATGCAGTGACAGCATGCCGGGGTTGAGGCCTCTGGGAGAGCAGAGGATTGGCATGTAATGGCAGAGCCCTCTCTCTGGAGATGTTCTGCAGAAGCAGCTTCTCCTGCACGGCTGCCTGCCATGTGGGACAGAAACACCCCTCGGCCTAGAGATAGTGGGGTTTGGAAATCATCTTTTCAGATAGCAACAACTGAATCCTTTCTATGTGTAAAGCCCCCTGCCTTTGAAGTAGATGGTCAAATACTCAGGTGACCAAAACTGTGGTCAAAACAATTGATTTACTGGCCTTAGTTGGCACTGAAAATTTCCACAAGGAGAAAGGAACAACAGTTAAGCTTTATCAAGCAATTCTCTAGTAATGTTTCAAATCTCATGCCCACCATACTGCTCTCTGAAGCAGATTTTCCCTAATCACAAAAAAGCCTTTTCCTTCTTCCCTTCACCCTTCAGAAAAAGCAAACATAGGAAACATTTTTGCATCACAGCCTGGAGCCAGCCCTGGATTTCAGTTCCCTTCCATCTGATTTTATTTTATCAGAAGTAGTTTTAATGCTGACAAGAAGAAATGAAAAATGTATAAAGACTTAAGTAAATGTAAGTTATAATGATTAGTAAGTATTAATTCCAGTACAATCCTAATGCATAACAAAAAAGTAGAAAAGTCTCTCTGGTTTTAAGGTTCTTGGTGGTTGCTGTCATGTCCCGTCCCCCCCCGCCCCCATTTCTTCAGTTGTATTGCTTCCATAGAGTCAGGCTGTCGCACATTGTTGGGACAAATCAATAAAAGCCAACTAGAGTGTCAGGTTTTGTACTTTAACATAGATAAATCTGTATCAGGCTGATAAACACTTAGTAAAAAGCTTTTTGATCCTGAAGAGCCAGTGGATAATCTTTACAAGAGGAAAGAAGTTGTCCTGTTTAGATTAGTCTGATGAAGAATTCTTAGCGAAGAAATCCACATGGTCACTGAACTGTATTTCATGCATTGTCTGTTCTGTGCTTAGAATATTCTGAATTTTCTCACATGGGAAACAACTTCGGCAAAACAAGAGCCTGAATTTTCAAGTGTTTCAAGTCAGGAATGGTAGACATAATTTCAATTGTAATTCCATCTCTTCAGGTTCACCAGGAAGGATCTTTGTTAAAGTCAAAGTAAACAATTCCCCCAATACATTTTATAGCAGACCAGAAGTGACTAAGTCTTTTGTAGTAAGATGTAATGTTATGAGAATAAATAGCACTGTTAGCCTTAGGTAAACACTGTGTCATGGAGGTTTTTTATTGTTAGAAGTAGTAGTTCCAAGGCTTTCATCATCCAAGTGTTGCCATTTGACAGCAACTTCCATGGATTATTTACCTCCTTTGGCTATAGCATTTCAGGTGGACACCCAATCAATTCCCATGTTAGAATAAAAGTAAATAATTCCCACAGGAGAGGCTTTCCCTGTAATTTTTTGTTCTCTAGTCATCTTTACTATTTGCTATTCAAGCCTTTAAGTAATACTAGTATGTTCAATGGTAAAAAACTCTCAACTCCAGTCATCCTTTCTGACCCTGCATTATTACTCATTGCTTGTGTTCAATGGTTCAAAGGTATTGCAGCTTGCATTTTGCTTCATTCACCTTGAAATTAGAAGTAATAACCAAAGAAATGCATATGTTAATGTCTGCTGGCAAGATTTTGCTATATGGTTTGTTCCTCTTGAAAGTCAAGCCTCTGAGGAAGGTTTTGAAAAGTTTAATGAAGAAGGATCAAATATAGTGTTCAATACGCTGAGAGTGCATGGCTAAATAACCCATGCTCTTTAACAGCGCGTTTAGATTGCCATAATGGCTCATCTGAATCCCAGATCAATTACATAAGGAGAGCAGATTTCCTCTCTAGACTAAACCACATTGGTATTGCTAGCACCAAATCTTTCTCTTGTCCCTATAAGTATCAAGGGCAAAGGGTTCTCCTCCAGTTAATTTGGATTAGATTTAATAGGATCATGTTGTCTGAGGTGGACGCCACCAAGGTCTGTGAGTTCCCATTTATTATAACTACAAAACGCAGCCAGATTAATGGGACCTGAAAGACAGTTAAGAAGCCTAACACTGAGAACTGTAGGCAAATAAAATTAAATAGATCACAGGGCACTGTAGAAGGAAATACACATTCACTGTAGAAAAAAGCATATATACACAAGGAAAACATTTTTCCTTTTCACTTATAAATAATACTGTAACTTAAGTTTCTAATAACAAAAGCTTCCAAATAAAACTTCTTAATAGTCTTCCCGCATCTGAACTTGAAGGTCTGTGCTTTTGTTACTGTGGAGCTTTCATGTAAAACACAGAGCCGTTGACCTTCCACTCTGTCAGCAGCAAAATGAATTGGATGAGTTAACTTTCTCCAGTTTTGTAACCACTTCTGTGGTGTTACCTGTGAGCCATTTCATTTTAGCTCTCCCTCCTGCTAATAGCTTTGCCTCTTCTTGAGTCCTCTGTGAATTATTTCAGATCTTTTTTCTCCCCTCTGCTTCCTTTCTGCCCCTTATAAAATAGCCTGGAAAATGTGGTCTTATTGCATTATGCATTCATTACGACTTTGTAATGAACTCTTGCCATGCTTTTTGCCTCTTACCATTCTCTTTGTGGTTTCCTAATTTAAAAAAAACTCTTGCATCTTTCTCTAATGATGTAACGAAATTTAGGGCACAATGGGTCCAGTCTTCTGTAAATCTCTTTTCCAAAAATACATTAAATGGATGTCCCTGGCAAAGGGAACCACTTTACGTTAAAGGGGATAGTGCCATAATACGATGTTATAGCTTCACTGAAGGCATTAAGACTGCAAGGCATAAGCATAAACTTCCTTTGTGCAGCTGGCCCAGACATCTCAAAACTGCAAGAGGCTGGTCAGTGCCAGAGCTGCAGTGAAGCATCCTCTGAGTATGAAGAATTGCAAGCAAAATAACCAATGAGTCTTTACGTTCTGTCAATTTTAGGGATCCTCTGTAGCAATGAAACCAATCTATGACCTGTTTTTCCTATCATACTGTGTCTCCTTGTTTGCAGCTGGTTGCATTTAAAACATGTCAGATTTTTTTTTAAACACACAGTAATTGTCTGAGGTGCAAAGGAGTGTTTCCTACAGGTTGTTCTGAATCTGAAACATGTGAAAAGTTCTATGAGACGCAGTTTCTGTCTTGAGATGTCACCCGCTCGTTGATAAAGATTGAACACTGCTGCATTATTACATGGAATAAAAAGACAGATCGTTGGCATCATGATCTTTTGTCTCTGTTCAGTTATATTTAAACTGGGAACAGCAACAGATTTCTCTATTGTGCAGGAACCTATGTCTAAGATTCCTGTCACGGGAAGACTATGCACTGGTAAGAATGAATAATTACATTCATAGGAATGTCAGTAATTTATAAATTAATATGGAAGACGACTGTTAGAATTTCAATCCAGAAAGAACAGTTTGGATCTGTTTTTTGAAGCCTGAAGACATAATGAAGAAAATAATCATAAAGGATACAGAAATAAATGGCTCTGTGTCCAGCTCTTGCAGACACAGTTTTAATTAACAGTGTGTTAATAACAAAATGAGCTGAAATCTATCAGCATGAGATAATTACTTAATAGAGGATTTATATTGTTAGGTAACAGCACCTGCCATAAATCTTAATTCTAGATCCTTCTGACTACTTTCTGATCAGAATTACTGTCTGGATGCTACAAACCTAGAGAGTCAGTAATACACCCAGATGTGGATTCCTCTGGCTGAGGCAAGGGTTTCAACTAATAAAATTTACCTGAGAACAAGGTGTCAAATCAGTAATAAAGTTCTAACTTTCCCTTTGCTGTACTCACTTAAATCAAAGGTAATGACATATCCCTGGGGACAGTAACCTAAGTAGTAAATAAGCTAAAGGTACTCTGGGCAATTCTCCAAGAAAACACGTAGGTGTGATCCAAAGTTCAGTGGGTTAGTGGAAAGATCTAACCACTTCACAGGACTTTGGCTCACACACCTTATTAAAACATGCAGAAAATCTTACAATTTATAAAAAATGTATTCTAAGATATTGCAAAGGTTTATAGAGAATTGTTATTGCAGATTAAATCTGCCTGTTATGTAATAAAGACAGGACTCAGACTCCAGAAAACCTAAGATAACCCTTTTTATGCAAATACACGTAAATGGAAACTTTACACGAACGCAAAGGGTATTTACATCAGCAATAGGGGTGGAAGCAAGGAGACCACGCAGTTAAACCGTTCTGCCTGATGACTGTCAGTGGTGAAGGCAGCGCTGGGGTGGTGGTCCTTCTGGGAATTTCATTATCCCTGCACGCAGAAGAGTAGGACCAATTTTGAATTGATAAACTGTATTTAGTCAGATTCTTGTAACTTGATACTGCCATATTAAAGGAAGGAAATGTTCCCACTGCTGAGCCACTTAAGAGGACATGTGATCACTGTATCTATGTATATTACATTTATCACAAAGAGAAAACAAATCAACATGATGTATATACTCAGAACAAATTTAATTCAAAACAGATACCACAAACCCACTAATGATCATCATTGTTATTTCATTAAAATGGAATGAATAGGTTAAATCTTCCAAAGAGACACTGAATGCCATCAACAGATTAAAGGCCAGGTGCATGGTCGGTACAAATCAGCATAGGGCTATTGTTCCTGGATTTGGGCTGATAGGAGAAAAGCATCTAGTTGTATTTGTGTAGCTTATTGTTTTTAAATGTTGGGAACACAACGTATAGATCTTATGAAAAGGGCTTTGCTACAAAGATTTAAAATGAAGAATGTTTCAATTCACTTTCTGTGAAAAAATAGTGCATTTTTTTATCAGTACAAAAAAAAAATGCCTAAAACCCCGATGCGAACCAAGAGGATGGATAGAAAGAAAAGACTTTGTAGTTGAAGAAGGAAAGGTACATAAGGAAAAGTAAGCCTTAAGACTGCTCAGAGGGGACTTACCTTGCCAAGGGAAATGTCTACAGGAGAGAAGCTAGTTAGAAACTGTGATGACTGTTGGCTTGACTGGGCAATTTGAGGCTACATGGTCATGGCAAGGAGCCCAGCCACTGCTCCCTTCCAACGTGAGACAGCTCCTGCATGGCATCCCGGGTGCCCCAGCCCCCTCTGCAGCCCAGCCTCTGCCTGCTGCAGGGCTGGGTGCCTGCCTGCACCCCTTCCCCAGTATTGCCCTGGGAGGGGAGCGGGGGGGGTGCAGCTTTTTTCAGGCTTCACCTCCTCTCTGACCAGATGCTCAGCCTGTGAACTCTCAAATCTCTCTCTGCGTTGGGGAGTTAAAAGAAAAATGGTAGGCCAGGCCAAGCATATGACAGGAAGGAAATGAGCACAAAGCTGCTACTCCTGGACCCTTTTATTTTACTCTCTGACCCTTTTCCTTTTGTTTGTTTTAGTATAATGGAAGGGAACATCTGGACTCTAGTGACAGCAAACCAAATTTGCATGCTTATAGCAGATAATTAAGCACGTGTCTATCTGCAGCTGCAAACAGCAATTAGTCATAGGATAGCTTTCCACACCCCTTCCTGCCTATTCTTCTGTTCCCCTCAGAAGGGCTCTCTCTCTCGCAGGCATCGCTGAGAGGCACTGAGCCCTGGCCCCCGTTCTATTTGTGAAGACAGTTGTTCAGCTTAGCTTAAACCATTCAATATAACTTTGACTAGGATGATCTTCCTCTGATACAACAATTTCTAGTAGAAACTGCTTTCTGCATAAGACATGACGCAAGTGACCCAAATCCAAAAACACCCGTGTCTGCATCCCATCTTAGCTGGGGCCATAAGCAGGTTTTGTGCCTAGTTCCTCCTCTCAGAGCTGAGGAAAGTTTGCTCTGGAGAACCGTTCCCGACTGCTGATATTTTCGAGGGCTGACCCTTGCTTCTCTGCAGTTGCCCAAGGCAAATACTGGCTTCTCTACTCCCTGCAGCTATAAAGTTTACATTTGCCCTACAGTTTCCACCCCAGGCCTATGAAGGGCTTATTATAAAATCTTACCATGTCAAGCAAATACATACATGCTATGCCTATCTTTTCAGTTGTACAGAGTCCCCTGGCAATGAAGCCATAGGTAGCATTTTGTTGCCTAGGATAGGTGTCCTCATTTCTCCTGTAGTACAGTCAAATTTTCTAGAAACAAATTTCTAGTTTGGTAAAAACCAAAGACTGCATTGCATATTCCTAAATTTCAGCCTCTGGCATCATATCTTTTAACTGACCGGTGTGCTAAAACGTAGTGTAGTAATAGGGCAGGCTTCAGCTAGGGCACAAGTTGGAGAAGAAAGGGCTGGAGCGTGATCAAAGGGACCACTGCCTTGAGCAGGGATTAGATTCAATGGAATGGCTTCACAGTCTGGACAACAGCAATTATTCCATGTGGCCCTTTGCATTTGCTCATTGTACAAGTGAGCCACCTGATCAAGGCTTTTGTTGAGGTCAGAGTCTTCTACCTACATAATGCTCTCTGCCGGAGAATTCCTGTGCATGTTTGAAATAACGTTCTTGTGTATAATTTGCAATGTTTCCATTGCATTTACTTGTGTGTGTTAATAGTATGTAGGCATTCCTAGCTATAAAAAAATCATACAAATTGCAGAAAGCAGTTGCATCAGCTAGTCATTTGAAAATATAACTGCAGCTTTCAGAAACTTATGAAGGCCCAGAGACCTGTTTGAAAACAAAAGTTTGCATTTAATATAGGTAAAATGAAGTCTCCTGTGTTTCAGTGGGGAATACTAATGTACATTTTTTGTGACTGTCCTGTAACAGCAATGCACCAAACAACCCTGCCTGGCACCAACAAGCACTCTAACACTGTCACATGCACCTGCATTTCAGGCATAGCTGTGCTTATGGGAGCACATTCCACCACCAAATCCAGACAAAAATGTTAAGGCTTTTACTATTTGGGTAGGTGAACTCATTATTTTTCATTTGGGACCCACAGAAAGTTAAAAAATATGTGGACCTACTTGATTTTAAGCAAATGGAATGGCTAGACAGACTTGCATGCATATGAAACTGGCCAGTAGCACTGGTACTTGCTGTGTAACACCTACCTGACTTCAGAAGACCCATAGCATTTGTGGAGTAGTATGGGTACTCATCTCATAACTTCAGTCATATAAAAATTGGTTATCTACTCTAGGCTTTCCTTCTATAATCAATGGAGGTGGGGTTAGTTATCCCCAAACAAAAACACACCCACACACCATCTTAAACATATGCCATAAGAGGACATGGCAGCAGCCAACCTAGCTGCGGGCTCCAAGCAAGAAACCCACTGAACTAATTCGCTGAAGATGGATGCAGCGCTTGATTACACTTCAGTCCTCAGGAATGATTAGACCGCCTTCCAACCTAGCTATAGAAATACCATTGTGCAGTGTTGTCAGCAAGCCTCAGTGAAGAAAGGAACAAGCCATAGGGAATTACCTATCTCCTGCTTCCAATTACAGGGAAAATTTGTCGTTATAAATGCTTTTGTCACTCGTCCTTTTCAGTAGAGTTACCCAAACATAGTGTGATTAGCTCCTGGCATCTCCTTATTATGACGCTGTGACTCATCATGATGATAAGACAGTGCTTGGATCTATGCTAGATTTGCCAGCATTTCTTCACCTTCTTATTTTTCGGTGTCTTGGTGCTACCACTGGAAGAAATCTCTGTTGAACTCACTGCTTTTGTGATAAGCCAGGCATACTGGTGGGCTTATATATTTCTTCTTCATTTCTGCCTTAGATGAAGCAAACTAACACTTATGAACTATTTTTTTCTGTGCTTTGTATGATTTGAAGCCTGAGAACCTAAGAAGAAAATGTAGGCTGAACCCCAAGTGAAAGGCATATAAAATAGAGATGTGAGATAGAATGTGTATTTACATGTGCTTGTGTACTTACAGCCACTCTAAAAACAGGTAAGTGCAAGAGCTCTTAAAATCAAAGGAATGGAAGGAAAAAGAGAGGAATGCTTGCTGGATGAATTGCAGTAGAAAAAAGGATTTGAGAAAAATGCTAATGGAATGAAAAATGGGAAAGTGCACTGAGAAAATAAAACATGATTTCTCCTTGTGCTATGTCTGCAAGAGGAACTCTGAAAAAATGGCCTGCAGTAAAAGCACAGCTTTTCTCACTGTATTATCCTGGTTATCGCTGTACGTAACTCATAATGGCTAAAATTATGCAACTCAGTTTAAGATGTTTGCCTGGTATGTAGCTCTCAGCCTCACTAAATGCTGTTAGTAGAACAATAAATAGTGAGTCAGTACAGAGTAAGTCACCCAGTACATGGTTTTAAAAGGCAGTATGCTGTTTAAGGGCAGGAGTGCTTTCAGAATCCAAATACACTTTAAAAAAAGGAGGGTTATTAAATTTGTTATTCTGCTGTTACCTTAATAAAAACCTTATTGCATGTTAAGATTTGTAAGTCACTCCTGTGGTTACCATTACATGCACACAGAATCTTGACTTTGCCATCTCCCTTTATCTGCAATGCAGTGTTTCACTTGCAGAGCTGTCACTTCCACAGTGGGGAATGATTCTGGTAGTCACTGCTTGGAGGAATCTTTAATTCTCAAGGGTGTATCCCAGTTCACATACCTTGATTAACAAGTGCCCAAATAGGAACATTTTATAAACGAATTCAGACAGAGTACGTATTCCAAATAAATGGCCTAAGTTTCCAGAAGTAAGTGGAAGAATGGGAAAACCTAATGATAAGCAAAAAGAGAAATAGCTTATTTTAGAGAATAGGAACCTCAGTCAACTGCATGCTGCTTATTTCATTAAGTACCAGAAGATAACACATACATGCCTGGTTTTGCTTAATTTCATTACCGAACTGTCTACTCAAAATCAAGCATCAGCTTCCAGTCTCTTAAATTCTCTTTTAAATTAAATGTCAGATACAGAGAATAATCTCACCAAATGACAAATGTCTATTTTTTATGTCTGCTTTATAGTTTTACACATCAAAATGTGAAGAACCTGCCATTCATAAAAACTGACAGTCCATTCACATAAACTAATATTTATAACTATAGAACAACAAATTAAGGCAAGGAAGACTAGAATTAAGATTATTTAAGGACGTGGCTCTATTTAGCCATTGCTTCTATAGAATGCTGTAACCTGAGTGTATATAAATATACATACTACCTGAATGCACTCTTAATAGAAGATGGTCCCATGTACTTTAGGTTTATACAAATAGACACGATGACTTTTCTTGCAAATTAAATGGTTCTCTAAATTAAATGGTACAACTAGTTATTTTCTTGAGTGAGCAGCAAAAGTGTTCAGACCAAAGCGCAAGTTTCACAGATGAAAAGCTAGTATCCAGAAATAAAAACTTTGATATGTGGGGTAGCATCTGTCTCTCAACAGGTTTTTGAGGCTTTTTTCTGTCTTATGATATAAGCTGCAGATCATACTGCTTCTCTTAAAAGCCAGTTGCCATGTCTATGTGTGCAAGCCTCACAGAAAAGTTCTGTAAAGAACAAAGCACTATGTTCCAGAAGATGATTAAACTCCCAAAACATAACAAACTGAAAAAATCAAGGACAAAGATATCAGTAGCTAAGACAATGTATATGCAAGGGAAGAAGCTCACCATCTTTGTAGGCATAGACACTGCTGACAGAGCTGCTCAAATAAACATAGTCTGTGTGGTCTATTCCAGTTACAGAAAGTCAAGATGCTTTAGTCTAGGCAGTTGTAGGCTAGTGAATGCCTTGATGTAGCGTAGCCACCGATGTTAACGCACAAAATTATTGTGCATTACAATCCCATTGATAGATACGAGAACCAATGCATAGACAATTTTAGCGGCTTGCTGAAAGTCACAGGTGAGGCAAGGTTTCCTCATATGTAAGTGACAAATGACTATCAGGTGGCGATGGTTTCTTAGACCTTGAAATGGTACTCCCATCTACAAGCCTACAGCAAAAAGAATATGTGAAAACAGGACAAAAGGGACATCTGCACAAGTATGCGCTGTTTGCAGCTTTTACTAATGCTAGGAGAGAGAGGGAGTCTCAGATCTGCCATGGCTGCTTCATAACCTCCCTCTGCCTCTCAAGCTGAGCTCTTGGCTGCCTTTGGTACCAAGCCATCAGCCCACCAGGTCTTTCTTTCATTTGTTCCTTTCTATTTACCTCAACTACCGGTCATTGCAGTTGCAATTATCTTTCAAAGCGAAGAGTGTAAAGCTAGGTCACGTAGCTTTGCCTACTTTCCTCTAGATGATTACCTGGACAATCTGTCTACATAAACTTGGGTTTTGTGTCACAAAAAATTGTTGCCAATGGGGTCTGCTGACTTTTTTGTCACTAGAATTTTAAACAATATTCCTTGCTCTCAGGCTAGGAAAAAGAAGGGCAAGAAGTGCAGATTTCGAAACTGAAAAATAAACATGACACCTAACATGGCCAAAATAAAACCTCTATAGCTCAATAGAGGCTATTCCATTTTTGTAGTGAAGGACTGAGGAATAAGCTAGTGAAAAATGTTAAGACACTAAATATAAAACATATAATGCCAAAAGTCCAAAATGGAAGTAGAAAAGTACAAATGTTGCTGACAAGTAATCTTTAAATAATCTCATTTCAAATCGCATTATGCATCAAGCTGCTTGACACCTGTGAGAAAATATTTACTGCTAAACTAGTAAAAGAAAAATAAGCCTTAGCAAGATATTGTATTTAACACTTTCCAAAAAGTACGTCCTACAAGGATTTTTGATTATTTTAAATTACAAGGATTGGGGGGGGGACCACTAACACAAAGGGTGTTTATTGAACCTGATATGTTTGCCACAGGTTATCTATGGCCTTGCTGACTATTCATTTCTCATCATAAGCTTGAAGGTACAAAGGCACATCCTCAGTAACTGGGGAAATGATTTGCTAGTGAATGCTATACATATAAACTATATAGATACATGTGCATGTATATAGAGGAATATATAGAGAAAGATCCTTCACAAATGCATCTGGTCTGGAAATAGCTTCATGCACAAATGAATGCATGTTAAAAAATGCAGGAAAACTGGAGGGACCCTCTAAAGCAGATCAGCAAAAAGGTTTAAAATTTATGGCCTGCTTGTGAAAGGACAAAGTGAATGGGTTGTTATTTGTTCTAAAAAGTGAAAGACTAATGGGGCCCCAAGCAAGATCCCATAACGTAGAAACAATGGTATTGTGTGGAACAAATAACATTATATTTTCCAGTTTGGGCAAGACAGCCTACCTCACTCTCCATACACAAAACCACTAAGCTCACCTGTTTTAATTTGCTATTACCTCCCTGCTTCTATAACAAAGATGCAATCGGTTATTTTCATTGCTCACTGGAGCAAGCACAAGAGGGAAAATTAATTTGCAGACTCTCCATAATGAAAAGATCTTAAGGACATTTAGAGAAGGATTTGTCTTTTACAATCTAGACTAATTTGTTCTGACTCCCCAGAAAGGACTGGGCTAGAACTGGCAATTTCTGGCAATCACTTTGGGCTTTACATTTCATGCTTTCTAGCAATACAGAGCAGATATTTTTACAACAGTGTAGATCTGGACTCTGTAGGAAGTCATTCCTCTGAAAGTAAATTGGCTCTTAAAAAATCAAATAGGATGATTATTTTGTGTGGAAGTTTTTCCAATTAATTTTTGTAAAACAGGCCAGCATGTGGCTGCTGCCTGAACAGAGCAGCTGTTAGTATTTAATACTTGTGTATTGCTTTGTTTTCTCCAGAACTGTGTGCATATGTTTGGCCATTAGCATATTCTGGCCAAAAAACCCCAACGCTAAAAAGCTCTGTCATTTAGCATCCTTTATATAAGCAAAAATTATACACCTTCATATGCTTCAGTAAAAATACCTCTGTGTGACTGCACATGAATTTATCCCATTATATGACTGATCATATATTGGGTCCAGAGCAACAATAACTGTGGATAAAAACAAACATTATCAACTATAATCAAAATGTGAAAAAATACATGAAATTTCTTTTACTTGCTCTGTCTCATCTTTCACTTTCCTTTTTGAATTTCCAAGAACTTTACCTGCTGTGACCCAGCCATCTCTGTGATTTCTCTGTGCAGAAATGCCACAGCACAGCCCTTGTTACAGACTAGATGAGAGCAGCCACGAACAAGTGCACAAGAGACCAGGACTGAGATATCAGTCACCTTCCATCTGATAGCTTTCCATACATGAAAGGCTTCCTGCAAAAAATAGGCAGGGAAAACCGCAAGCTTGTGAGAGGAAGGAGTAGTTGATTCTGGAGCAAAGTCCACTGAAACAGATGGCAGTTATTCTTCTAATTGTTATTACTATAACGCTCTTTAATCAGAGGAAAGGGTCAAAAGACTCAATTTCAGTATCCTTGGAATACTTTGGATGAAGAGGCTCATTGAGTCTGTTCTGTTCTACCAGGATATGTATACATACTCCTTGTCTATTGACAGAACAGACAAGTCATTTCAATAGTCATTTCATGTGCATGTCCTTAGGCAGGGTTTAGCCCTTAAAATGACAACGCATATTAATAGGAAAAAGTGGAGAGAAGCTCTGAAGATTAGCTTGGCTTTGTAGTATTGCTTACTTGCTGTGCTGTATGGAAAATGCATGATGATAACAGATGTAGAGCTCACCACTCATAAATATTTAAGTGACAAGACACAATAGGCAGGCACCTTCATTGCTGCAAAACTCAGAGATACAGGGTGAGGCACAAAGCCCAAGAACAAGTGGCTTTAACTACTTAAAAAGTGCTTTTCCTTATAAATGTACTTGTGAACATAATAATTTTTTTCTTACCAAATACAATATATTCAAAAAGGGAAGACTCTCATTATGTATTCACTAGCCATTATTGGCAGTCACCAACACAGATAAGACCCCTCTGACGGCTGGTGTGGAAAAGTGGCTGTACCCTAGATTGTAACACCCCTTCATAACCAACAATGGGACTGTACCTGACACTTCATTAGAATAGCAAATCCTCAAATGGAATCCAAAATTACAGGAGCGGATTCTGCAGGTTTGTGTCTGAGACTGAAAAATTGTGGGAGATGTCTATGACTTTAAATAGTATTTTCAACACTTTATATACATACATAGTCATACTTTCTGCAAGACAGAGGAAGAAGTTAATTCCATTCTGAAGCATTTTACTTCTCTCTACTTAAACAAGCAGTGATTCTAACTTAATTGCTGATGATCAAATATTCTAAATCTACTGCTGAAATTTCAACTCTATCTTAAAAAGTGTAAATTTTACCAGGCTTATTGAGGTGTTCCAGGACAGAAGTAGAGTTTTGGAACAAGACAGGTAAAAAGAAACCCAGCAAAATCAGATTTAGGGCACTCTGAGACAGAAGCAAGGGGTTAGATTGCCTCATCCAGACACAGTGGAGAAGGGCCCTGGGACAAGTGGGACCTAATTTACAGAGTATGAAAATTATAATAAAGAAAATATTAATATAGGCCTGTTCTTGGTTTGAACTCTTTTCTCTCTGATGCTGTAGATAAATCAATATGCATTTCTGTAATAATTTATTCCCTGCTACTTCAACTTTGCCATTCTCTGTAGCTCATGGACTTTATAGCAGGGCTAAATTCCAATTAGACTTACAGAGGAAAAACACCAATGAAAAACAATTTTTGTCTTGGGGACCAGTATGTGAAGATGATGAGTTGCAGGACTTCTCCCTGTTAGAAGCACAAAGACAGGGCAGAATTTTGGAAAGCTTGTCAAAGGGAAAAGCAATTGAATATTCAAAGGTACAGGCTATCTTGAACTACAACAGCAGTGTCCTGCAAAGGGGCTATAAAATTCACCACCACAATTCTGTATGTCTTACAGGATGTGAATATTGTAGCCACTTTACCTTTTATCTGTCTAACAACTTCTGGGAAACCAGAGTAAAGGTCTTGGAAATTTTAGGCCAGTTGAT
Source organism: Sagittarius serpentarius (assembly GCA_034782735.1). Taxonomy (NCBI): domain Eukaryota; kingdom Metazoa; phylum Chordata; class Aves; order Accipitriformes; family Sagittariidae; genus Sagittarius; species Sagittarius serpentarius. Next base: position 3,113,078 of record JAVKLA010000027.1, read on the forward strand.
TTATTAAAAGTACAATTCTTGCTCACCATCAGTAACTTTATTGTCCTGGAGTAATTACAGACCAGTTGCTTCAATCTTTTCATAAGACAGAGGTAACATAGGCCACAGTAGCATGAGTTATTCAATACTGCACTGCAGTGAGCTGTGAGGCAAGGGGAAAGCTGGCCACCGACCAGCCCCTCTGCTGAAATTGTTGGTTGATGACTGCCTACCGTGCTGATGATAGTATGCTACCAGGAACTTAAAAAAAACAAACACACAAACAAGAAAGGCGTTTAGAGTGTTGGTAGACTGGGAAGTAAATACAAGCTTTGATTAGCAAGTACAAGTCATCCATGTAGCTCTGTTCGCTGTGGTTTTCTCAATCCCCTGGCCATTTTTAGCAGGCTGAATCAGCAGTACCACATCCTCCGTGTGAATCAAACTAACTGTAACCCATCACAAGACCTCATCTGCTGTTACAGGGCAGGCAGGGAGACTTACAGCCCTGCTGATTTCAAATCCAGTTCTGCAGGAAAATGCGGTTCCAGTGCAGTTCACGACAACACAGGCACTATAAAACTGCTGCTGCTCAGCTGTTGAAGTCAAACTGCAGATGTCGTACTGCTTCATTACTGGTGTTTAAATGCGTTACTTCTCTGCTTGAGCAGCTGAAATGCAGTTTCATTCTGCCATTTTTTTCCACAGATTTATAGCTGTGTTTCTGGAGAGTTGATTTAGCTATTCACATCTTGAGTTTCAAAATTCATAGCTAGCTACCAAACAGTTATAAAAGCATTTGTTACAGAAAACAGATTATCAGTACCAGCCTTGTGGAAGGTCTGGAGCAACTGGGTGCTAGAAAGAAGATCTCAAAGAAGTCTAGCTCTTGTGCATGGCGCCAAAAAGCTGCAGAGAGAACACAGTACTGCTACACTATTATTCAAACGCAGGGGCTAGGAAATAGAAGTCTACCTTTGCAGAAACGGAGTAGGCGTTTCACAAAGGACTTGGCTCTTCGCTGCTCCTCAGAAATGGTACTTGGAGGTAGGAGTTAGCCTTCTCTGTGCCAAGAATCCATACGAAGATTCATTTCTTCTTGATCAAATCAATTACATAGGACTAAGGGAAAAGATATTATAAACCATGAATCCCTACCCACAGAATCCTGCATGGGAGATAACCTTACAGAAGTAATTTTTTTCTTCTGGAATGCAGTGTCTTGCACACACATGAAACAGAGAACAAAGGTGGTGAAACTGCAGCCTGCCACTTCATTTTAGCGAGGCTGCTTGAATTTCTGGAGTCCAAATTTCACAAATAACCTGTGAATACATGGGAGAACACATCATTCCCCATTCATGCTGTGCTGACTTCCTACAAGCCCTTGAGGATTTCTAGGCTGTGTAGATCATGCTGGTTTGGAGATGTGCATTGTAATGGAAGGCATGTTCTCTTTAAACACCCCTCTGAGTATCCAGCTCTGCTGAGTAAGAGTAAGGCAGAGTGGCTGGGAATCAGCCAAAGGGCCTGATGCACATCTGACAGATTTCAGAACCCTCCCAGCATTTGACAATCCTTGGCTTTCAAAAAGTGTTGTCTCAAGAGGTTTTTGGCACAGACTATTTCCCAAGGCAGTGGTAGCGATTCCCATAAGACATGTACAGGAATATTGCTACTTGATTCACAGGAAGACAGATGTTTTTCTTGACAGGGAAGAGGTGTTGCTGCTACAAGTAGTGTGGTCCCATTCTTTTGTATGCTAGCAAGTGGGGGGAAGAGGGGAGGGAAGTCTGTTCCCAAATTTTAGAAGAGCAGCTGTAGCACTGTCCTAGCTGACAGGAAGCAAGACCAGGTTGTAGGTAATAGCTTTTACCTTCACCTAAATTTAAGCGCAGCAAAGAAAGCCTCTTTCTGCAAAGGAGGATGAAAACAATGTGGATGTACTTTCAGTGCCCAGGTACTTGGCCATTTTGGGTTGGAATGGATACATTTATGCTAAGTGTACTTTCTCACCCATCCTGCGTTTGGAAACACCTGCCACACTAGCCCGTATCTGAAGAAAACTTGCAAATACTGTTTTTTTTCTGTCAGTGTCACGGGCAAATTCACATTGCTGCTAATGGAGGTAGGTGTCAAGAGACAGACAGTAAGCTCCTAGAAACTCTACAGTAGTTTCCCAGTATTGCATTGAGGAAGTCACAAAGTCACTACTGTACAAATGAGGAACTTGCAGTCTCTGTGCAAGTGACCTCGGCCACTGACTAAAATAACTTTAAAAAAAATAAATAACCACTTCTCTGGAAAGGGAAAGCTGCATTATCAGAGCAGAACTTCATTACTTCACATCCAAGGCCCAGCTGCGGCCCCAGCTCCCACATCCCACCCGTGAAAAACCCCAGCGGGTTTTGCGGGAAGCCTCAGGGCTGTGGAAAGCCGGCCGGGCGGGAGGGCAGCCGCCCACCAGCACGGCGAGGAGAAACGAACGGGCGGGCGGTGGGAAGACGCACCGGGGGAGAAAACCTGAAGGGTGACAAAACACGAAAGCTCCCCACACAAATTCCCTCCAAGCCGGGCATCAGCGCCTGCCGCCCTCCCGCCGGGGCTCACCGTGCCTTCCCCAGTGCCAGGGGGCCGGCGTCCCCGGGCAAAGGACGAACAAGGGCATCTTAGGGCTCCAAGAGGAAGCAAACCCGCACCATCGCCCACCCAAGCACCGCCGCCAGAAGAGCCGCCCCGCGGCCGTTACACACCCCCCCCTCCCCGGCCCCTCGCCCGGTGGCCGCGCCGCCCGCTCCCGCGCCTGCGCGGGCCCCTCGGCGCCTGCGCGCTCGGGTGCGAGGCGGGCGCCGCTGCTTTTGGAGGGCTTGCGGGCGCGAGGCGGCTGCCGTGTCGCCGCAGCGCGGGCAGTGGAAGGGGGGGGGGGGGGGAACCGCGGCCCGGGGGCGGGCACCGTGTTGGCCCCTCGTGCCCCCGGCTTCTCCCTCCGGGCGC
>JAVKLA010000027.1:3116441-3139075 GCA_034782735.1 Sagittarius serpentarius
TCAGGCGGCCTCCCTCCTCAGGGCGGCGCCGCCCGCCCCTCCGCTCCCGGCGGGCGATGAGGCCCTGAGGCGCGCAGAGCCCCCGCGCCCTGGGCAGCGGGGTTTGGCGCCGGCAGCCTCGCCCTGCCCGGCTCCCGGGAGCGGGGAGGGTTGGCGCCCCCGATTGCCGCCTCAGCCTGCGCTGTCGCGGGGCGGGGGCAGGCGTGCTTCGCCCTCCTGGCCATGGGCGAGAGGCTGCAGATCTGCTTGGCGGGGTCTCGGCGGGGCCGCAGGGCAGCGGAGGGCGGCTGTGGAAGGGGCCGGTCGCCCTGCTGAAGAAACCTGTGTGTGGGGAAGGGGCTGGGCGGGGGTCGGCGGGTCCCCCGGTAACATTGGCTGCGTTTGGCTAACGTGGCTGAGTAAACGCACACGTGCGCCTGAAGACGTTCCCTGGGGGTTTTCGCTCCCATACTCATGTGTGATCCGATGCTGGTTTTAGCCTACAAAAGAGAGCGACGAAAGGTCCTTGAGTGCTACTGTGATTACCTTCAGGTTGTAAGATTATGTTCATAATCCCTACGCACATCATGTCTACTTAACATGTGCATTAAGTAGTCATCTAGCACGAATGGCATTAACACAACTGTGTAAGTCAGTCTTAAAGAAAAGATTGCCCATACCTGTCCTTGTTTTTTGTTTGAGGACTACTGTGTTCCACCCAAGCTTGAGCTGCTGTAATTGCGCATACGTTCTAAATAATTAATATGTACTATACTGCTGTTGTCTGTACGGTTAAAAAAGACTTTGACTTAAAATAGCACTTCATAGTGATGCTGTACTTAAATCTTATTTACAAAAAGGATGTTTGGAGGTAGAGTGGGGGGAGTGAGACAAATTAAGAAAACTCCCCTTAATAATAATGGAAGAACAACTTCACTGTGTATCTGCCACAGTCTAATACTAAACAAGTCATTCTGTCTTTAGTATGTACTGCTATGTTACATGCACAATACTGTTGTGTAGAACTAACTGGAATATTCCAGGTGACAAGTAAGGTCCTGATTGTGCATTCCTCACACGTGTAACATGCAGCTCACATTCATATGAAGTTGCACCCTATGAGTTATTTATTTCTGGAGTTGGAGTTGTCAGTGTTCTAGGTATCTAAGGAACTTGTTGGTTTTGGTTGTTTGTTTTTGTGTTGCATTTTTTTAAGGTGCCAATTAAGGAACACTTGATGAGGTTTCCTTGCTTCCACTTTTGGTTGTGTTGTGCCATTGCTTCCTCTCAGTAGTGTGATCTGAAAGTAGTCTAGGAATTCTAATGTGTGTTGCTTCTTATTGTATAGTAGTGCTAGGGACTAAAATTACCGAGATTCTCATTTTCAGAATGCAGTTTAATCCTCTCTTGAAAGGGTGACTAATGATCTCTTTTGCAAATTGTTCTCTTGGTTATCCAGAAGGTTTATTACTAAGGATTTCTTAAATGCAGAAATGTATCTGTGTTTTTTTGCGGGTGCGGGCTATTTGTTTCATTTTTGTCAAGAAGTGCCTTTAAGTTCAGTGTACTGTTTGATCTTGGCCTTTAAACACTACCTGCAAGGAGTAAATAGGAATTCCTTCATTAGATTAAGTGGTTTTATGATTCATAAATTGATAATCGCTGCCTTAGTTTTTAAATGTGAAAATCTCCAGCCCTGTCTACCTCATCCCAAAAATTGTAGCAGGGTTCCTCTTGCTGTGAACTAATGGACCTTTATTGAATTGCAGATTATCTGTATGTTGAAACTTTGCATTAGACGTAGGAGAGAAGATACAGCAAAGTATGCTCAACTTCCTATAAATATGGATTTTGGAGACACATGCAGTGAGGTTCACTTTTTCCCCCGCCCCCCAGCAGTTTTTGGTTCTATGCTTGTCCTGGGTGCCTTCTTCCTACAAGGACTTAAGTAACACTGCTATATGTTTCTTTGCATACAATCTTAAATGAGTATATTTTTGTTGATGTATGCTTTAAGTTATGAAATAGAACCCATCCTAAATGGGACTGGTAAGCCAAATGAGCAGCTTTGGGGAGCTTTCCATAATTTAATACGGATTTTTGTAATTTGCAGCACTAGAGCTCAAAGATGTCTGTTGTAAATGCGGCTTTTTGAACTTGATGTGAGTGTGTGTTGTCTGTATTTCGAGTGACCTTTTTTTATAGAAAGTGTTAATTCTAGACTACTGCCTATGCAGATAGTTTGGGTCTGTTTCAGAAGCTTAACAGTTATCAGATGAATCCTAGAAGTGAAGGGAGGAATGGTATTTTTTTTTCTTATGGAAACTGTTTAAGAACCTACAAGACTATTTGGAAACTGAATTATTCAGCAAAACTTCAGTTTCGTCAGCCACATCATTTAAACTAGTTAAATCTGTTCCTTAGAAATGACTGGGTTAACTTCTGCTTTTTATTACTTTAATTTTTTCTTCATTTGCTGCCTGAAGGATCTTGTGAAAAATTAATTCAAATCAATGCTGCTATCTTTATGGGACAGTAGACAGCCTTGATGAGCCTCAAGACAGCTGTCATTCCAAAGCAGGCAGGATCTGTTTCTTTCTTTGCTATTCTGCATTTTTGCATCTTCCAGAAAGCTGGCTGATGAGCCCAAAATCAGTTACATTTGAAAGCTGTTCATAATGCAGTCCTTGAGGAAACCAGAGTAGAAATGGCAGCTGTGTTTCGTATGTATAACCACACCAGTAAAGTCTTGCTTTTGAAGAGTGGTGGTACTTTGAAGTCACGGGCTATAGAACCATTGTTTCTGTGTTGGGCATGGGAGAACAGGACTTTGTCTTTTGGTGTTTAGAGCTCCTGTGTATCTATTTAGAATCTGAAGAGGTCAGATGAGCATGTCTGTTACCTGTCAGATACAACACATAGCTGGAATTGCATTGACTATCACTGTAAAGCAGTTAATGATTTCTCAGGTGTGGCTTGTGACTTGTTTTGTTTTAAATTATACTTGAGGGAAGATATCAGGGTTTGAAAAATCATCTGCAAGTAGCATCAACATCTGTATGTGCTTTTTTGTGAGCTTATTTTTTTTAAGAAATCCAGATCCTCGACCTGCTAGTGCTAACAATGTTCTGAACATGAATCAAATACCAATGGATGTAATATTTTCATAGGTCTGCAACAGACAGCACCACTGTTTTCAGTGCTGTGTCAGGTTCCCACAGTGCTAACTCATATTTGAAACTGTCAGGTGTCAGTCTTTCTTTTCAGCTTGAACAATGCTGACACCATCCTAGTTCTCATCGGTTTAAACTTTGAGTACCTATGAAAGCTGCAAGAGACATGGAGGTTAACCACAGACATACGCATTGGAGATGAAGCCCACAGTCATCCTGTGGGATGGTACCGTTTTGGTGAACCACCCTGACTCTAGCAAGAAAGCTGGGATTGGAGTGTTCTTTTTCCTCTTCTAGCTTTCTGGATTCCTAAACATTTAAGAAAAGAAGAAACTGTCAAAAGACCTTTTTTTTTTTCTTGCTGATTCTTCACTTCTTAAGAGAATTTACAGTTCAAAAAATACTTAAAAACTTCCTCCAGCTAAGAGGAGAGAAGACAGCGTCAAATAAAATCAAACTTTTTAGCTGAATGTTGACTCAAAACACAAAGCATAAGATCAGGGATATTATCTTACAAGAAAGCCAACAATCTTCTGTCCCTACCAGAGAAACATTTGGTTCTCTGCGTGAATGACTCTTACTTCTGAGAAGGCTTCATAAAGTTTTCAACTTGCATCTGAATGAAAAGAGAAATGGTACAAGATGGGTAAGTAAAATGTATGTAAGTTCATCTACAAAGAAGAAAATGAAGATGATGTAGAGGAAATGCGATTCTAAGACAAAATGTGTAAAGATCTAAAAAATAGGGTCAGTGTAGAAAAACATGCTGTACAACCTGCTAGGGTAAAGGAGAACAAGAAGAAGAATGGAAAGTTGGAGCAAATGGAAAAGTGAGAAAAAAGCTTAGTACAGTTACTTTAAAAACCTGGGATTTTTAAATTTGCAATTTGTTACAGTATACATATTAACAGACCTGCAAACTTCAGTAATGGACCAGAAATTCCATTGTGGGTAGGTGTTTGAACCTAATATTACCAATTAAAATGGTGTCTGTGGCTCAAAATACTTTTGACCCAAATAGAAGTTGACAAGGTGACATTAAGCCAGCATTGATCAGCAGGTAGATTATGGCCCATGTATGGGCAGCCTAACCGCTGCTCAAGTTCTTGTTTGTGGAGCTCAGCAAAGGAGCCTTAAGAAAAAAATTAAGTGATTTAGTAGGTGTTTCGGTAGCTTCTCTAAAGATAAGGACAGCAGGGTGGGAACTGACGTAAGTCAGTTGGGAGAAGGATGATGGTATCTTGATTGACAGTGTGAGAATAAGTTGTGAGTGCCCTGGTAGCAACCCTGTGTGCTTTTGTTTATTGCAGTGATAGGCAGAGGAGCAGCTGCTAGATGGATGTATAGAAAAGAGAGTTATGTACGAGGGAAGTGATTTTTAGCAGCAGTATTCTAAATGTGTAATAAATGTATATCTTAGATTTCATTGCTAAAGGCCAGGCAGAGCATGTTATAGTAATAGTGATACACATTATTGGTGGTGTCACCAAAAGAAGTGGTAAAAAGGGTGGAGGGAGGTTGAGAACCATTTGGCATACGGAGCAAAATCTGGTGGCTAGAAATCCAAGGGAAGATGACAGAAAGCTAAGCAAAAATCTGAGTTTATAAATCAGAAGTTAGAAGTCAGATTTGGTGGAGATGGCAGAAGCATGGTAGTAACACTGAAGATATTAACTCTGTGAAAGATACAGATATTGTAAAGAGTTTTCACTCTTGCTAGTGGACCCATTCTTTGATCTGCTATTTATAGTAAATTATTTTGGGCTGTTGTGATGGGATAGATATGTTTTTGTTTTAATATACTTCAGGAGCTCAGAGATGTTAAGAAGTTATATGATGTTGAAGAAGTTAAGCTGCTATAGTTTGTCCTGGAAAGTAATTTCGGTTAGGTTAGTTGAGTCTACGGTGGAAAAAGATTTTGCAAAAGTCCATAATTCTTAGAGTGTGCAATTGGACAGTTAGTGCAAATCACTTGATATAACTATATTGTCTCTCAGCTTTGTAACTGCTTTTCAAAGTAAAGGTGCAATTTAAAATGTTTCTCATAATTCCCAGTGTTTTGATATTCTTGTGCATCTAAACTTAACAGTCTGAAGTTAGAGCAAAACAATCCCTCGTTAATTTGCAGAAGGACAGAACAAATCAGGTAAAAACTGGATGGGACAGGGCCCCAGAATTATTCTTTTTGTATTCCTGAATTTCACTTTTGGTTGTGTATTTCTAGTGAAAACAGAAGTCTATGCTAAGAGCTTGTTTAAAAATAAAAACAAATTTGGGCTGATGATGGAACATAAACTAAACCTAGATCTGACATTTCCAGTTCTTATGCATCTTAATACTGTAATGCTTTTATGCCACTTATATTGCCTTAGCTATTTCATATACCAATATTGGATGAGATGTGTACTCGTGTAAAGATCTGTCTTACGTTTGTAGCCTTACGAATAGCTTTTAGAATATATTCAGAATAATCTGTGATGGAATAATGACCAAAGGATTTGTATGTTGTTGCAGTAAATTCCTTACCTTTATATATAGGTTATATGCATTTCTGCTTGTTTTAAAATATTCAGTATCTACTTCTAAATTTATCCGTGAACTTACACGAATTCTTTATTTTTCATTACGCTTTACTTTCCAAATTTGGAGGAAAATAATTTGTTTTGTTTCAACTTAATCATCATACTGATAGTGATGCTCGGAATTCTTAGTGGACCGTGGTTAAAGTAGCAGCACCTAGAAAAGCAGGGAGGAAATGTTGGCGGGTTAACTGCATTACTTAAATTTAAACCTGAGCTAGGCTGTAGTAGCTTTAGAAGCTGATGTATTTGGAAGTGAAATACTGTGGTGGAAATGGCTGTGAAAAAAAAGAAAATACTGAGAAGTAATTGATTTTTCTTTTGATGTGCTTCAGTTCCATTTTATTTTTTTAGAGTAAAATTGGGCTGTATTATCTCAGCCTTACTAAACCAAGGCTTAAAACTCCTGAGTGTTATCATCATATGTAAAAATGGGGCATGGCAAACATCTTTCTTCTGAAAGTGAATTAACATCTTAAAGATATGCCATGAAATGAGGTGAATAAGTCAGGGTTTATTGGGAGAAGCAATGTCTTGTATAGCACCAGTTTATACACCTGGAAGAAAGATCTGCTTCAGTGGTCTTAAGCTTATGACTTCGGTTTAGTTATACATACCAACTTTATTGACATGTACAACCTTTTACTGTGGTATCTTGCAGAAATGGTGTTAATAGCACAGTTTCTTATAATAAAGATAACTTCTGAGCCCTAGTTCGATAGGTGAGGTGCAAACAGTATTTTACAAAATGTGTCTGGAGACTGAATTTTCTTCATCGCTGAGCTAATTAAGTCTTGAGATTTTTCTTTACTTAATGGAGGTTACTGCTTCAAAGTAGTGAGGACAGCTTGAGTTGTGCAGTGTCCCCATGTTTATTTATATTCAGTTCCATAACTCCTATCAACATCAGTATGGCCATTGGTTTGCTGTTGGTATTTTTCTGAAGTGCTGCCTCATTTTTCTGTGTCTTAACAACTTTTTGGCATCTGTCAAAAGATGTAAAATCATGTCTGGTGCTGAAGGTCACTTAAAACAAGTTTGAGCCGAGGGTTATTTTCATGGAATTGTGCTTTTCTCAGAAACTTACTGTCATCATTAGTCGTGCCTTAGTGTTTACTAGGGCAGTACTGTGCCATTGCAAACTTATTTCCTAGCTCTCGAGGAAAAGATAACCCTAAATTGTTGAAGAATTTCAGTCAACGTAATATTTGCAAAGACTGAGCACTAAACATGATTGTTGTTTAAAATGTATTTTAAATGCTGAAATTACTGTAACAAATTATCTTCCATAAAGCTGCAACTATAGTCTCTACCCAGTGACTATGTAGGAATGTGGTAGAAGTGTGCCTTATTTTGTTTAGTGATGACACAAACTCTGTGCGAGGAGCTCCTGCAGTAAAGTTTTCATGTTTTGTTTGCCAAACTCCGTGGTCTCAGCAGAAGCATCTCCCAGACGTACTATAATATTATGCATTATGTTTTCTTGCTTCAGGGTCCTTATGTGCTACAGCCCATATGTGCTGTAATGACAATGCTTTTTATAGATTGAGTGACTGAAAATTAAAAAGAACTAATCTGCAACATTTTACCTTGTGTATTACAGCTAGTGATAATTTCAGAATAGAGTGGTGTGGCTCGATATTTTTTGTTGTCTTGTCTTTGATCACGGGGGATGAATTATAAACCAAGTGAACTGTGAATGTCAGAGTGCAAGTGGAGAAGCAGTTTTGAAAGATCAGTTGAAAAGAGAAATATTTATTAGGGGGGGAAAACCTCAGTTTTACTTGGACAAATATACGTAAAAATACTTGGACAAATTTTCATTGCTTGCAGTAAGTGTTTCAATATCTTTTGTAATCTTGGAAGAGCAGTTGGTGCTCAGCTGTAACTAGCTGCCTCATTTTTTAACATTGTATTAAAATTTACCAAAAAGAAATACAAAGGCTTTCAAAATGTATATTTAAACATTGATACCTTCATGCATGTATATGTGCGCACTCAAGAACAGGTTCTTAAAGTCCTGAAGAGAAAAAAAAACAAATTTTTAAAAATGTTTGAATAGTATGCCTGAATTAGCATATGTATTGAGCTGCTGAAACAGCATATATATGCTGTTTGATTCTCAACTGTATTCCTGTTTACTCAGTTATAGTGGTTTTACTCCCAAACATGGCCATTATTCAAGTTGTTCTATTTGAAAATATTGTTCCCATAGACGGGGAATCAGTTTACCACTAAAGCTGATGTATTTCATTTTTTTTAAACCTTCAGTAACTATTTCTTAAACAGGAGGATCTTTTTTTTATAAATTCATAGACAATGAAAAGTAGTCTAGAACTTAAAATGTTTTCATATGCAACACTTCTATAATCCACAGTATTTGATTTGTATTTGTTTTGCTGATAAAACTCACGCCTTTCTTGCCAAGTCCTAAGGAATGCCTGGATGCTACTTTCTTCTGAGAGACGACTGCATATGTTGCTAAGCTGCTTGGATTTGCATGTGCACATTTCAGTGGGGGGGGGGAAACATCTCAAAAGCTTGGTCCTGTTGTGTAGAGTTTTAATAAGAGTGTAACACTTACCAAATTTAAAGGTTAATCTTTTACAAGTGTTCAGAGGCTCAAATTGTAGTTATTCCATTCAGACAATTTCTTTGGATCCATGTGTGGTAGTGATGTAACATTTTCAGTGTGGATGGAAACTTATTATTCAGGAAGTGTGTTGTGAGGATCTTCTTGAGAAGTACAAACCTAATTAACTATTACTTATGTCATGTATTTCCATTTTTCTGGTTATAGTCAAAGACTGTTGTGGTTGAGTGCTTTTAATTCACTGTGATAAACAATCTTTCTCTGACAGTTTTCTGTTCTGAACGGCTTTCAGTATGAAAGATTATCTAGAGATGCCTACCTGCTTGCCTCCCCAGAACTGCTTTCTCTCGGTGTATGTAGATCTAAGGAAGCTCAAAAATGAAACATTTGGTTTATTTTTGAGCTTCCTTGAAAGTATGATGTAAGTACAACTCTATACATAAGGACATAAACATAAAAATTTCTTGTGTTCTGCAGTTTCAGATCCATTGGGTGTTGATAATGCAGTAGGTGTGACCTTGAAATGTATGGTGAAGGTTGTGTGCTGTGGAGTATGGTGATAAGACTGGCTGCTGAATGGGTCCCACATGCCTCATGAGTTGAAAAGTGCATTAAGAGGTAGCCATGTGCCCTCTGCAGCAAGAGTTTGTGCTGAAAGTGCCAGCTGCAGCAAGTATAACTTCTGTAGCTGATTGCTGCTGCTCTGTGTAACACAGCTGTTGGTAGAGGCCCATCCAGGTACTGAATAGCAGAGGCATTTAGTGGCAGCTGTTCTTTGTTGGCCTGCCAACTAAGGGGAAAATACCTAACCTGGTTTTCTTTTGGAAAAAATAATGAAAAAATGTAGCAAGTTACACTGATCTTACATTTATATGTATATCCAGAATTGGGTGATGTATATAAAAAGGGAAGGTTTTTCTGTTCTAACTTGCTTTGTTGATCTTCCCTGTTTTTCTTTATTTTTCTTCTTGTTCAGATCCTTGCTTTTAGATATTTATGCTAAATCAAAAAGTGAGAAAAGGTGTGTGTGGGAAATACTGATGACTACTTTTTTTTTAAAAAACAAACTCTTGTATTGTAATATGGGTTTATTACTGGAAATTTGTGTTGTAATAAATGATATCCTACTTCCTCCATGTTTTTCAAGTGCCTGTCCTATTTTAAAACTCTACCTTAATCTGAAGCTTGCAGAATTAAGATGGAAACAGCATAAGTACTGTACTACAGCAATGTATGTACCTGTAGCATAAATGTTACCTCTTAAATCCTGGAAGTCAGTGTTTTTATATAACCTGGCAGCCCACTGCTGACCAGTGTTAATCAGTAGTACTGCTGAGATCCTGAAACTCTTTTTTTTAACTGCGTTCTATGTGACATTACTGGAGCCTCATGGTCTGTGTGACTACAGTAGTCCTGAAGCTTGAAACCTGTCCCATATATTACCAAGATTTTGCTTGCCTGCATTTTTTTTTGATCTTGCAGTTGACTTCACCCTTTTGGAATACCCCTGCAAACAGAGCAGGTGAATCATCTTAAAATTATTCCACATAGTATAGTTAAGATATATATCTTGGACTTGAAACAAAGCAGCTATAAAACCATAAGCCTTGTAAGAACTTTGTATTTCCAGCAACTTATGTTATGTGGCATATGCATTTTTTTTAAATCTGGGTAGGTTAACTTCAGCTCATGGGAACAGAGGGAGGTGGGAATCTCTTAATAGAACCAGCTAACCTTTGTTTGCTAGGTCAAAATTTTAGTGATGAATCACAAGAGAAGAGTAGAATTAGCAGATTTTTAATTTTCTGTAGCTCTTACATTTTTTTTGACCTGCACTGAATGTATTTTGATGGCGGTGGTTTCTCTTAATATATGCAGCTTAATGCTTGAAAAATTATTTTTTTTTTAAGATGTATGCAGCGTAATAAAAATGATGACACTTTTGGCTTTCTGTTTCCATTATATCTTGCAGAATGATGTTGTTTGTAACTTGATAGAAAACCCCCAAGATTTATTTACGGATGTATAAGTTAAAATCAATAAATGCAATATTATTCTTTATGATAGGAAATATGTGCAAATATAGTAACAACATTTTGTTTTCTTTACAGAAACCATAGTCCATTAATGAGTTTTGGAGCCAGTTTTGTCAGTTTTTTGGTGAGTAGACGAGCAGAGAGTATACATCTCTTGTGGTTAATGTTTGTATGTATGTGCGTGTGTTTGCGAAGGTGAATACTCTTAGTATCTTTCTTTTTGAGACTTAATTTTTTCAAAGTTTTAGATTAAATGTAGCTAGAAAACAAGTCATTATGTTATATAAAACTTGTTTACTCATGTGGTTTAAATAGAAAGTAAAGGTTCTGTGATTCAGCTTCTCAAATGTCTGAAATATTTATATGTTCCATTAAAAGAGCCATAATAAAACCCTCTCTTAAATGAGCAGTAGAAGTATTATTAAAATAATACTCGTAATACCATTTTCTTGATAGCTTTTGCTATTGAAAATTTCTCCATCCACACTGCCGGGGGAAAATTGTTAATTCAGTCCAGTCACGTTGCTTCTTTTTGAATATATGAGAAGTGAGAATATTGACTGACTGAAGAGTTGTAATGAGCAAGTTAGGTCTTTTAAATGCTTTTCTTCCTTTTTTTTAAATGTATTAAAAGTGAGAATATCTTATATAAAAACTGAGCAGATATATTAGAAAATGTTTGGATCTTGTTTTTTAGACTGTCCTCATTCTGACTTTGCTGCTTAATCTTAGATCGCGTCAGAAATTATCTATGGCAATACTCATTTTGAAGACAGAATTTATTACAATATGCCAGAAATAGATAAGTTGTAAATGAAATTAATTTGAATTCTCTCTAGTGTCTGTAGACCATGCAATATGGAAAAATATATTGGTTAGGAAACCTCCTGGGGCATATGCTTGCTTTTAAGTCAGCGCAGAGGAGAAAGGAAAGAGGGAGAATCTCTCAGGCTTGCTTATCTGAATTGATGTGCTGAACCAGTGTAACATCACAGTGCAGCATCAGTGGATCTTGAACATATCTTGCTTAGCTACTGTTCTAAACATAGCATCAGCACTTTATGTGCCTGTGTCATTCAGAGCTTTTGTTTAATAAAGCATCAAGAAAAGGAGTTACTTGTCCTGAAATTCTTTATAAATTGGTTCAGCAGTAGTTGGATGCATTTTTTTTTTTCTTCCTACTTATGTAGGAATGTGGTGATTTTGAAAAAACGCAATAGCTGTTACTTGTTACTAACTTTGGAGGCCTGTTAGTTATATGGATGAATTACATAAAAGTATCTGCACAGACGCAGATAATGTCTTACATAACAATAACTGAAAATTAATTTGTATTAATTTTTCTTCCACTTAATGTAATGTGACCGTGCGTTCAGTTTGACTGCATATAAAGGTTTAAGCTGGGGGTTAGGACTTGGTATGTTCTGATTTGTCTCGAAATTTTGGTAAAGCACTCTCAAATCTCTAGTTTGGTGTTTCTGTGCAGAAGTATGGGTACTGGTGTGTGTGTGTGTGTATTAATACTTCTTTTAAAAAGGTAAATTTTATTGTCAGGTTTTTCATAGAAACTTTTACTATCCTGTAGCTTTTGTAGAAATAACAATATTTGTGATTTTCATCATTCAAATCTGTTTCGTTTTTGGTAGAATGCCATGATGACATTTGAAGAAGAGAAAATGCAACTGGCATGTGATGACTTAAAGGCTACAGAGAAACTTTGTGAAAGTGAAGAAGCTGGAGTTATAGAAACAATCAAGAATAAAATTAAAAAGAATGTAAGAACATTATTTGTAAAATATGGAATTTTGTATTTGATAAATATTTCTGGAAAATTCCTTTCTGTCATCTTTGTATTCTGAATAAATTATTTTTAACATGTGAAGAGCAGTTGAGATTAATAATAAATTTAGAAATTAAGTCAAATGTTCTGCTTGGATTTCCTAATTATCATAAAATACTCAAGAGTCAGGTAATTCCTCTTCTAAAGCAGCAGGCTGTGTTGATGTTAGTAATTATTTTCTTAATGCCTCAAACTAGTGACCTACTAAAATTATTTCAGGAGGCTTGTAGCCTGTCTAATTCAGGCTAACTTTAATTCATACATGCTCTCGTAATATTCAGAAGTTGTGATGTTGAGGCTGCATAGTGCTGCGTGCCAGGCGTATTCCTAGGGAATTTTCCTTCCTTTTTTAGATGGTTCATTCTAAATAAGGAAGAATAAAGTGTGCAGATTGAGAACTAGTGAAAGTAGTAGCATAGAAATGTTCAGTGAGTGACCTGCCTAGTGTAACATAGCAGATCTACAGCAGAAAAAGAAGCCATTTCTCTTCAATATTTAGTTGGTTAAAATTATTGAACCTGACATACTTAACTTTCTGCTCTTAAGAGGCACTGTATTTTCCCTGCCACTTGTCATATACCCGTTTCTGTGCTCTTCCTATCTAACATGTTTTAGTTGCATGTCTGATGTGTTTAGTAGTAATTAAATGAAATTTACATCTGCTCTGAGTATTTGTAGACTCTTAAGAATAGTTGATAGTGTATGTGTAAGATTTCCCTGTTTATTAAGTAAGATATTACTTGATGACCTGTCAAAGAAATTTTAGCATAGTTTTGTTCTTCCAAATGCCGACTTAATTTAGTAGCAATACTACCACTTGCAGTTAGTTTTGGATTTTTTTAACTTGTTAGATTTAGACTAGTATTCTATATTATCTTTGTTAACATTTTTCTGTGTTCTGTGTTTGTATATTCCAAACAGGTTGATGGACGAAAATCCACTCTGTCTATGATAGATCGTCTACAAAGACAAATAATTGTAGCAGACTGTCAAGTCTACCTGGCTGTGCTCTCATTTGTAAAACAAGAGTTATCAGGTGTGCTGTGGCTTTAATGATTAGATATATTTTTTGCATGATATCCTTTTAATAAAGCTTGATCATGAAGTGGCAATATGACTATCGGTAAAGATGATTGTTTTGTAAGAAAGAGCGCAGTTGCATTTGAAACATTCCAAGACTGGTACACTTGCAGAGGTATTGTTCTACCTTTGTGTAGGTAATAGTATCATAAAATAAGGTGAGTTGGATTGCTACAGATTACAGCTTTCTGCTTTTTTCGTACCAATAATCATATTCAGCTGATTCTCCTTAGATAGGTTGGAATCCTTTGCTTGTTCCCATAGAGGCATTTGAGGAGTTGGTACGAAGATGGGTAGCATCTGCGTGCTTCGTGTAGCCTGCAAGATAAGAGGCTGTAAGTCCATGCCACTGGGAAAATCCTGATGTCCCATGTGCATTATGTTCATCACAACTCAGGGAGGTGACAAACTGCCAGTGAAAGTAATTTTAAATGAAGTGTGTTGAAGATGGAACTGCTGAATCAGTTCTCTGGTCACCAAAGTGCATCTTTGCCTGCCAAAGAGGTTAATCCTGTCGTGTTGAATACAAACCTCCTCATCTCAGCTGCAGAGCTGTTTATAATGTTCTCTTGCATTCCTGGATCTCTTGCATAATCTGAAAACATGCCTTCATCCATGAGTTTATAGAAAATATGGTCAAGGTCATATACAAAGTGAGTGCATTCCTAGGTTCTTACCAAATCAATGAAGACCAACTGATGGCAATCAACCTAGATTGTCAGTGAAGACTGTGCTGATCAGCTGAAGGGAACTGGGGAAGTAGCATTCAGATTATTTAAAATAACGCTAAGATCTTCAGTCAAGGACATAATCCTTTCTGTGATGCGCAGACTTGGTTTCTTCCAAGCCATGGCATCAAGAATGTGTTCGGTTCTAGCTAGCAGAAATTCAGGGGGTATTTCTGTCTGCTGTGTGTAGAACTGCAGAAAGGTTTTATCACTATTTTTGATGCAGTTCTAGGTTTTTGTTTGTGGGGTTCCCCCCACCCCATGAAGCTTTTTGCTTATTTCAGTATGTGTTCTGCAGCTGCATAACTGGGTTGGATGCTGTAACTGAGGGTGGTGTCTGTTCCGTTTCTCGTCTGCTGCTCAGAGAACTGAAGTGGGTAGTAGAGTACTGCAGAACATGCAGTATATTTGGGTTACTCTACTGAGTAAAAAATATACTTGAAATCTTTAGTTAAAATTCCAAGCGGTTAAATACCACCTCAGTCACTGCTAGTTGCTGCTGTTGCTGAACTGTTGGATCCATTATTTCAGTTTTTTGAGTATATTATCTTTCTGATTATGTATAAACATCTTTTGTTTTTATCATGTTTCTGTACAGAAATAGCAACCAGATAATTGAAATGAGTGTAATTTAAAAAAAAAAAAAGGTATTCTTCAGAGGCAGACAAATATTTCTGATCAGTGGGTGGGTGAAAAATTTCTTCTGTTTTTCTTCCTGGAACAGTTTGACAAGAAGCATATGATGACATGCAAGCTGCTTTCTCATATGCCCAACACATTTTAGATTTTCTTTTCCACCCTCATGGTTATATTACAAATAGTTTAATCATAAAGTTAGTAACACAGCAACTTATATCAGCTTCCCACAGCAAGATTGAACTACCTTTTCTTGATATTTATCACTGCTGTCATGGTCTGACTACTTTCAGAAGTTCATGCAGGGAATTCAGCTCAGTGATTGGGCTTGATTTAATTTTTATGTTTAAAAAGTTAGAAATTCATTATTTTAATTTGTTATATAGTTCTTTATCTTAGCATAACCCTAATAGATCTGATAGACTGTGTTAGTGAACTGTTAACGGCAGCACAGAGATGGAAGTAAAGCCCAAACATATACTTTTTTCCCACATCATATCCTTTCCATTTGATGCGTGCATCAGAATACAGTAGTTAGCTATTAGCAGAAGCACTCTCTGTAGGATAAGTGGAAACCCCACATTTTCTTATTATTTGTCTGCTGCATTGCTATGCATAGTTGTATGAGTATTCATCTGGTGGTGAACCACATACTTTGTGGCTGCATAGAATATTTTAAAAGTTAACCCAGTTGCTTAAAATTGAAGTAACGTCAGTCTTGTAATGCAGCTGAACCATGTCAGGGGTTTACATTTTTTATTATAACACTTTAATAATGAACTCAAGGCAGAAGATTGATTTTTTTTTTAATACTTTAAGTTCATGTTGGCAGAACCTGTCTGTCACAACTGTGAATACAAATATTGCAGTCTTAGTGCGATTTCTTAAACTGACTAACTTCATCCCCTCTTCATACAACAAGAATCCAAAAAGAGGTAGCCTAGACTGTGATGATACTTTCTCTAGAAATGTTTTTTTGTAATTGGAGGGATTTTGTCAAAGATATCAAAGGCTTATAAAGAGTGGTTTGGTATTAACAGTATTTTCCTTTTATTTGACAACACCCCACCTGTTATGATCTAATTGTAGCATCAGTTATAACACTGATCTCTGCAAATTTGGTGATTCCTGTTTAGAACACTGCTGCTGTAACCATGCTTTTATTTTCTCTCATTTTTAGTTAACTCCTTTGTACTGCAGTTCCTAACTCTCCGGGCTCTAGCACAGCCAAAATGCTGGTGTCTTTCACAATTAATGTGTACAAGTACATTCTGTGTGTGTTTTCTGTTTACCTCTTACCATTATTCAAGGATGTCCTATAACCAAGATGAATGCTGCGTAAATAGGCAAATTGGACTTCATCTTTTGGTGTCATGCCTTTCTTTACCCTCATGTAAAGACGGTAATTCTCTCATTAACTGAGAAAGCTCAAGACCAGATTTTTCGGGAAATTTAGGTACCCAGCTTGCATTTGAAATTGAGGAAGTTAGGCAACTGAAAAATGTCTTAAAACCGTAAAATTTATGTATTCTTTTATTTTTTCTATGTTTTTTTTCTTAATTATAAGGCACTGTGTTCATATGAGGGGCAGGGAGATGATGGTGTTGAAATCTTATTATCTAACGCAAAGGAAGGGTATTTTTCCATCAGCTGTCTTTTAACATCATTTGGGCTTAAGAGGCGTAATCTCTTTTGAGTTTTGCTTCTGTCTGTTTGCCAGGCAGTCATTTCATCTCTGCTCTGTAGTGGAACAGAATCCAGCATTAAGTTCTTTGATTTCTCTCTTTCTTTCTGACAGTTGTATTGCTACATAGCTGAAGGGAAGTCCCTTTTTATTACATGCTGTTTTAAAGTGTCTGGTTGAAAAGCACTTAAGTTTGTAGCGTCCAGTCTGAAAGACCTCTTTGAGAAGACAGTAGCTATTACAAAATCCTTTACACAGTAAGTTAATGCAAATAGAGAGAGCATCCTAGGATTTATGAAATAGCATTTACTGCTTACTATGTTCCACTTCCGAAATGTCCTTGAAATAATTTTTTTCCTCGATTTTTAGCATACATAAAAGGTGGGTGGATACTCCGAAAAGCCTGGAAAATTTACAATAAGTGCTATACGGACATTAATACACTTCAGGAAATATATCAGAAGAAAACAACTCAGGAATCCTTGACTTCTGATGCTGCAAATGATAATCATATTGCTGCAGAAGGTGTAACGGAGGATTCGCTAAACAGACTGAAAGGTGCTGTTAGCTTTGGATATGGACTTTTTCATCTTTGCATATCCATGGTGCCCCCAAACCTGCTCAAAATCATCAACCTGCTGGGTTTTCCTGGAGACCGCCTACAGGGGCTTTCTTCACTGATGTATGCAAGTGAAAGTAAGGACATGAAGGCCCCTTTAGCTACGTGAGTAGCTATATTGAAATGCTTTGGTAGATAACTTAGTACTAAAAGTAAGTAACTGGAAAAAAAGTCGAAACCAAAAAGTCATATTGCTTTAAAGGAAACAACAGCAGGTAAAATAAACTTGTAGTTTGTTGTTTACCATGCCATGGTTTAGTAAATTCATCACTTACTAGTATATGAGATCTCTCTGCTGTTATTTACATGTATTTGGGGTTTGTGTCAGTAATTTGCTGTATTCTTCAGTACCTGCTATTCTAACATCTAGTAGTTTATATGCCAGCAGAGTAAATAAAAGCACCCCCTGAAGGCTGAGTAAGTTTACCTGAGTTACATTCTCTGCTATGGAGGACATACTGTTTTGTATGAGTCACTGATCTCACTTAGCTGTATATCCTCACTATTAGCCAAAGAACTTTTCCAGCTCATTGTTAATTTTAGCATCTGAGTAAAATGGGATGTTCCCATGTAGTCTTTTTAGAGGAGTATTTTTTGTGTACGCTTTTTCCCAAGCCTTCATGCTGCATTCAGGTCTTTTTATGAGGTGAAGATTTAGCCAGACCTAATTTAAACTCCCCTCATAAATGGGTTTATTATTCCATTATCTCCAAATTAATGCTTTTATTACTGGACCTACTGCAGGTACCGTCAGATGTCACTTTTGAAATATTGACAGCAGAGCTAAAGTCTCTTATGCTTGAGGAGAAGAATTGGATTTCTCATTGGTTAAAAAAGCTTAAGATTAAGTGTTCCTGTTGATTTGTTCATTCTCCTTTCTGGGGGGGGGGAAAAAATGGTGTTTTGGGGGGGTGTTTCCTCCTTCAGATAGCCTTGGAAATCCTTGTGCTCTGCCCTTGTTTCCAGGAGCAGTGTAGGTCATGTAAATGTCTGCCCTTCTGAACACTGGATGTATTTCTTTCTGACACTGATTTCAAGTGTGTCTGCTCATGTGTGCTTACTTTTGTTGTTGGCTTTGTGTTTGTTGGGTTTTTCCCCCTCTAATGAACAATTTGTTTTCAAAGTTTTCCTGTGGGTTTTTCTTTTTTAAAATGTACAGGGTTCTAAAGGCTCAACTGCTTTGATGCTATGAGCTTGATTGTTGGTTTACCTTTGGGTCATGTGCACTGAATTGTATGCTCAGGTGCAGTTCAGGAGTACATTGATGTATGGCAATAGTATTGTGTTTGTTTTAAAGCCAGGTTGTATAAGAAAAGATTCATATCTTTGCATTTGTTTTAAAGTCAGGTTGTATAAGAAAAGATTCATATCTTTCTTTGTCTTTTAGAATCATTTAAAAATTTGCCTGTGTAGAACGTTATCCTTAAATTTCTGTTTACGAGCGGTAATCCTTTCTGTTCTTATGTTTCTTTTAGATTAGCTCTGTTGTGGTACCACACAGTTGTTCGTCCCTTTTTTGCCCTTGATGGCAGCGATAACAAGGCAGGATTGAAAGAGGCAAAAGAAATTCTTGCTAAAAAAGAATGTGCTTATCCAAATTCTTCTCTCTTCATGTTCTTCAAGGGAAGGATACAGCGATTAGAGGTATTTAATGTTTTCTTGCTTTCGACTGATTTCTCCTCCCTACCCTTTGTTATTTTATGTTTTTCTGATGTGAATGAACTGTGCAAGCTTCAGCAAATTGTGACTAAAGATACAGGTGCATGGAAAGATAAGAAGAAAAGATTAACTCCTTCCTAGTTTCAAGTTCACATGTCAAACCTGCTCTTCCACTACTTCCATATAAATTAGCGGCACTTTGAAATTCTTTCCTAGTTACTTGATACATTTGTAGCTTTATGCTAAAAAGAAGTGCTTTTGGTCACTCACAAGTTTCTTGTGGTATAAATAGCTATTTCAGTTTTGCTTGTCAAGCTAAAATCTCAGTATTAGCTGCTGAGTACATAGCATTTTTCTTCCCCTTTTCATTTTATGCATTGTTCGTATACAGCTAGTTCTCTACAATAATTTCCCTGAAATAACTGCTTTTGCTTTTAAGAGGTCAAACCAGGATGTTTTCTGTTGCTAAGGGTGAGATCTGACCCAAGCAGAAATGTATTCACTGAAAATGTTTGAATGCTGTTGCAGAGTGTTACTCAAACACTGCAGCAGTCTCATGTTTTTTTGGCTGAATTATTCTTTAAGAGTCTGTGATAATACAAGATGGTGGTGATTACTTTAAACTACGCAACTCCTAGCGGCTGCTTTTATCAGACCAGAATATTTCCAGAGCAATTACAAGAAAACCCAATATAAAGGCACAAACCCAGAGTATTCAAACCCTTCATCTCAACATCATAATTACAAGAGTTAATTCAGGTCATAATATTGGTGGTCACTATTTGCTAGGGTTTTCAGTTAACTCTCAAATACAGCTTAGTACTTTGAGGGAGGTAGTAACAGAACAGAGGGACAGGCTTCAGTGGCCTAACAGATTTGCAGGCGTATTCTTGCATGAGATTTGGATGTTGTGGGGGTTTTGGTTTGGGTTTTTTTTTTGGTTTTTTGTTTTTTTTTTTTTTCCCCCAGGCTTTCTGAAAGCAGCAGTGCATTTGGGGAATTACACTGTCAAAGGCAAGCTGTCAGTCTTTGTGGAAGTATTGCTGTTGTCTGAGTGGGAGAGGTGTTAATGGTCTTTGTTCAATTATATGCATGTTCCATTTTTATGGTAAAAATCAAATTTGTTAGGAATAGCTACACAATGAGTGCAAGTACAGTTAAAAATGTAAATATGTTGATTGCCAGAGTGTGACTTGGTATTTGGAACTCTTCCCCGCTTCCCCCCACCCCCCTTGCCATGTTTAGTGTAGTGAATAAAATTCAACTGATTGTTCTGACTTTCAGGGCAAGCTAGGGAAAAAGTGTAAACATAAGTTGTCTATAAACTGAGTATATGTCTCTATGTGTAAATACAGAGGATAGGTTTGGTATGAGTGTCAGTTTTGTGTAGTCAGTCCCCTTCTGGCATACAGTTATGTTTCAAAGGAGAGTTCTTTACATGTAATCTTACGGTATTTGTGCGTTAAATGGTGCAGGATATAGATACCAAAGTTTAGCTCCAAGTGAAATAGTTTGTCAGAGACAGTGTGGCCAAGTTAGCTTAGGCAGGCAGAATGCTGTGCTTCATGCTATGTAGCCATACCCTTACTCAGCAGAAAGCCTGTTGGTTGCTAACAGGAATTAAAATGTCCCTCTGCTATTCAGGTATTTGTTTGCATGAGAGCATTTCCATTTATAAGCCTCTTCCTCTGTGTGTCGGCCCGGCCCGTCCCCCCCCCCCCCCCGCCTTTTTTTTCCAAGTGGCACTGTATCACTGAGTCCTTGCTATGTCTAAATGTTTTGGTTAAATGTCTCAGGCTCTTCTGTAGACTCTGTTAGGAATTTACAAGCTTAATTTGCTGAAATGTTGTTGACGTAATAGTGAAGGCAGATAGGTGACTGGTGGCAATGGCATGGGGAGCTGCACTGGGTTTCTGCGCGATACACTTGTGGTTACATGTGTCTCAAATCCGGGCACTGGTCTTAGAGCATCCATTGTACATTCTGAACCACAAGCGCACGTATACTCTTAGGTTTCAAACTAACATGCTGAGTTGTAACTTCTGCCTCATCTCCAAGGAGGGTGAAGAGAGCTTTTGCAAAGCCTTGAAGTGCTTATATGGCCTTCCTTGAAACTGTTAATACACAGGAAGGTTTAAATTCTTTCCACCAGGCCTGGGAATATTATTTTCAGATGGTTTACAGAAATTGGGAAGTCTGTGCTTAACTTATATGCCCTTCAAAATATACCCTGAGCTGAAGCTTATATGTTTTATAATCTTATCATCTTTTGACAGTTCTGTGATAACATTTAATTGTACATAGATGAAAGGCAGCTTAGATGTTATACAGAAGAGCTTGTGTGTTCTGGAAGTACAGATCAGTAATGGTTATTGTAGGCTTTGTATTAGAGCCTGCTAGCACTCAGTCCATTGGATATTTTTTTTTTATAGCCTTTGATCCTGCATATGTTTTGTGTAACTTTAAGTTGATGGTATATTTGGCTTCCATTAGCAAGTCTGCACACACCTACGTACCCATATGCCTGTGTTTTCTGTTCTATGGAGAAAGGAAGCACTAAGGAGCATAGTTCAGCCATGGACACCTGGAGGCAGGGAAACAGTTCAAAAGGTGGAAGCAGTAATGCAAGACTGGACAGTGAGACACAAACCTGACAAAGGAGAAGGTTGCCAAGGAAGGCAGTGGAGGAGAAAGGAAGATGTCACAGTGACAGCGCTATGAAAGACAAGTGAAGAGCATGTGACTGTATAATGCTTTGTGCACCAAAAAGCGTGTATGAGTATTGGTCAATAAAAGCCTTAACAGACTTCGGTTTTCTAAGTAGCTGCCTTACAGGTGCTATAAACATGGACCAAATTATCTTTCAGCTTCTCTCCCAGGTTCACATTTTTGAGAAATGAAGTCTGAAAGCATTTGAGACTATTGAAATGAAGGAGCTAAGGGAAGAGGGAGGGGGATGATCTGGGAAAGCTGGAATGAAAGTGCACCAGAAAGTTAAAGGTTGCACTGGGAGGCTGATCAGATATTTCTTTTTTTTCCAAAAGTAGGTTAAGAGACTGCGCATTAAAAATAGCATTTTTCCTGACTTTTACATAATTCACTTAGGCTGTCTTTATGGACATAACTATTGCTGTGCTTGACTTACAAGGCTGGAATACATACCATACGATGACAAGTATTTCTTTGTGAATGTATGACTATTTCTGTCTCTTGAAATACTTTCCTCTAAAGCTGATAATAATGTTTCATGTAAGCTTAAGCTACTGAAAACAAGTGAGAATAATGTTTTTCACTTGTGCCTAAAGGGTACTTAAAAATGTAATTAGTGTAATAGCTGCTGAAACCCACTGGTCTGAAATTCAGTTTCCAGCTGTACGCTTGGGCTTTTCTTTTTATTGTGAAAATATTGCTGTGCCATCCATTTGCTGAATGTGTATTGTCTAATATTGTAATTATGTTAATAAATACCAGTTTACTTTTGAAACTGTGACTTAGGCTATTCAAGTGTGGTATTGCGGCCAGCAGTGAAAGATGTTCCCCAGGGCTCAGTATTGGGGCCGGTCCTGTTTAACATCTTTATCAATAATCTGGACGAGGGGATCGAGTGCCCGCTCAGTAAGTTTGCAGATGACACCAAGCTGGGGGGAAGCGTTGATCTGCTTGAGGGTCAGGAGGCTCTGCAGAGGGATCTGGACAGACCAGATCGATGGGCCAAGACTGACTGTGTGAGTTTCAGTAAGGCCAAATGCCGGGTTCTGCACTTTGGCCACAAAAATCCCCATGCAATGCTACAGGCTTGGGGAAGAGTGACAGGAAAGCTGCTTAGCAGAGAGGGACCTGGGGGTGTTGATTGATAGCTGGCTCTACATGAGCCAGCAGTGTGCCCAGGTGGCCAAGAAAGCCAATGGCATCCTGGCCTGTATCAGGAATAGTGTGGTCAGTAGGACCAGGGGGAAGTGATTTTACCCCTGTACTCGGCACTGGTGAGGCCACACCTTGAGTGCTGTGTTCAGTTTTGGGCCCCTCAC